>CM031860.1:585310-682691 GCA_018697195.1 Certhia americana
CCCCCCCCACACCGCCATCGCCTCAGGGTGCGCGCGCGCGGGCTCGTCGCGGTTGCCAGGGCCCGGAGCAGTGGGCGTGGCGGAGGCAGAACTGGCCTGGCCAATCAGGACAGAGCCGATCTCGGTCGGCGGCCAATCGCCACCGGTAAACAACACGCCCCTCCGCGGGGCGGGAAAGAGGCGGGGCGAGCAGCACCGCCGGCCAATCAGCGGCTGGGAAGCGCGGGCCAATCCGAGCGCGGGTGGGTTTGGGCGGTCTTTTCAAAACGAATGAGGCGCCGCTGGCGTCCCTTTAAAGGTGTGATGCGTCCCTCAGCGTGTCCTTCCGCGCGGCCCGGCAGCCCCGCCGCAGCAACGCGCTGCCGCCCCGCTCTCCGCTGAGCTGGAGCTCCGCGGGCCGGCCGCGCCCTGCCCGCACCTCGGGGACCAGCCGGGGCACCGTCGGGTCGCGCGGGTAGGGTGGACTATTTAACTTCCGTGTGCCGCCTCACCGGCGGGGATCGCTCCGCGCGGGACAACAGAAGCCGTGGGCGGGGACGCGGCGCCGCCATCTTGGAGCGGAGCCGCGGCCGGGGCGGAGGGGGAGCGGCTGGGGATGGTGCCGTGACGGTGCCGTGACTCCCCGCGGGGGTCCAGGCCGCCCTGCCTGGATGCGGGGTCAGCGGCCGAGCCCACCCCCGTCCGCGCGGTGACGGGAGCCGGGCTCGCCTCCCTCTCCCCGAGCGGCGAGGGCCGCGGGGGGAGCCCGGTGTCCCCTCGCCCCCGGTCTGCGGGCCCCCTTTGTTTCCCTGCTGCGGAGGGGAAGGAGGTGAAGGGAAGATGAGCAGCGAGGCGCTGTGGCTTTTCAAGCAGCTGAACCTCCATCTGGAGCTGGAGGGGCGGTTCCAGCCCCGCGAGAAGGGACTCAGCCTCATCGAGAGCGCCGCCGAGGTGCGTGAGGGCGTCGGGGGGCTCCTTAGGGCAGAAAGGCAATTTCAAGAGTTTCAGAGAAAATTATGGCTAATGGAATTTTAAGTGCGTTAACTGCGGAAAGTTAATTATTTTCTCTGTATGCGCCGCTTGCCTTTTGTTTTAATGCTGTCTTCGTCTATAGGTATTAACGTTATGTTATCCAAACACTGCGACCTGCAGGGCAAGCAAAATATTTTGGCGTTTAGTATTTATTGTTTAAACTTTGAGTGAGCACAGGAGCGACAGGTTCTGTATTGTTTCCGTCAGGGGAGGTGGGATGTCATGGAACGAACAGGGGGACCACCGGCTTTTCATTGGTGAGATCTTGGGAAATGAACCCAGAACCGCTCAGTGCTGAGCAGCAAAGCGTAAACAGACCATAAACATCTCCACGTTAATGACCAAAGTCCCTCACTGAGTTCAGGGCAGGCTTATTATGTGCCTTCGGGTGCTTGTGAGTTCTTTGGGAAGAGCCTTAATATTTAACAACAACAACAAAAAAAAAAATCTCTGAGATAAGTCTGCTTGTTTGTTGTGAAAGCAGAGCTGTTGCTTAAATATTGACATGTAAGGTAGAGAGCTGTGTGGTCATTTCTAAGGTCAGGAGTCACTGTGTTTGCCTGAACTTGGTAACTTAAATAAGTCTTAAAATAAGCAAGTGGAGAGTAGGAAATGTGGTTGTGCTGGGTGTTGTTGCACCAGTGAGACTCAGGACCTGGCTGTAATCTCTGAACCGTGGGTGTGATTTGAGCTCTAAGTGTCTAAATTAATTTTGTTTTCAAGTTAAGTAAAATAAAGTATTTAAGGAAAAAAATTGCTTCAGTTTGATCTCAGTAAAAGACGATTTAGGGAGTGAGGCACGGTGATTGCTGCTGCCACAGAATAGTTCTGACTAATGTTCTCTTGCCGTAGAATGAAAACACTCTGTGTCCAAGACAAAGGAATGCCAAGGTGGAAGATCTTTGGAGTCTGACCAACTTCTTTGGATTTGCAACTGAAACGTTTGTTTTGGCTGTCAACATTCTGGACAGATTCTTGGCTCTTATGAAGGTATATAAGTGTGCCTGTGAATTCATTCTGTGCATTCAGCAGCTGCTCTGAGGTCTCCTTTGTGAACCAGGAGTTGAGTGCAGTTCCTCTCACCTCTAAAGACAAGCAGCAGCTCGATTGACTTCCTCTAATAAATCTGGAACCGTCACTGTGCAGATGCCTGAGAAAAAAGGAATTGAGGGAACCAAACCAAGAAGTGTTAGAGACTGTCTCTGGGTACTCTGCTAAAGCTTAGGTTAGCCTTGGGACCGACACCAAGTGATCATTTCCTGGTTGTTTTTATCGTGTTTGTGCTGCTGTAAGGCAGGAAGCTTGGACCTAAACCAGTTCCTCATTATTAGATCAGCAGAAAAACCGAATTTGCATCAGTTCTCTGGTGAGGCTGTCCTTGAAGCGGCTCGAAGTGTTGCGGTGGTAGAGGGGAGAGAACAGCAGGGGCAGGAACAGGCTGTGGAGGGATGGGGCTGCCCGGAACAGGCTCAGACTGGATTTGTGTGGGCTCTAAGCGAGGGTGGGCGAGCACTGCCGCTTGGAGGAGCAGGGAATTGCAATTCCCACCGCAATTTGTTAGTGTAAGGGTGGGGAACAACCTGAAGAGAGGCTGTCCAGCTTCACTTCCTCAGCCCCAGCGGGGTCGGTGCTGCGTTGTGGGCTCTGCCAGCTGGGGTTTGCTCCAGCTGCAGGGATGGAACTGGTTATGGCTGGGGGAGGTGTAGGAGCTGGCCAACACTGGGTTTAGTGGAGATCAGCAAGGCTTTGGCTGGAGAGCTGTGGGTATTCTGAGCGCTGTTGTTGTTTAAGCACAGTGTTGATGGTGGTGGGGTGATGTGTTCACGCTGCTTGCCCTGGTTTTTAGGTGAAACCGAAGCATTTGTCTTGCATTGGGGTTTGCTGCATCCAGCTGGCCGCCCGGGTTGTGGAGGAGGAATGCAATGTCCCATCTGCTCACGAGATGATCCGGATCAGCCAATGTAAATGCACTGTGTCAGACCTGAAACGGATGGAAAAGATAATTTCAGAAAAGTTGCACTTTGAATTTAAAGCTACTACTGCCTTAACCTTCTTGCACTTGTACCATACTATTGTACTCTGTCATACCTCAGAAAGGTGAGTTGGTGGTGCTTGCTGAGCCCCTTTGAATTCCCTCTGAAATGATTGCAGCCTCGGCTGTAGAGGAGGCAGCTCCTCAGTTTTTGCTTCCTGGCGAGGGAATGCTTGCTGATCCAGCCCCTTCTCCTGGATGTCCCACAGGAAAGAAGTGTTGAATCTGGACAAGTTGGAAGCACAGCTAAAAGCTTGCAACTGCCGTCTAGTCTTCTCTAAAGCAAAAGTGAGTAGAAGCAGTTGTTTGTAGTTACTGAGTAGGTTTGTGATGGCTGTGGTGCTCAGTGCTGTTTTCTGGTCCTTTTAGCCATCTGTCCTGGCCTTGTGCCTTCTCACTCTGGAAGTTCAGACGCTGAAATCTGTTGAGCTATTGGAGATCCTTCTGCGTGTTCAGAAGCATTCAAAGGTGAGTATTTTCGGTGGATTGCTTTTGTTCAGTTGTTTGAACTGACACTATTCTTGACGGGTGATGTTACAGTTAGTTAAATGTGTCCCTAAATGTGTCCTTACAGGTTAGATTTGACTGAAAGAAGCAGTTAAAAACAAGCTGAAATGTATAAAATCAGAGGAACTGCTGACCCAGTGTGTGTACAACGCATGCTTTAACAGGCAGCAAAATACACTTTGTACAGCTCTGGCAATGTGTTCTGGAGAAGCTTCCAGTCTGTTTTGTGACTGCTGGGCTGGTTATTCCTTTTGCCTGAGTAATTGGACCTGAGGGAACAGCTGGAGCTGTGCCAGGGAGGGTTAGGCTGGATATCAGGAAGAGGTTCTTCTCCCAGATGGAGGTCAGGCACTGAACAGGCTCCCCAGGGAATGGGCACAGGCAGAGCCTGGCACAGCTCAAGGAGCATTTGGACAATGCCCTTGGGCACAGGGTGGAATGCTGTGCAGGGCCAGGAGTTGAATTCCATGATGCTTGGATGCTTGTGGGTCCATTCCAGGTCAGGATACCCTATGAACTAAAAGAGGATTCATAGCCTCGAGCTGTGTGCTGCCTAGAAGCAGCTTTTCACTCTTACAGTCAGACTGAACAACCCCAGTTTCTTAAGGGATAGAAGTAGTTCCTTGAAGTACAATATTACTCTATTTCAAAATGTGGTTTAAATCTTTTTCTTTCATTTTAAAGTTTAAAAAATTTCACTTCCACTTGAAAATGGAATTAAAAAAAAATAAATTCTATTTTAAAATAGAATAACCTTTGTTTCATTTTTGCTTTGGAAGTGATAATGAAAATGGTGACAAGGACTGACAGGCAAACTGTCAACCTAACTCCACCTTGAGCAGGGACTTGTCAGGAACGTGTGTAGGAGTTGGTAGTTCACCTTCAAAAGCAACTTTGACAAAGGTATCACAGTTATGACTCACTTATGTCTTGGCTGCTGTTTTTTCCAGGTCTTTTCCAAGAAGGTAAAATGGAAGGAGGAGTTATCCTTAGAGCCTGTGTGTTACAGACTAACTGACATCTGGGTGTTTTTTGGTTTTGTTTTGTTCTTTTTTTTTCAGATAAGTGATAGTGACCTACTTTACTGGAGGGAACTGGTCTCTAAATGCCTGGCAGATTATTCTTCTCCTGAATGCTGCAAGCCTGATCACAAAAAACTGGTTTGGATTGTTTCGAGGCGTACAGCCCAGAACCTGCAGAACAGTTACTACAGTGTTCCCGAGTTGCCAACGATCCCAGAGGGTGGATGTTTCAATGGAAGCGAGAGGTTGGTAACACTTGGCTGCTTCATTTGTTGGGAATTCTCCTTTTCCTGTAGTGGTCATGGCAACTCTTGTTTAACCATGGCTTAATCACTGTTGCTTGGGAAAAAAAATAAAGCGTTAGCTCTGAGAATATAGATGGGCTTGGAATACTGTCTTCAGCACGTGGAAAGAAGGGGGAAACTTTCATTGTGGTGTTCAGAGGTACTTGGCTGGGTGGGGGAGGCACTGCTGGTTTTAAGGCAGGAAGGCTTGCAAAGGTTTTCAGTCTCCTGAAGGAATTCATGTTTGGTGTCTGGAACACTGGCTTCTTGATCGCTAGGATGTTGTCTGCGTCAGGAAAATCTTGCCTTGTTAGGATTTCAGCTTTAGGAGCCTTAAGGAGCTTTAAGCTGAGGTGCATGTAGATGTGGGATGTTGCTACTAGGAACAGAAAAGTGTGCAAGAAACCCCAGGATTAAGGAGTACTTTGCCACTTTGAAGGGTTGTGCTTTGTTAAAATTACCTTTCCCACTGTTCCTTCTAGTGAAGACTCCTGTGAAGACATGAGCAGCGGGGAAGAAAGCCTTAGCAGTTCTCCTCCGAGTGATCTGGAAGGCACCTTCTTCTTTGAACTCAAACCTAAACCCAAGTGGCAAACTCTCAGCTGTCGGTCTTAGCACTGAGTCTGAATTGTATTAGGTTGAAGTTTTGAATGCACCGTAGAGTCTTTTGGCAATAATAAATGAGATGGTAATCTGTAAACTGTATTAAGGCAAAATTTGCTGTGGTATATCAATGCTTTGAATGCCTGCCTTGGTTTTTTTTGTTGTTGTAATTTTAAGGACTTTAAAAAAACCAACATTTTTTCAGGTCCCCAGATCAGCAAAAAAAAAAAAAAAAAAGTTGTTGTACAGTTCTGTTGTCAACAGCCATGAATGTAGTTCTGTACCTGGTTGTCCAAAACCCCCAGCAGCTCAACACCTGAGCTGATTTCAGGGTCTTGCCTGGGAAGCATGGAGCAAGAGAAGCTTTCCTGAGATTTAAATGGGAAGATCTCACTTAATGGAAGAAATTTGCTCCGTGTGGTCAGTCAAGCAAGGGAGAGAGGCCCAAGAGGAGCTGTGCAGTTGTCCTGGGATGTTCTCAGGATTCAACATGACAGAATCCCAAGCTTGGCTTGATTTCAGTGCTGACCCTGCTTTCAGCAGGAGATTGGACTGCAGTCCCTCTGGAGGGCACTTGCACTCCCAAATGTTCTGGGATTAGATCCAAGTGACTGAGTGGGTTACATGGAGCAGTGCGGTTACATAGTGCCAGGCTGCAATGGTTTTACTCTCCAATGGGCCGAACACTGAAAACTGCTTTTCCTTTTCAGCAGGGTCTTGAGTTGTGTACTCCGAGTAGCAATTTTTGAAGCTTGGCTTTTATAAACTTCAGGGATCCCTATTTCATACCAGGAGTATGTGTGGTAAGCAGGAGATTTCTAGTCGATTTAGTTTTCACTTTGAGATAGTATAAATTGTGTGGCCTGGAGTAATTCCATGTTTTCTTTAGTACAGATGTTTTTACACTGAAATTCACGTTGTATACTTCAGTGTGTTTCGAATCTTAACATGTCAATCCATGCTAGTAGCTTAGACTTCTTAACTTGGTAAACCTCGCTAAGTCTACATTCCTTTGAATATTTAAGCCTTGTAGTTGTTTTTCAGTATATTCATGTTATTGATTGAGTCATAATCAGACTTGTTTGCATGCTGATGATGTAAAGCAGTTAGTGCCGGAGAAATTGAAAAATTACGCAGTAAAATATCAGGTAAATGTGATGGTGAAGTAGTTTAATGTAATGGTTTTTCTTCTGAACTTTGTTATCAAAGCACAAATTCCAGTCTAATTGTGTTTCTCCCTGGTGAGGACATGGCTAAAAGCAGACTAAAGTAGCTCAGAGTAACGGTGTGAGGTGTGGTGGTGCCAAAGTAGAAATGAAGGAGCAAACAAGCTAAAAGCTGTTTTGTAGGTGCAAGCGTTGCTTTAGAAAGGTAAGAGTGATGCTGTAAGTCCATAACTGTTACGTGGTTTCAGTTTTCTAAAAACACTCAAAAGTTTACAAAAAGTGTATATGAAAATGTAAATTAAAAAAAAGAAAATGTACAGAAAAAAAATTTAAAACAAAAAAACAAGCAGAAAATACTGTATTTTTTTACATTGTATGTAACTTTTTGTAGGTCTGTGGCATGTAGATAGTAATTTATTGTGTACTCTGTATGATACAAATACTGTACCTCTGAAGACTTCTTGCTGCAAGTCTCTGCTCACTTCAGGAGTGCTTGGGTAAGGAACCTACTGAGTCTTGTTTCAGTTAAGAACAAAAATAAACCAAGTGCTGTATTTGTTACCTGCTGTGAGTGGCAGTCGGTTCCTTGAAGCTTTCGGCTTCCTTTTTTTTTTTTTTGTGCTCTGCAGGGTGTGTGATCCCACAGCTGGGTTCCAGCTTTCCCAGGAGTTGCAAGGAAAAGGGGAGACTTTGTATTTGATGTGTTGGATGGCAATCTCACCTCAGTTTTGCTCCTGCTAATGTGAGAAGCTGGGGTGAGGTCTCCTGTGCTTATCGTGAGCATTGTGCTTGGCACGTTTGCACATCCAGGGCTCCTGCTAGGGGTCAAGGGTCATTCCAGCTGGCTTCCTCTGGCTTCTGCAGGAATTGTCCTTGCTGCAGTTCTTGGTAGTGAGACCTGGTCCCGGGATGTGTCTGCATCTCGTCCGTCCAGAACGCTTGCGGGAACTGATCAAAGGCACGCTTGAGCTCGCGTCCTGTGTGCAAATCCCTTCTGGCTGGTACTCACACATACCTCTGTGAGCCCATGAGGGGCTGGGGGTGCTCCTGCCAGGGCCTGGCTCAGAGCTGGCAGAGCAGAGGCTGCTGCCAGTGTTTGCAGCATGAAACACCCCCTCATCTGCCCCTTAGAAGGTGCCCACTTGGGCCGCCTCCGTGCGGCACCTCCTGGTTCAGGAGTTGGCCGGAGCGTGTACGCTGCTGTGGGTGAGCTCGGGGAAGGTGGGAAGCCACGGGCCGTGTCCTGGGCTTGCACAGCTTGGGAGACTTAATGAAGCTTTAGGCATGCCATTCAGCCCCTTTCAAGTTGGTTCCATGGAAATAAATCGGCTTGGGAGAATGGTGTAGGGTTCACTGCTGTGGTTGGAATGATGCAGGCTCAGCTTTGATTTTGCCAGGTCAGGTAGCTGCGGATCCCCCTGAGGAGGTTTGCCTGGCTTCCCCCAAAGGATGGGGATTTTGGTGGTTGGCTTGTTTGTAATAGCAGAGGTGTGCTTTTTAAATGCTGTTTGGGGCTTGCCTGTACTACATGGTGGAACTTGGAAGGCTTGCGGTCACGAGAGTTTAAATGCGTGCTGGTTTTCATAACTGCTCTGTCAGTAAGACTGGTTTGGGTGGGGGCTGAGGGGGCTGAAAGGCAATGTTTTCGTGGGGAGGTCATCCCCTGAAACAACAACTAGCTGTGTCCAGTTTCTGGGATGTTACTGCCTGTGCTGCTGAACCTATTGGAAGCATAAAAGTGCTGAAAGTTCATGCAGGTTTCTGAGAGCATCTTGAAATGTCATCCTGCTGCTCTCCTGTGGCTGGACTGGGCCACAAGGGATCTGTAGTGGAAGCACTTCTGTTCCTGGTGAGTTGTCATTCCATAATTAAATAATTATAATAATTGCCTTTTAAGCAGGAAACTTGACTTCCCCACCACTTGATGACATGCAGCAGTAAATCATTTGGAATAAATCAGTGTGTTCAGACCTTGGTCTTTAACAGCTCCCCCTTTTTTTCTGATGGAATAAGAAGGATATTCCTGTCAGAGCTTAGAGCACTCTGTGCACTTAGAGCAGCATACACTAAAGGAGAGAGTAGAATTGAATGGTCTCAGGCCATCTCAGCTTGGACTAACAGGTGAATGAGTTATTCTTGTGATCCCACTTGGCCTGTCAGGGCTTTGAAGCTCAGCAAAATGGGAATCAGTAAATACTTGGCACATATATAGTATTATTTATCTTAAGATAGATGTTGCAGCTGTGGGGTGTCACATGGCTGTGCTTTGTGGTGTAAGCCTGTGGCTGGTGTAGTACATCTCCTGAAAGCAGAAAGTTGCCATAACAACTGAATGAAATCAATTAGAGTAATAAGCAATTAAAATCTCATCCTTAGTGTTGCATAAACATAGCATTTCGCTCATGAATTCTTAGTGATCTTGCCTCTAGACCTGTACATTCTGGTTCTGATTTGCAATCTCAACCATTTTTGAATTAATGAAGTGTTTAATTTCTCCTTCAAAGAGTGCTGGTGGGGTTTTTTTTTTTGGCCATGGCAAGTAAGTTCTTCATCAGAGACATGAACACTGTTAAACATCTAAATGGAGCAAACATTTGTGATGGGATGTCCAGGATGCTTGGCACTGGCCTTGTTTCCACCCAGTGAAGTCAAGAAGAGTAGCTTGTGGTCTAGGGAAATTTTGTCCTGGGCCTAGGAAAGGAAAGGCAGATCCTTCCTCTGTTATACGCTTCCTCTTTGACCTTCTGTGTATTCCTGAGCCTCTCGCTTCCTTTGTTCCCCTCAAAGAACAAAGCCAGGAATAGCTCTTTGCAGCAGTGCTCGGTTGTCAAGGATAAATCAGCTCAAACCAGGGAATGGCAGAGCTGTTGTGGAAAGATGGGATGTATGAGGGCCCGTGGGGAAGCAGGCTTTGCAGACTGTTGATTTTGCAAGGGCCTGTTCTGCAAGGATTTTGTGTGGCTGGGGGTCAAATGGTTCAAAGGTCAGAGTGCAGTTTATAATCCAAGAGTCCCCAAGGAACTTTGGAAGACATGTCTGCAGTCTAAATAGCGGTCTTGTCACGTACAGTGCCTGAGTCAGGGATTTAGGAAGCCTTTGGCATCCAGAGCTCAATTATTAACTCTGGTAGGGAGCAAAAACACTGGAGGTGATCCCTGGCTTTCTCCTGGCAGCATGACAGAAGCCAAGGCCAGTGGTCTGAGGGTTTGTGCCACAGATGATCTGAAGCTGGGTGTGGTGTCTGTGCCAGCTCTTTGCCCAAGATATTGGCACAGCGCATCCACAGGTTATCTTTGTGGTGCCTTGTGCTTTCCTCAGCTTTTATTGTTCCATTCAGGGTAATCCTGCCACCTTTATACTGCCTGGGAGATCAGGAAAAGGCCCACACTCAGTGCTCTAAGTGCAGCATGAGCTGTGTGTGTCAGCTGGGAAATAAAACAGGGCTCCCTTGAAGGAATTTGAGTTTATTCTGGTCTCAGGATGTGCACTTGAATTGGTTACCCCCACAGCCTCCAACTGCCACTGGAACAGCTGTTGGAGCATTCTTACAAGCCTAGGTTGGGGATTCACTCTTGCAATGATTCCCTGTTAGTTTTCAGGGTGTTTTCTTCAACGCCAAGCAGGCGATGGTGTGTTTTCCTCTTATCCATGTGGAGGGACACTGTGTGGCTCCTAGTGCCTGTGAAAACACAGATTTCTGCTCCAGTGGGAAAAACCTATGCAATTTATCCTGCCAGGCAGTGAGGAAGACACAGTTACACAACGTGTCAAGTGCTTTTCCATAGTTAGCTGGGTGCTGGACAGCTGTTTCAGCTGTAACTAGTGTGTAATTCTCAACACAAAAGATTGGGATGCTTTGGATTTCTGTGGCAAACAGCTGAAGGCTTGCTTGACTGTGAAGGTCCTATTTATGCTGTACTGATGATGTACATTTCAATGGTGTTTATCTGAAAATTTGCAGTACTGCCACACTTGTTAGAGAGGAGAATTGACTGAGTGTCCTACTCCATTTAATGGACTTTGCCCACAGTTGCCATGGAACCCTTGCCTTGGGCATGCCCTTGGGATTCATCCTTGAACAAAAGGTCCACCTGGAGTCACAGGGCTGCACTCTTCCTATACAATTTTGCATCCTCAGAGGGTGAAAACCCTGTTGGCTCTGGTCACAAATCATTTTCTGCTTCACCGGGGTCAAAGCTTTCATGTTAGTCTTCCTTCAGATCCTTCCAGGCCCATCTTTCAGATGCTGCAGCTTGTGGTGCATTTCACTCTACACTGGCCATCGCTCCATATTGCTACTCTGGGATCAGTTTATATCTTTTGGCATCATTTCTCAAGCTGGCAGCAGGGAATAATTTATTTTAATAAGCAACAGTAGGTGACAGTGCTCTGTCATCCCTCAACTGATACCCTGTTACATAAAAGGCAAATAAAATGCTTTGTGAAATGTCTTGCTCCTCTGAGGCATTGGATCCTCAGCCTTGGAGATCAAAGTCCTTTTTCAAGTGGCTGACATCAGCACACACGTTTGTATCCTTCCTCTTGTCCCTGCCTCAAACCCCACCTCAAGAGGCTGTGTTTGGAGAACTGTTTCTGTGCCATGGAAATTTACCCGGCTCAGTAAAGCTGCTTTCCCACCAGCTTGGAAAACCCCTCACATCTTGGTGCCAAGTTGGGCCAGGTCGTTTGTCAGGCTCAGTCTTGTGCTGTCACCTTGGCTACGGAACAGTGAAAGGGCTGGATTAGTCCTTCTGTTGTTGTGTCACTCAGGGATACCAGAATTCCCTTTTTCTGGAAAAGTTGAGGCAGGGAGCCACACAGGCAGGCTTTTGCCATAGATCTTTCAACACGTGCACAATAAATCTTTAGTCTGGACCACATCCAGTCAGTGCTCCAGCTGCCAGTCCACCTCCTGGGATCCTGGAAGCACCTGATCCAGGCTGGCAGGTCACCTGTCACCTCCACCAGTAACCTGGACTGGGGTCCAATTGTACAGTTTGCTGTTGCAGCAGGGATTGCTCCTTCAACAGGATGGATACAGGTATGGAATTCCTTGAAAAGTACTGCTCAAGTAGGACTGATCAAGTTCCCAGCAGAGGGAATTTAGGGAGGCAATTTGGATCACCACACAGGAGCAGCATTTTTCCTCCTATGTGCAGAGAGGGTGAGTTTCCCAGTCACTGCTCACCTCCATCTAGCTCTACTTTCTGAAGAGGTTTATGAAGCTCCAAAATTCTTGTACATCTTAGGGTTATCCCAAAGGGAAGACTTCGGATATAAAATATCTAATCAACACCTGGGTTTTGCAAATGTTAGCTTGAGCAAGTTCTTCTCTTTACTAACAGGTTTTTGGAAACAAGCAAGCAAAGTTGTCCTGCCTTCCTGTGGGCTAAATGAAAACAAAGTCAGAATGCTCCTGAACTTCAGGAAGTCTGAAATTCAAATCTGCACTTGGAGCCTGGGCCAGTGTCTTGATTGCCATTTCAGAAGTGGAAATACCCTGCTGTAGATTGAGCCAGGAGTAATTGGCCAGACCTTGTATCTTAACAGAAAGGTTTGAGCAGACAGATGGAAGGAAAGATCACAGAGTTGGGAGATGGAGAATCTCTGACCATTTTATCTTTAGTCACAAGCATTTTTAGAGCTGACTGGCAGTGCTGGTTGTACATGCAGGGAGGAGAATCTAGGCTGGAGCATGATTTCCAGGGAATGGGCATTTAGGAGAAACCATTTCCTATGCCTTACCAAAGTCAGAGCAAGATAGATTCTCTGAGTATAAGATTTTATCATTAAAGGCCTGAAAATAAACTATTCCAAACACATTTGAAAAGGTACCTGAATGTGATGGCTTATTTGAACCTTGTGATAGTATATCTATGCCCTCCTGGGGAAAAGGACCCTCCCTGACAGATAAATCATCCAGGATAGAGGCTTTCAAGTGCAGCCTGCAGGCTTGACAAGCCCCTACGTGCAGCCTGTCAGGGGATTTCTTTTAAAGCAAGGCATTGTGTTTATCTGGGGTATTTATTGCACTGTGGGTGGAGGAGAAGTTGCCCAGGCCTGGCAGCCCCCTGGTGGGAGAGGGGGTCTGCGAGTGGGACTAATCCTGTGGGAGGGCTTTTCCTAGCAAGAACCTGCTACAGCTTTCTTCAGGTGTGAATAAGGGCAGCTTGAATATTTTTCAGTGCCTGCTGAGAGTTGTATTGGCTTTTCTGAACTCTTTCTGGCTGCATCTGTCCAGGGTAGCTTCCCCCAAAGCAGCTGGAATAGCGAGAATTTTGCAGTGCACATCCTCTTTATCATGGTTAGAGAATAAAACAAGCTCGGAGCTGCATCTGTGTGGAAATAGGAACAACTCAGAAAAGTCTGGCTGCAGAGCCCCTTCAGCCCTCAGGGCTGTGTAAAATGGGTCACTGGAAGTGTGTAAGCAGAATGAAAGGGAAGGAAAGCCTGTTAATCCTGGGGTTTTTGGCTCCTTGGGCACGAATTTAATGTTAAACCGCTTTCTGACTTCAGGGATTGGCACGTGCTAAAAAAGCTTTGCTACAAAGAGGGGAGAGAGCAGCAAGGCATAAATGAAAGGGTGCTCCTGTGCCTCGGAAAGCAGCAGTGGTATAGTGATTTTACTAAAACATTTGAGAAGGCATGGCAGAAGCTTCTAGGAAAGGAGTCTGAGGGGAAAATGGCAGTAACTTGTCTTCTTCTCATTAGCTCAACTCATTTCCACCTGCCTCCCTTCCCGAGGTAGCTGAGAAAGGCAGGGCAAGGAGCTTCCCCTCTTGCTCGCCTACTCAGGTGGGAATGCTTTGCAAGGAATTGAGCCCAGCTGCAAAGGCTGCCCTGGCAGCGAGCTTCCTGCTGCTTGTGGGAGACTTGTGGAGCACGACCATCTTTCCAGCAGAGAGCCCTGGGAAGCAGTCTGGCTCCTGAAGTGACAGGGCTCCTACTACACTGCTCCTCTCACAGTTACTGATCAGGTTACACTTCCTTCTCTATGTAAGTACAGTTTTTCTAATTGTTTTTCTCTAGTTATCCGGTGGCTCTTATGGAATTGCAACAAGGACTTGTTTATTCACAGAAATAGGCCTTGGCCTCGCCTTGTTTCAGGGGCAATGAGAAATCTCTGTTTGCACAGTGTTTCTCAGCCAGGTGTTGTCAGGCAAGAAGAACACAGGCTTGTTGGTGTCAGTGCAACTTGTAGTGGAAGCAGTTGAGTTGAAATTTACCTTTTGTTAGAGTAATGGTCTTAAGGGGAGAGTTTGTTTTCTCTAATGAAATTGGAATGTGGAGAGCAGTTGTTGCAACAACAGCCTTTTGGGTTTCTTGTGTCTTGTTTCCTCTGGCTTGTTCTTTCTGGGGGAGAGGTGTAAGATTTTGTGTGCCTGACCAGTCTTGTCATGCTGGAAGTAGAAGGATAATGAGAGAATGAGTGGAGGAAGGAGCAGAGCCAGGATTCTGCTTTTTCCATGCAAACTTTCCCATTGTGTTTTTGAACCAGTCTGTCTTTCTCAGTGAAACTGTCGACAGAACAGGGGCTTAGGGTTAGGACAGCACTTTTACTTCCATTTTAAGTACTTGGAACTTGCTGTGGCTACCTCATCCCTGGAAGAGTCCAAAGCCAGGTTGGATGGGGCCTGGAGCATCCTGCCTAGTGGAAGGTGTCTCTGCCCGTGGCAGGAAGGTGGAACTGGATGGTGTTTAAGTCCCTTCCAGCACAAACCGGCCTGTGATTCTGAGTCTAAGTGGCTGTAGTGGGCCTCTGTTGTGACCCTGAAATGCAAGAACTTGCTCTGTCTACGTGCGCCTCAAAATAAGGTTTTTTCTGTAGGTGTGGCAGAAACGTGGGCTTGAGGTTGGGCAGGAGAGTGACTAACCTTAGGAGAGGCTGGGGAGGGAAGGTGTGACCGTGCTGCTATTCATGCAAACACCCTGATAGCTCAAGCACTCCAGAAAAGAGTGTAGAAACTGAGGAAATATCACCAGGAAATATCAGCTGGGCAGGGCACATAGCCATGCCGTCACCTGGGATGGTTTGGGAGCTGACACAGAGCTGTGCTCGGATGTGCACCCTCACCTGGATTGCCCTGGTCTGAGGGAGAGGAGGAGGGAGGGGAGGTGGGCAGGGCTGAGAGGACGTGCCAGGAGGAGCCTGGCACGGAAGTGGTGCAGGGCCAGTGATGGGCAACACGTCTGCCTCCCCTCGGAACACAGCTGTGACAGCTGGGATGGGGACTGTGTGACCTCCTGCACGTCATCACGAGTCTGGTGGCATCCAGGCAGGATGCAGGTCTTGCATCCTCTCCTTGCCTGGAGCAGTGCAGGCACAGTGCTGGGGCTGATACAGCTGGAGTAGAAAAAAATATCTTGGTGGCATTTAGCACCATGACCTTTAAACACTTCCACAGGCTGACCCAACAGCACAGACAATACTTTGGGTGAGGCAGGGCCTGATGGAAATGTGCTGTGAATCACACTCTGGTGTTGCTGTTGGTCTCTCACTCCCAGGCATGTGAATTTGGGACAGATAAACATCATTTCCTTCAGCATGACGAATTCAGCTGGAGGAGGGGCCTTTGCAGTTGCTTCCAAAGGCTGGATGAGTATTGAAGCAGTGGGGTAGATTAGTGGAAAAAAAAAGAAGCATTAAAGCATTAGTTTACATTGGCTGTAATTTCCCAAATATTAAAATTCCCAGCTTTTGAATACGTTTGGCTTGGAAATGCATTTTATCCACACTCCCTGCAGAGCTCTGTGCTCTCTGGGGAGCAGCTGAATGCCCTCCAGTCCCATGGGGTGGCTTTCCCAGTATCACTCCCCTCCAGCTGGAATGATAACCAGTTGTATCAAACAGGAAAAACCAGGCTCAGGGTGGCTTGGACATAACTGTCAGACAGGCTGTTTATATCTGCCAGTCTCCAGGGCTGGATGCTTCCTGGGAGGCAGCTGGCTTGAACCCTGGGAAAAATGCTACCCCTTTCCACAGGCTCTCCATCCTTCATCTTTCCTCTTTGGAGGTCTGGCACCCGTGTTGCCTCCTAGTGTGTTGGGCTAAGCATGTCTGTGGGATACAAAATTCCCTTACAAGCAAAACCCCAGGAGAAATTAGCAAAGATGCTTGTCCTGTGCTCCCCTAATCTTGGGTCCCATGGTTACTCTTCTTTGGGATTCAGTACAGGGATCCCAACTGTGTGTTCTGCCAGGATTTAGCCACAAACAGGGTGGGATCACACACTCAAGTGATGGAAGCGGGCAGCCTGTCGTCCAGCTGCTCCCAGTGGGAAGCCCCAGCCGTTGTGTTTCGGGACTTGTGTGACACTTAACAGCTTCCAGCTGTTCCCAGGTGTGCAGCTGAACAATCTCAGGCTCCTGTCTCAGCTTAGGACTGCTTAATCTCCCAGCTTTCCAGCTGGGAATAGGGCCAGGGCACACATGCTGGAAAGGCATGGCACAGCAGCCTGCATCTTCATGCCTCTGGCAAAACTCTGTGTATGCTAACAACATGTCTGTGGCGCTGGGAAAGCAGGAGTGATGGAGATTTCATCCAATCCCCCAGCCATGCAGAAGAAGGCAGCTCCCTGTCCTCCTGAACTTTGAGGGTGATCCGTGCAGCAATTGTCCTCAAGGTCCCTTTACATTGCTGCAGGGTCTGCGGGGTCTAACCTGCATTTCTGGATTTCCAGGATGCCTCCATGCCTCTCCCCACCCAAAAACCTCCCCTAAACTCTGCTTTGCTGCAGAACATCAAGACAAGCCAGTTCTGCTGCTGCTCTTGCCTGGGAATTGAGCAAAGAACACCAACCTGTGTGTTTTGGGCAAGGAGGAAGCCCTTCTTTGATTTCAGCTCTTGCCTCCTCTGTCCTTCCCTTGGTCTGAGTGGTGGTTCAGAAATGCTTCTGAAAGCTGCCTTTCAGGGAAAAGAAGCCCTTCTGTGATAACAGCATGCACGTGTAGCAACTACAAATGTTAATTTCTTTTTTTCTGTACAGTCAATTAGCTTGGATTGTGATCCCCTGCCTAGGATCTTGGTGCTTGGGCAGATCCAGTTTTTCCTTGCTCATCTGCTCTCCGTGACAGTGGTGTCTGCTGCTCTCTAGTGGTCCCAGCTCCGAGCCTGGATGCATTGCAAAATGAGAACCTAGGTGGTGTTTATATATATATATATATTTATATATATATATATATGTTTTAAATTTTTTTGTACACAGCATCCTCCTGCCAAGGCAAGTCTAAACCTTGCACCTCCACATTTAAGCTGCCCACCTTCCCCCAGCCGCCACCTGGAGGCAAGAGGAAAGTCCCTTATTTTGTTGTGCTTAGGTTACGTTGGGAAGGATCTTTCCAAGTGCCTTCCTTGTGCTCCACATGGCCAGAACTGCCAGGTGAAATACTCACTCCGGTCTGTCCCAAACACCATGGGAATGTGGGGCATGGAAGGGAGGGGAGATAGCCAAACAGCTTCAGGAATGTTCCGTATCTAACCCAATGCTGTGCCCTGCGAGGGATTTGAGTCTTTAGGCCTTGCTAGTTTTCAGGGTGTGTGTTGTAAGCGACAGGCGAGATAAAAGCTGAGGAAAGATCAAAGCGGGTTTCATGGGTTTTATGGCTTTGTGCTTCTTGGTTTCACTTTCATGTGTCTCCCACAGCCTTTCTTCTCTCCCTGTGTGCTGCCCTTTCATCTCCCTGCTGCTTCCACCTGGCAGGACGGAGCTTGGTGACCTCCCAGCCTGGGGCACGGCTTGTGTGCTCGACTCGCCTTTCTTTCACCCCCCCAAATCTGAGCAATGCTGAATTATTTTAGCCCAAGACAACTCCTTTCAGTATCGATTCTTTCAGCTGCTGAGATTTACATCCTTTGCAGAAGTTGGGCTGGAGTTTCTCTGTCTCTTCTAGGAGTATCTGCGAGTGCTGATTCAGGGGTGCTGGTTCCAAAAGTTGATAAGGGGCTTTCCAAACGGAGGGGGGGTTGCTCATTTCATTGGTATTGCGGCTTCCTTCTCAGTGAAGACTTGGATTTCCCCTCCTTGCTGTGTGCACTTCTACTTGCTGCTGGAGAATAGTTGCTCTTGGCTTGTTTGGGTTTCTTTCCTAATATAAAAATCTCTACTCCTATGGTGGTTTGTGGGTGAAATGTGGGGAAAGCATCTTCCCCAAGGGAAAAAAGTGGGGAGACACTTGGCAAAAAGAGGAGAGGCCTCAAAACATTAAGTGGACAGTAATGAAAATAACAACTCTGGGTGTAAGCCCAAGATGCATGGTTGAGTTTGGGTCCATTCCTGGTGTGATTTTACCCTTGTGTGTGGTTGAGGAGAAGCACTGTTTTCTGTGAATGACCTGCTGCCTTCTGACTGAAACAGTAGAAAATGGGTCAAGGCCATGTTAAGCTCTACCAGAAATAATAGTTATGGGTTATTCTGCAAGTAATGTGGAGACAACTAAATTATGGACTAAACTAAAATGGAAACCACAAATAATTGGAAAAATATAAAATGCTTAACCAGCCTCTAACCAAATTTGCAGCTGCATTTATCAAGATGTCAAACTTCAAGGGAAAGGGGAGGAGACTTTGCCATAGCACTCCTGGAGATGTTGGTGCCAGGACTATTGCCAAGTGTCTGCCTGAACGTGCTGCCCAAATAGGAATAACTCAGCTCCAACAATCACAGCCTTTGAGTTCAGCAGAAACTTCCCAGCTTTTGAAGCATGGGCTGGGTGTAGCTGGAGGGGTTTCCAGGAGCACGTTTTGATTTTATGAATAGACCTGGAGTGCTTCTTCAGTAGCCCCAGAAGGAAGTGCTCAAATCCAGAGACCTTCGTCCCGGCCGCAGGGATGTGCAGAACGCCAGGTTGTCACAAGGGTGTCACCAGGCATAGCTCACTTACAACTCCTCTGGCCACTGCTCCTTGGCTCCCTCCTGCTGCAGGATGAAGGTTTCCCTCCTCATCCCCTTGCTCCAAAGCCAGGCTTGAGCCATCACTGTCACAGGGTGCCCTGATGCAAATGGCCAACGGCGCCCATGGGCTCGGCAGCACCTGCGGCGTCTAGACCGGTTCCTGTGCCCACAAGCAAATGTGTGGGTTGGGAACCCCAGTGACACTTTCTGGGAAAGTCCTTGGCTCCCAATGCTGCTTCACATCCTCCAAGCCGGGCAGAGGTGCCATTGAGGAATAGCACTGCTTCTCTGCTCGGTCCTTTTGGGAGTAACTGGGACTGGAAACGAGCCGAGAGCTCTGGAGCGGCGAGGGGGTGCCGGGGTGTTCTCCACGGGGCTTTTTTAGCAGCAAGGATGAGCTGGCCCAGCAGTTTGGGGGTTTTCTCCTGTGCTTGCTCGCTGCCATTTGCATCTCTGGGCTGGCCGGGGCTTCCCAGAAACTGTCCCTGCTGTGAGGGCGCACGGCGGCAGCATCTGCTCTTGCTCTCCCTTCAGCAGAAAGGCTGCTCCACAGAGGTCCCACAGCTCAAGGTGGACTGGGGAGGCAGGAATGTTGGATTTACATTTCTTAAAAGTCTTCTGATTCTCTTGTTCTTTCTCCCTCTTCCTTATCCAATCCCTTTCGAAGCTCCCTCTTTATTCCCACATTCCCTTTTTTTGGCCCTCAGCACACCAGGTACTTTTCAAGATGCCAGAGCAGGTTTCTCACCTGCTTGCAGAGGTGTCATGACACAACTCTGCTGTCCCCAAAAATGGGGCAAACCCACAATTTGGTCCCCTTGCACCACCAGCAAGTCAAGCATCTTCACTTGAAGACGGCAGGTAACAGTGAGCTCGATGTGTAGTTCACCCAGCCTAATTTTGGACTGATTTCGTTAGGCTTTGGCTAATTCTGGTGCTCTTGTGTTGATGCTGAAATATGTGTGGGTTTCAGGTTTCTCAGGTTTCGGCAGGAGTCATCTTTAACTTTGAAGCAGGTGATGGACCACAAACCACAGTGGTGAAGATTCACTGCAGTTGGGGGTTTTGGGGCTAATTTAAAAAAAAAGAACAACACACTACTGGGTTTTTTTTTTCCTCTCCTGCAAGGAGCCCTGAGTGAGTTGTGGGCAAAGGAGGGGTAAACTGAAAAATCACTTTGTCTTAACACAAGGAGAGTTAAAGGTTTCAGCGTGGCTGAGAGGGTTGTTTGCTGCAGATGTTTGTGATGCAGTCTCTTGTGACTCTTCCCTGAAGGGCTGGAGAGCCACATCTCCTTGGCATTGACATCAGGGTTGGGTTTTTGCCCATCCTGGTAAACCTGGAAAAGGTTTTCCATGTGGCCTTCAGGTGCTGTTTGCACCACTTTGTTTGGCAGTCTCTGATTTAGGCACCATGGGAAGGATTGAAAATTATTACAGGTGTAAAAAGCATTACAAAAATCCAATAAAAGATAAAAAGTTACTAAAATCAAAGTCTTGCCTGCACAGGGGCAGGTGCTGCAGAAAACAGAGAAGCTGTGAGGGTGCATTGTACGTGTTCCAGTTGATGCTGGTCTGGATAAGGCCACACATCCTTACGTGAGGGCCACTCTTCTGAATTCCTGACATCCAGGAAGCGGTCAGCTTAAACACAGTCACAGGTCACATCCTCACCCTGCTTCTCCCTTTCCAAAATTACCACTTGTTGTGCAGAAATATCGGCCACCGGCACGACTGAGGCTTTTCTCTCTGAGAAACCACCCCAGTGTTCATCAATTGCACCTTGCTCATCCCTCACAGCACTGTGGCTGCCCATTCACAGACCCTCCCAAAATTCATCCAGCTGATGCTTCTGTAGCTCCTGCTTCTTTCCAGGGCAGGCATGAGGTGGACACCTGCCCTGTGGCCAACGATCAGGGTTATGATCTAGCTCATCTTGGTCTGTCTGTTGCATGTGTCCTGGGATAATTTTCTTCTTGTACCAATTTCATTACGCACTGCCAGGAATGCTGTTGGGTTCCTCCAGTCCTGGAAGAGGAGCAGCTGAATGGTCCAGCTCCATCTTTTTCATTGTGCAGCTCTGGGTAAAGTTGCTTTCACCTCTCTTGTTTTTTCCCAGCTCTAAAAAGCAGGATCATTTTGTAGTCAGGAACTTCAGGAAGTTTTACAGATGGCTTTTATACCTCCATAGCAGCTTGCATAGGTGACCAGTCATCTCTCTGATAAATTGCTGCCTTTCCCACCATTTTTTTCCAAGAGACTCCTGCAACAACCCAGCAAAAACAGTCCTTGGTTGTGTTCCTTCTAATAACTCTCTGCAAGGAAACTGAAAACTCCAAAAGGATTAAACAAAACCCAGTTTTAAGGTCATCTCCTTTTCCACTGTCCTGATAGCAAAGCACCCATTCTTTCTGTAGGACATAGCTCATGGAAATTGTCCCTGGTCTCTCTGTGACCCTGGTGTACAGGGAGTTCAACTCCCCATCATCTCTCAGACAAGTACTCCACAAGACTTTTGGATCTATCTCAGAAGAAAAAAATGAAATTTTCAAAGAGAGATGCATAGCTTGAGTTTGAGTGGAAGACTTTTTTTTTTTTAATTTACCATTTTATTGCTATATAAAATGCTGATGTGATTTGAAAGATCCGAATTACAACATTATCACCCAACCACATCTCTTTTCTTCTGCCCTCTTCCTTCCTCCTCACCTCACCACATATCCCCTTCCCCTTTTGCTTCCCGGCTGGTGACTTTGCCGAATTTATTCAGGGCAAAGCCCTCACCCCCCCAACACCCGAGGGCATGGGGTGCTCCTGTAGACATCCTGGGTGAGTTACTTGCCCAGCCAAGTGTGAAATTTGAAAGATTTGAGTGAAAACATAAGCATGATTGTTTTTACACAGCACGGCATGAGGCATTTTCACTGATGAGAGAGGCAGCAAAAATAGCGTGGGGAAAATATAGCCCAAAGAAAGAAATATGTAAATGTCTGAGTGTGCTAAAAACCCCCCTGCTTAGTCAGGGGCTTGCTCTCTGCTTTCATCCTGGGCTTTTTCTTGTGGCTGAGGGGTGAATACTCGAGGGAGCGAAGGGTGATGTGGGTACAAACCCAACAGAAACAAGGCGAGGGGGAGATGTGGGGGGAATCCAAACGTTGTGCTCCGTCCCAATGGCTGGGTTTAATCAATAATATTGACCACTGAGCTTCTGGGCCGGCTGTCAGGAGCATCTGAGAAATGACATCACCTCTCTCCATGCTCTGCTGGCCGGGTGTGAGTTGTGTGCCTGTGTTGAAGCGTGACCCTCCCCATAAATAGGGGTGATTGTGCACTCGGTGCCTCAGAGCATCTGTGGGGCTGAGCCTTCCCTGAGGATGGGAGCTCCCCTGCTGCCATGGCTGCTGCTGCTGCTGCTGTTGATGTCCCACTCTGCCCATGCAGGTGAGCTCCGGGTGGCTTTGCTGGCATCATCCTGCGCCCAGAGGGACTGGGGAGCTTGGGATCCTCCTGCCTCTTTAGCTGAGGGCTTGCCTTGTTGCCAGGGAAAAAGCATGACCATCCTTTGCAGGGTCTGGTTCAGCTTTCAGGAGCTGTGTGGGAGCAGGGAACCGAGGTGGGGTGCAGATGGCAGCCTCTCACCGTGGTCCTTGCAGTGCTGTCAGTGAAAACACAGGAAGGGGAACTTCCTCTGGTTCCCGGAGTTGCTGCATCCCTATCAGCACTGTCTGTGCCTGTAAGTTGCCACCTTCTCTCTCTCTCAGCCATCCTGGAGGTGAACGGGAACCTGAGCTGTAGGTGTGCCAAGACAACCTCGGAATACATCAGTCCCAAGAAATACGAGAGCATTGAGATAAGGCCTGTGGGCAGCAGCTGCAGGCGCACAGAGATCATGTAAGTGCCGTGGGCTCGGCTGCTGCCACCATCCTGCTTCTCTGCCGCCCTGCTGGAAACTAAGCCTTTCCAAAAATGCCACCAGCTTACTTGCTGAAAAACATCAGGTGCAGAAATGCAGGTCCCCAGGGCCTAAAGGAATCTCTCCAGCAGAGGAAAGTATGATTTCCTTGAGCTGGAGCAGGGGGTGTTTGCAGCCCGGAGGAAGCACTTACTCAGACACTGAGGCAGCATGAGCCATAACAAATTTTCCCAGATCTCTGTAGCTGCTTAGCGCTGATCCATTTGTAAATCTCCAGAAAAAATTGTCTTTGAACAGTGTTCTGGGCTTCAAGTCTGTGCTTCTACCTAGGAATGTGCTGTGTCTTGCTTGTTCCTGGCTTCCTCTGTCTCTGGCGGCTTTCTACAATCACTGGTGCTGTGAGCAAAAGCTGAGTCTTCCCCATGAACTCTGGCTTCTTGAATCCCTGCCTCTGGAGGGGACAGGAATGCTCAGAACTCTCCTTGCATTTCAGAATTAAATTAAGAGCCTTAGGGAAGGTGTGTGTGAATCCTGAAGCACCCTGGGTAAAGAAGCTGCTGAAGCGCATTGCCAGCACGTAAGTTGTTGGATGGAAACTCATTTGGCTCAGGTGTCCCTGGACAGCATCCCAGCACATCCATGCTTCTGGGAAGCTCTCATGGGCCCAGGAGCTCACAGAGGGCCTGCTGCTGTCCAAAGGATCCCCTTCCAAAGCAACGAGGGGCAACACTTTGCTGTGCAAAGCAATGTTCAGCCCAACATGACCCATCTGTGGGTCATGCTCCCCCTAGCTTACGCACAGTGCTGCACTTCCAAAACAGTTTGTGGGGGAAAAAACATGAGGAGAGCAGTGGTAGGAGCAGGGTTTGCTCGTGGCAGGTGCAATACAGTGTGTGGATGCTGGGGTGGGAAAGCTGTCCTTCTTGGTCTTGCCTGTGCTGGCTTTGTGGCCATCCCAGTGAGCAATGCCCGCCCCGGGGAAACGGCAGCGACTTCCCTCGGCTGGGGCAGGAGCTTCCTTTCCCGGACCTGCTTTGCTCTGTGTTCACACATTTCTCCTCCTTCTGCTTTTCGCAGGAAGAAAAAATAAGATTCCTGCTAAGGAAGTTGGTGCCCAGAGCCCTGAGGCAGGCTGGTGGACGATGCCCAGGTGTGCAAACCTGGCTGCTCCTCACTTTGCCCTCCCTTCCTCCCCTTCCTGAAAGCCCCACGTCTGGCTCTGGTGGCAGTGGCTGTGGGGAGGGTGGCTCACTGCTGGCCCCAGCCCCACAGTAGGTTTGTGGGGGGGTTCTCCCCTGCTCTTGGTCCCTGAATCAGCATGAATATGAATCCTTTGTTTATTTAGTTGCCTGTGGACTGCAAAGCTGTTCCCTGTCAGGGGCTGCTCCTGCTTCTTTAAGAATGACTTTGTGACTTTTTTCTATGTGAAGTGCTCAGTGACAGAGTGCATGTCTGAGGGTTGCATGGCACAACGTGGCATGTCCTGTTCTGAAAGCTCAAGTCCAATAAAATTCAGGATTTTTCTTTCTGTTGTATTTGCCCTGGATCTCCTAGCTTTGAAGCCATGTATGACACAGAATCATCAGACAGCGTGGATTAGAAGTGACCTCAAAGCCCATCCAGTCCCACCTCCTGCCATGGGCAGGGACACCTTCCACTATCCCGGGTTGTTTCAAGCTCTGTCCAACCTGGCATTGGATAACTCCAGGGATCCAGAGGCAGCCACAGCTTCTCTGGGTATCCTTAACTGGGAAAAATTTCCCCCCACTATCCCATCTAAGCCTGCCCTCTGGCATTATGAAGCCGTTCCCTCTCGTCAGGCTTCCCATCATAACCTGTCCATCTCCCCTAGTGGTGATTTGAGGGCAGGATATTGATAGTAGGGAGATGGGACAATCCAGCCAAAGTGCCCCACATCCACGTGATGGAGCTGTAAGGATTTAAAAAACAGTCCAGGCCAATAAGGAAACATGTCGGGAATGGGAATGAGGTCACTTGGCAGAGTTTTGGGTAAAAAAATCAAAAGCAAATGTCACCAGAGTGCTGCTGGGCTATGCCTTGCAGAGGGGACAATGTGGCTCTAAGGAGGAATGAGGAATACCTGCTCATGCAGGACAGAAGAGCACCCCAGAGAACCTCCAGGCTTGTAGGGCTGAGTGTGCTAAGAGCAAAGTTGGAGGAAACGACCAAGAGAGGAAGGGGAAAGCAGAGCCGGTTTCGGGAAGCCGGGCCCCCTGCCAAGCCCCAAACCACGTTTTATCGGCAGCGTTGCAAACTCAGCGAGCGCCGTCAGCCGGAGAGGGGTCGGGCAAAAACCACGGCGACCCCGGGGCCTCCCGTGCCGCCTCACTTCTCCTATTTCCCAGCTCAAATAGAGGGATGCTGCGGGGGCCGGGGCTGCGGCCGGCATGGCTGTGCGGGTGGCCCTGCTGCTGGCCGTGCTGCTGGTGTCCCACCACCCTGGGGACACAGGTGAGGCTCCCCTCCCCTGCAGGTGGCCTTGGAGGATGTGGGGGCCGTGAGGCTCTCCGGGCTCGGGCTGGATGATCCTGGTGGGAGATGCATTGCCCAGGGAGGGTTTTGGGGATGGCGGCAGGTTTTGGGGTGATGCGTGCGCCGTGGCCGTGTGCCCCTCCAGCAATCCTGGAAGCCAACGGCAACCTGAGCTGCCGCTGCCTCAAGAGCACCCGAGCCTTCATCCCGCCGGAGAAGTACAGCAGCATCGAGGTGTGGCCCGTGGGGAGCAGCTGCCGGCGCCTCGAGGTGGTGTAAGTGGCTGACAGGGTACTCGCCCTCTGCTCCGCCCGTCCTCCCTGAATTGCTTCAGTTCCCTGCTTATTGTCGCTGTGAGAAGGGCGGGAGGCTCAGCTGTCTGCAGGAGGGGAGGCGCTTGCTGAAAGGCCTCGTGTTTTCTAGGATTAAGCTAAAGAGCCTGCAGAGGGTCTGCGTGGATCCTGACACCCCTTGGGTGAAGAAACTCCTGCAGAACCTCCCTCACCTGTAAGCCCCCCCCTTTTCCCCTGAGCACCGGGGGCAGCCCGTGAGAATCTGTCCTCACACGTTCCTCCCCCTTCTGCTTTTGGCAGGAGGAAGAAAAAGGCTCCCCGCTGAGGAAGCGGCCACCAGAGACAAGGCCAGATGTGCTGGGCCCAAAACTGCCTCCCTTCCCCATCCTGCTTTTGCCTTACTCCGGTCCAGAGGGGAGCATGGTCCTGCCTGAGCCCCTTTTTAGGCCTTTAAACTGCCCATCCCTGCTTCCAGCCTCTCCCATCCCGTAGCCATGCGCTGGGTGTCCCTTTTGGGCACTGGACAGCAGGCCCAATAAAGGTGCCAACCCTCTGTCACTGTCCCTTGCCTTCCTTCCTATGGCATGCCAGGGGCTTGGGGTGCATGGGGTGGGAGGCATGGGGGGCACCAGCCTTTGGGGGAGGTTTGAGAAGGTGGCCACGGCATTTTCCGCCTTTTTTTTTTGGCGGGGAAGCAGCACGGGCCACGTGCAGCAGGGTGGAAGCGACAGCAGGGAAGTTGAGGCATGGAGCTGCCCCTTTTTCCTCCCACTTCAGCACTTCCCAGCCCCTCTGGGGGGTTGTGAAATCCCCTCTGGGGTGAGGGGCTGGCTATAAACCAGCCCCGGTGCAGCTCAGGGCAGGCAATGAGGATGTGGCTGCTGCCGGTGGCGCTGGCCCTGCTCCTGCTCCTGGGCAGCTCCGTGCCAGGGGGTGGTGAGTGACTTTGAGTGTCTGTCCATCCATGACCCTCTCCAAACTCCTGGACAGTGGTACTGGGTGTCCCTGATGGGGCTGAGCGTGGCTTCTGCTAAGCTTTTGGATTTGTTTCTTGCCTGGGTCTGAGCTTGTGGCTAAGCTGGAGGGGAGAGCTGGGGGTGGAAAATGGGGAGTTTTGCCTCATGGGTTTAAGCTGCTTCTCTTTCAGACCCCCACAAAACTCAAGTGCTCGGTGGGTGGGCAATGGGATTAAATCTTAAAATGTTGGTTAAGTTTTCCAACCCTGCAGCTAAACCCCTTCCATATAAAGGAAAAGAAGCTTTGAGGCTGTGCTGGGAGGTATTAGCCCTGCTGCAAACCCCATGAACAGCAGCCCGTGGGTGTCAGGGAAAGGATGAGATGGTGGGGAGGGGGGTGTCCCCATGTGCCACCCCCATGTGGGGCCGAGACCTGGTGTGGGCTGCCCCGGGGCACAGGTCTGTCACTGGAGAGCCTGCTGACCAACATGAGGTGCAAGTGCATCAAATCCACCACCCACGTCATCAACCTGGGGTTGATCCTCACCATCGACGTTACCCCGCCGGGCATTCACTGCAGGAGGAAGGAGGTCATGTAAGTGGAAACCGATCCCTGCAAATTGCTCCTTTGTGCACTGGTGCAGAAAAACGTAGCGGGGGAAGCCCACAAATGTTGGGGTGACTCTTGCTTCCCAGTTTCAAAGGGATACCTCCCTGTGTGGCTCAGGGTGCTAAGGTCAAGGCGCCAAAATCCCATGGTTCTGTTGCCCAGGGTTTGTATCCGTGCTAAGGGAGCAGAGGGGTTTCTCTGTGGGTTAGAAAAGCTTTGGGGAAGGGACGTGCATGGGGCTGAGGGGCCTCACGGCCTTGCAGCCTCACCCTGAAGAAGAACAGGCGGGTTTGTGTGACCCCCGAGGCGCCCTGGATCCAGCTGCTCATCCACAAGCTGATGCAGAGGTACGTGATGCCCAGCGACTGGAAACACCCAGCAATACCCAAGGCCTCGGCAGGACCATCCCTTCCCCCTGAGCCGCCCGCTTTCCTTTCTTTCCTCCCACAACAACCTGCAGGAATGGTCCCAGAACGGCGCGGCCGCGGCGGGAAGCACCGTGCTGCCGCCTCCCTTGGAGACCCCCCAGCCCGACCCTCCTGCTGTCCACATCCCAGGAATCCACGGTTATGAATTCCTCGTGGCACAGCAGTGACACAACCCCCATGCGCTGAGACACGCCGGGTTTAGTGGCACAAGGCTGGCTCTTCCTGTGCTCCATGGGTTTTGGCAGGGGCAGGAACCTTTCCCTGCTGCCCCCAGCAAAGGCTTTGCCCTCAGGCTCTCGCTGTTTCCCTCCCTTTCACCACAGCCTGGCTCGGCTGCCACCAATAAAAGGATGAATGTGCTACCCCCCACTCAGCTGTGGCAGCTCTCTCTGACCGGATTTGTGTAAAAAAATGGGATTTTTGGGGTGGGGAGTTAAGCTGGACTGTAGCCAACCCTGAAGCCTTTGCCAAAGGACGCTAACGAACGCGCCACCTTTCCTCCGCTCCAGGATTTGGTGCCTTTTTCTGACAGCTCCTGGCAGGAGCAGGTAATTGCAGGAGTTGGATAGGGTGTGCTGCTGGCTCCTGGCTGTGGAAACACAGAAGTGGGAAATTTCCCAGTGATTGGTTCAGGCTTTCTGTGGAGTCCCATGTTCTTGGGATGGAGACCATAGCCTGGCACAGGAATGTGCCTTGGCCACACGGATTGAGGTGACACAGGTGTGACTTGTGACCCTGTGCAGGATTATCCCTGTTTACAATCTGGCTTGGCCATTCTAAGAGGAGGTGTTTAAGGTCTGTAAGAATCCAATCTGTGTTGCCCACCCACCCCCACCAGATGCCCGAAAACGTGTCCCTGGGCAGTGGCAAACTGGGAAACACCCGCCCAGTCTCTGCATCCCCCTCCTTCCTGCCCTGTGCTCCTCAAGAACCACAGCAGGAATAAGAATGGTTGCAGAAGGGCTGTTTGCTGACTCCAGAAGGACGTGGAAGTACACAGGTGGGAAGAAAGTGGTGGATGTTTAGCCCTATCTGTGTTGGGTGAGCAATATCCCAGCTCCGCAGTGAGCAAATTAAAAAAGGGGAAGAAAAATGTATCAGTTCAGGGGTTTGATGACCTCCCTTTCCCCAGCTGCCCGAAGGTGCAGGGCAAGCAGTGTTTCCTCATCCCGGAGACTGTCACGCTCTGAAATTCAAAGCAAAGCTGCAATTCCCATGAAGCAGGGTGTAAATCCCCCTAGAACTGTAGTGTAAGCATGCCCGGGAGTGACACTGCAGCTGCCCCTGCTGCTCGGGCACTTCCATCTTTTCAGGGATGGGACCTCCCGGCTGCAAAGACAACACACAAGAAAGAAATCTGAGTTTAAAAACCCCTGATCTCTCGAAGTAACCACTATCAGATGGTGTGGGAGCCTCCAAAGAGGATGGATGAACCTCAGCATCAGGAACACTCTCACCTTCGCCATTCCCACAGGGAAGGGTTGTGCCATAGCTGGATCTAGAGGTTTATAATCTCCACCTAAACTGTTTCTAATTAAAGTGAGTTCTTGGCTGATGCTTGGCAGAGAGGATTAAGATGTGAGTGGTTCCCACCAAGTTCTCTTGGGATCTTGTGTCACCTTGGAACACCAAAGGGTGAGGGGGAGGGAGTGTGCATGACCAAACTTGTGTAAGGTACAGTCTCCTTACAGTCAAAGAAGGAAGCAAAAATATTCAGCTACATTGTACAAAATTCTCTCTTTTATATATATATATGTATATATATATATACACACACAAAACCCCGTATCGGACAGATTCACCAGATGGAGTTTTTAAAAAGTTGCTTGTAGAAGGGTGTTGGATTTTGTTTTCTCTGCTGGCTTTGGGCAGTGCTGTCGCTTGGGAGTGGACACTAGGCACTGTGTTTTGGGAAGCAAACAAGAGGCAGTGAGGAGCAGGGAAGGGCTTGGAGCCTTTTTTCCAGGTACTGCCTGCAACGTGCTGGGAATGGAGACTGGGAAAAAAAAGCACCATCCCCTCACTGCTCCTGCTGGGAAGGGAAACCCAGGAGGAAAACAGGAGGGAGCCGCACAGGAGAGGCAGGTAAACATATGCATTGACTGAAACATAAACAAGACTTCATTTTGTTTTGGGTTTTTTTGTGAAAAATAAAATGTGACGAGCGTTAGGAAGCGCAGCAGAGAAAATCCAATGGAACACCTTCCTGCAACAGAAGACTTCCATCGCTAGAAGCCAAAGGAAAATCCAGCTGGAGCAGCTTACAACGTTTGCCAAGGTTTGGGTTTTCTCATCCCCATCCTCTCCCACCCCCATATTACAAAACATTGGTGCTGGGTTTTGCTTTTTATTACTAAATGGGCTCCTCCGCAGTTCATAGACAATCACGGGCGAATTGGAAATTCCATTTTATACAAACAGCTCAAAAAATATTGGGAGTGAAGTATGGTTAGGAAACACTGCTCACGCTGGGCTCACCGTGCGTGGAGGAACAGGAGGAGCAGCTCAGAGCACGCCTCCGGAGCGGAGCATCCCCCTCTCCCCAAAAAAACATAACAGCAGCTGAATACAGAAAGGTAATGTCCACAAAATTAAGTTTTTCATGCTATTCTACTTTCCAGTGCTCTCCAATCCATGTGCCATGGCCAGGTAGGGAACGCTGAGGTATATTCCAACAGAGATACCTGCACCCAGAGGAATATCCATCTCTGGAAAGGGCTTTCTTTCTCACACTCCCATCCCCCCTTTTTTTTTTTTTTTTTTTTTTTATTTTTTTTTATTTTGCACAAAGCAAGTGCTGTGCAGGAATTTCCCCCAGCTCCCATCGCTTCCAATTGATCCCAGACCATAGGTGACACCCCCATTTTTTAGGCACTTTTCCAAGGGAGTTGTCACTTTGCTGAACCCGTTTTTGCATTCTGGCCCACTCCACCCCCTCCCTGGCCCCCAGTAAGAGTCAGGGAATAGTTTCTCCTCTAAGTCAAATTGATTTCTTTTTCCCCTCCCCATTGGAAATTTTCCTGTGTATAAAATGACAAAGGAAATGTTTAATTAAAGAGGAACAGCCTGACTTGGCAGTTTTGCAAGACAGAAGATGGCTCTTTAGTATTTAAAACTAATTTCACAATTCAAATTGGACTTTTTTTGAAGTATACGAATGAGACATAAATATAGGCTTATCAATCTGCTTAAAAATTTCATTCACATCATGGAAAATGTTTTTCATTTATTAAAAATATCACATTTGGAGACTAGAAACAGTAAAGTGCATGAAAAGTTTCAAATAGAAATTCAAGAAAATCTTATAGCAGCAAAAAAGCAGAATAAGGAAAAACTTAAAAACACAGACACGACCTTTTCCTATCACTGTGCCTTTTTTTTAAACATTAAGCAGCCAAACAGGGTTTTTGTTTTTCAGAAAATTGCATCATGTTTAATGCCTCTTGAGGCATAAGGTTTTGAACTGGCCACCCAGAGCATTAAAAGGAAAGAAAACAAGGATTTCCAACACATCCAAAGAGCATTAACATTGGGGAAGGAACCAGCAGCTTTTTACTTCAGCCCTGACTGACAACAGTTCCCAAACAAATTGGAATCAGGAGGATTTAGAGTTTGAATTTGATCACAGATACTCGTCTATCTTTGGTTTTCTGATAGTATTGAGATGAGGGGCAGGGCCATGCTGCCAATCATTTATAGTCAGGTATTAAGTGCTTTGCTAATGTGCAAAATTTATGTTGGATGCAGAGTTGAGTCTCCATTTGGGATTCAAACAAACAGTATTTCTAATATTCCTCCTACAAAACAAGCCCCTCTAGTTTTGTTTTTCTCTCTCCTAAAAGGTTGGCTCAATTTGCTACGTTCTGGGGAAAAAAGCGCATTACCTTGAAACGTGTAAATGCAAGTTGTTAAATCTCTTTTGTCCGTTTAGAAGTGCAGCTTCCTACTGAAAAGAAAAAGCCAGTTTAAAGTAAAAAAAAAAAAAAAAAAGAAATAAAAAAAAGAAAACAACAAAAAAACCACAAACAAAAATTAAATTAAAAACCTGGAAAGGGGAATAATACTTTGGTTCCAGCCCTAGTGCCAAATGATACCGATATGCACCAAAATGTGCAAAAAATCTCATCTCAAACACGTAAGGAAAGGAGCTCGAAGAAGCAGCTGCAGGTTGGCCATACTTCACTCCTATGTGGTGGGATTTACAAGTGTACAGGTCCGTCAGGCGGCGGGGCTGGCAGCAGCACTACCTGCGGGCCGGCAGGTGCACCCCGTTCACCAGCGGCGGCAGCAGCGCCGGCTGCAGCTCCAGCTGCGTCAGCAGCGAGAAGTGGTCGGAGGGGATGTGCGGGTGCGGGCAGCCCGTGATGTTGTTGTCCACCAGCCACTGCGGGTCCAGAGGCCCCAGGACTCCGAGCACGTTCATGTGAGTGTTGGAATAGAAAATGTAGTCAATCACACCCTGCGGAGAGAGGGGAGAAGAGCCGTATAAGGGCGGGGCACGCCCTGCCTGCAGCCTCCTTAACCTCGGCGCAGCAGAGGCGGGGGAGGTGGCACGGCACAGCCCGCCGACCGACTGCCGCAGGCCGGTGCTTACTTTAAAGTCAAAAGTGTAATTGGTGTAAGGCATCAGGTTGTTCTCGTAGGCGCTCTTGAGCTGGAAGCCGTGCGTGATCCTGCCCTCCGAGGCTCCGTTCTTCCCGTTGCCGCTGAAGTTCATCAGACACTCGTTGTAGCGCAGCTCCTTGAAGTCCTTGTGGTTGTCAGCTACTATACCGTTGCTCAGGTACTCCACTACACCTGTTGGCAAGGGGAAGGGCTTAGGGAATTGTTTGGAAAGACAACTTTGGCCTGGGGATGTTAAAAACCAGCACGCCACCATGAGCTCAGAGTTATGCTCAGAGTTATCAAAGCAAACCCTTCTCCTTAGAAAGTCTTCCATCAGGAACTCACATCTTTCCTACTTTCTTACTGCTGCTTCAGGCACGGGTGTTTATTTAATGATTCATTTAAGAGCTAAACTGTGCTTTTCTACGCTTCTGTAGGAGCAGCCAGCTCTCCTGGAGCGTCCAGCTGAGCACAAAATGCAGGCGACTGAGCAGAGGACTCACAGTCTCTTCAGCCAGACTTCCAAAAGGCAGCTGTTCCTAGGAAAGCTTTCATCCATAATCCAAAATAACCCCACCACCTTCAGAGGAAAAAGTGGACTCAAACATTCTAAGAAGGTAAGTTAAAAATCAGGCCAAAAAACCAGCCTTACCTGAATCAGGCAGTGAGTTGAGATCCGCACACAGCACCAGAGGGATAGAGTTGGGATCTGCTGTCGGGCTACTGGGCCTGCTTGAGGCTTTCTCCAGGATGTTTTTCAGCTCTGAGACGAACATCATGGTCTGGATGAGTTTCACATCTGAGTATTCGGGGTCCCAGTGCATGTGGGCATTGGCCACGATGAGCAGCTGCTTGTCCACGTGAAGCGATTTCATACCTGCACAGACAATTTTAGCAGTGAAAGGCTCTGTGAATGCAGCGGGCTCCTGCTTGCTCACACTCAGGCTGTAGCTCCTCAGGGCTCAGGGTCAGACACACCAGCAGATGGGTGTGTTTTCATTGCTTACACCTGCTGAAATGCCTGTGAACAGCCTGGGAGAGCTCCTTCCAGCCCTGGAATTTCTTCTCCTCTGAAGCCATGAAAACCCCAGCCATGCAGACAGAGCAGGGTGGCAGTTTTACTTGTGTTGGAATTGTCTGCTGCATCTGATCAAACTTAATGAAAATGTGACAGTCAGTCAATCAAGAGGCAGGAAAAGATACCTGATAATCTCCTCCTTCCACATCAGTACTTTAGCACTGACATCTAATCACTGGGGGAGGGTGAAAGGAGTCATTCCAGGGGAGGAAAAGAGAGTTGAAAACAGAAGTTGAACATTGTTGACAACTACTGGTAAGAGCCAAATGTGTGTAAACACAGTGACCTTGGGAAAGCTGGGCTGCTCAAGCAGAATGTAACAGAGTAAGCAAGCAGGGATAAAACCTTGAAAGGACAAAAGCAAATGCTGGGCATCTTGCTGTGAGCACAACCAGGCCATGTCATCTGTGCCTGTCTGAGCCACCAACGGGCTGCATTTGGCTGCAGCACCAACTGGAACAGCATGGACTGCCTAGGAATAAATCAGTGAGGACACCACAGCCGTACTCACTCGCTCCAAATAACTCCTTGTGCACCTCCAGCACCACGGCGACTCCGATGTTGTCCTTGGTCATCACTCTGTTCAACATGGCTTCCGAGCCCTCCGAGTTGGCCATGGCCACCTGGTTGAACTCCACCGTGTGCTTCTGCACCAGCGTGAACCTGGGCAACGGGGAGAGGACCACAGTCAGCCCCTGTAGCAGTGTCCCCATCTGACAGCCAGCCCTGTATGCTCCCACAGGCTCCCTCTCTTCCAGGCCACTCTAGGCACGACCCGAGAGCTGTATTTTATTTTTTGGGAGCAGTGAGAGGCAGCTCAGGCTTTGGGAAGCTTCCAACGTAATTACAGGAAGCTGTTCTGAGGGTTTAGTGTCATTTTTAAAAGCTGCTGCTGCTCCTTACTTTTCAGTTTTGAAGAATATGGCGCAGCCATCCACATGCTTTTTCTCCTGCTCGGACATGATTTTGGCACGTGACTTTGGAGAAAAGAATCCGTCGTATCCCCGTTCTTTCAAGGCTGGCAGGAAAAGGGTGAAGTATTGCTCCGTTTCCACTTCCTGGAATTGAACACAGACACCTCAGGCTAAAGAAGTGCAGGAAAGCTTTCCTTGTGCCTGCCCTGGCTTGCAGTCAGAAAAGCTGCACAATCCATGTCACTTCCTAGACTAATGGCCTAATGGAAACTGATGTGCATTCCTGGATTTCCTGGAATCCCTCCCAAAGGCAAAGTGGCAGGTGTACTTTGAATAGCAGTAGACCACGCCTGATATGCCTGACACTGGAATACAGATACCCAGCTTGCAGTGGGAAGACCTAGAATTTGCTATCAAGCAGGTGACTATGGTGTTCCCAAGGGAAGATTTAATCCTAAAGGTGGAGGCTCATGTTTTCTGTTTCTGATGGAAAATGCAGTTATTTTGAATTACCTGAAGACTAATGATATCTGCATCACAGTTGACAATTTCTTCCATGATTCCCTTTTTCCTGTACTCCCAATTGAGTGCCCAAGATGGGCAGTAGCCATAGAGCTGCCGGGTGGCGTATTTATCACACAACACATTGTAACACATAACTGTAAATGAAGCTGCAAGGAGAGAGAGAAAGAAAGGGAAAGGTTGTCACCCTCTCAAGTTTGTCTCTGGCTTGGACAAGAGTGGCTGGAAGAGTTGTGACAAAGCCCCACATGGAAAAGAAATGCCCAGCATCCCGTTCAAATGACAAAAATTATATTTACAGCACAGCCATATGTTAATTTTTCTAGTACAAATGAACACAAATTGCTATTTTCAGTCTGGTCCAGGAAAATGAAGCCCAAGACAAGTTTCCCAGTGTGTCACCTTGTGAACACAGGGAGAAGAACCACAGATTTACCTGAGGGCAGAATTTGGTCTCGTTCTTTTAAAGTAATCCATGGCCTTGGAGGCAGCTGCTCTGGATGAACTGCAAAAAAATTAAACCAGTGATTAATTCAGGGTTTCTGTTTGTAAGTTACAATTTCTAAGTCAAAGTGATGACTGAACAATAATGTGTTTTGCATCCCCAACTCCCTGAGTCTTCAGGGGAAGCAAAAATCATTTAAATGAGTAGCTCTAGTAAGGGGAAAATTGTCATTTGTAAGATCCGAGACTATTTTTGCCTCTTCTTTTCAGATTTAGAAGCACCACCGAAATACTCCTGCACATTGAATAATCTGCTGAAGAAGGAGGGATAAATCCTGGCATGGTTGAGCCATCCTTTCTCCAAGAACCTCACCCTGCATCCATCATTCCTGCAGCGCCTTAACTTGGGAGACAGCGAGCTGCAAAGCAGAGGGCTCAGTTACAGAACCACAAAGCAGGACTGAAGTCAGGTACTGGATGTTCTAAATGGCTTTGGTGTTTCTCGAGCTAAGTTTGACGTTCTGCTTGCATTCAAATGATTATTTCTGGTGGGGAGAACCAAAATGGCTTCAGCAAGGCAGACTTTACCCTTGGGTGGTAACTGAAGGGTTTCAAACAGAACAGAGAGAACATTTGGCTGCACCAAAGCCAAAGGGAGAGCCTTAGACAGTACACATCAGCCTCTTCCACTGTGTGTGAGAGTGTGTTTTGGGATATGACTGCAGCCACCTGACAAAAACACTGAACCAGGGAAGAAATACTCTCCCTCCAGTGGCTCAGAGTCCTGCTTTAGCAGCCAATCCTACTTTTCAAGCCTTTTTGCCCACCAGATCTGTAGGGCTGTACCTGCTAGATTGTCAAGCATGTAGTTCAGTAGCTTTCGGGTTCCGTCTGGATCCTGGTAGAGACTGAGAATATCTTGGGATAAAGGATTGCCTGCCAACAGCACAAAACAACAGCAGGGGGATCAGCTGCCTGCCCTTCTTGAGGCTTTCCACCCAAAGAAAATCTCCCAGAATGAGAACAGACAAATTAACTCAGCAGGTTAAAGGGTTTATTTCCTTGACTGCAGATTTGAAATGAGCTCCTAACGAAGTTCAGCAGCATTAAGAAAGACAAGCATTGTTTTCCCAACTGCCTGGTCATTTTTGCTACCAGCTTAATGCTTAAAATAACCTGTAAGAAAACCTTGAGGTAACAGAGGAAGGTTTTGAGCCCAGTCCCCCTCAGGATTTCTGAGAACTAATCCTAGGAATATGGAAGTGGAAAGAGCTCACCTTTCAAACCCAGGGTTTGCAGCTGGAAGAGCCGTCCAAGTTCATAAGGCAAAACCCGTAACAGATTGTTATTTAAAAGCAATTCCCTGCAGCAAATGCAAAAACGTTCTGGGTGAGTATCATTGCAGAAGAAACTCCTAAGGTGCTGTACACTGCTCAGTCCTCAGAGAGCACTTTTCTCCCCAAATTTTGTTAGGGAAAGATATGCCAATCTTCCAGTGTCAAAGCACGACAGAAATACAGAAACCCTTGGTCCTGATCCCACGATAGAGATTTTTTTTTGTAAGTTAACCAGAATAATTCCCCTCACCTGAGAGACACCATGTTTCCTAGTTCTGCTGGTAAACTTCTGAGTTTATTGGATGACAGATCCAGGTAAACCAGATTGTGAAGCTTGGCAATATCAGGTGGAATGCGAGTAAGGTTGTTGTCATTGAGGTGCAGAGCAGTCAGGTGTGTCAGCGACCACAGCGACGTGCTTAAGCTCCGCACTCTCCCTGAAAGAGGAAAGCAAGGAACCACCTCTTCACTCTGGACACAAACTGGATCTGGAGTGGGCTGGGGCACCAACTGTGGGAATTTAAACCCCAACCAACTCACCCGAGATCTCTAATTCAGCCCAGTGTGACTTCTTCCCGTTGGCCACCTCTTCCGCTGACATGATGGTGTAAATTCTGCGAGGATCTGGAGGATCATATTTTTCCTTTGGCATCCCTGTTAGTCTGAAAGACCATCACAACTGTTACTGCACAGAATTCCTTCATTTCTATCCCACCGTGAGCTGACCTTTCCCAGGGCCACCCTGCACCAACACATCCCAGAGTGCATGCACAGTAAATACTGCGCTGCCAAGCAGGTGCTCACACCTGGGCAGAATTCCGGGATGGAAAAGAGCGTTTCTTCCTAGGAACTTGGGGTTTCTGCAGTCACCTGCTGGGTTTCCCAGATTATCCCCCAGAACCCACAGAGTTGTTTGCTGTGTCCAGAACCTGCAGACAAGATCAGAGCGTTCTGCTGTTCCCAGGCTGCTCCCTCCTGTAGCTTGCACAGGGAACCAAGGATTGAAGGGCAGGCTCTTAATTTCAACATAGGAAGTCCCACTTCTCCACTGCACTTATACAAGGCTTGAAATTGCAGTCTGAGGAGGAATTAGCTCCATTTTCCCATTAGCTATCCAGCTTTTGTGTTTTGTGCTTTTTCATGCTTGGGATCAGTCAGGATCTTTGTATTCCTAATGGCCCAGGAATAATGGCTCAGGTAAAGTTCCTGTTTTAGCTGTTCTGGGGCACAAAGGGCTCCAGCAAAATGTGAATATCAGCAGCCTAAGGACAGGACAAGCCTATGCACACCAAATTCATCCAATTATCCTGACTGTCAGAAGGGAGCTCTGATGCCCCATTCAAAAACCATCCACTTGCCAGGGGACACAGGGAGAGATTTTGTTCCATGCCTCCCTAGGCTGTTGTGCTGAGCAGGACCAGGTGTGACATAAAAACAGGAGATTAGTTGACTCTGTTGGCTGTTGACTGGTCTTTTCCTCCCCAGACACCCAAAATCCACAAGCCTTGATTTTACACAAATCCAAAGCAGCTGCTCCAGAGGGTGCAGCTCTTCCCTCATACAGACATCTCTCCTACAGCCAGCAGCAGCAGCTGTGAAGCTCTTCAAACTGCTCTAACTTGAATTCGAGGTAACAAGCTGAGGGTTTTGTTCAGTGAGTCCAACGAAGCAAAGATCCCACTTTCCCTTTATGAGGGTCAAGTCCTGCAGTGTTTTCCAACAGCCAGAGCAGCGTTCCAGCACGGCACAGGAGCTGTCAGGGCTGTCCCCTGCCAAGGGGCTCAGTTACAGAGGGCTGCTGCTTCCCTCCCTGACGGACACCCAAGGAAACTGCAGGGGCAAACGCCAGCCCCACATCTAATTATAGCCCCCTGTCACTTCCAGGTGAAGTCACACGGTGAGCAGAGCTACGGGGTAAGAGGATTCTGCGCTCACACTGCCTGGCACGGGGCCATGAAGGGAACCAGTTATTTAAGGACAAGGGATTAGACCTGAAATCCTCCCATCTTTGTTCCAGAACCCCAAAATCAGAACAGCCTTTCCCCCCACACACAAGCAGGCTGCGCTTTGGGAGTGCCCAATCTCTGGTGCTTGGATTTTGCTGGATTTATCTTCGCTCTTCAAGTGCCAGTGTGAAGGTGGGGAGCACTTGAACAGACTCCTCACAGCCCCTGCCAAGCCGCAAGATCCTTTTCCACTTGCCCTCGCTGTTTAATCTCTCAGATCTTAAACTGATCTGTACCTCCACGGCACCTGGACCCAAGACACGTCGAACTTTGCTGTTCAAACCCCAAGATTTGGGTGAGTGTTCTGTGCTAAGCCATTAAAATCAAGGTGTTGAGACCACCTGAGCCATGCCTGCCCATCCACACCAGCCCACAGATGATTATTGACCCCCTGCCACCATCTGAAAGCTCCAGGATTGCTCCTTGGTGGGACACCCAGTTAAATGATGTTGACATATGGCTCGTTAGGAGAAGTGCTCTGCCAGTGTAGAGCGATGTGTGGCCATCAGGGGCCTTCCAGAGAAGTGAGCCCTGAGCTGGGAGGCGAAGGACGTGCACATTTTTCAGCTGTTAGTCACTTTAATATTGCTTTGAAATAGTGGTGAGTCAAACAGGCAGCAGTGTCATTGCCACAGTTACAGAAAGGGGAAAACAAACCTAGATCAGATGCACTTTTTTTTCCTCTCCTTCTGCATCACAGCAGCATTGAGCAAGACTTGAAAATCACTGTGCGTAATTTGTTTCTTAGGCAAAAAATTAATTCTGCCTGGGTTCCCAACTCCTGCCATTCCTGTATCCCACTCTGCTTGTCCTGGAACTAAAACAATATCCAGAAATCCCAACCTGGTTTTGCTCAGTCTTCAGGGAGCTACACTGAGTTCCCTGAATCTGTTAACCCCAAAATTCCGATGCGCATCAGTGCAAATTTTGGCAGGCTTTTCTCCTAAAGGTTCCCCTTGGAAAACTTCTGAAGCTACTAAATTTGCTCTCTGCTACAGATCCAACCCTGTAAGCGTGACTCTGATTTTGTGTAAATTAAATACAAAATATCTTCTTGATTTTGTGTAAATTAGAGAAAACCTGGAGATGCGTTAGTAAGAACAATATTTAAGCTCTGGGGGTTCCTAAGGTAACTCTGAGTCCCTCCCCAAACCCCTGGGGGTGACTGGCAGAGCAGGATTACTCAGTTGGAACCCTAAGTGTGGTCCTGGGTGAGCCTAAGCAGCTCTCTGAGGTGGATATGAAAAGGCCCAGGGGCAGGTATTGTGTTTCCACCAGTAGGTCTGTGCCTGCCTTTTCCTTGGTCTTTTGGGGTTTTAGGCTGTTTTATTTGCTGGGAATTTTTTGTGTGTGAGGCATGCCGACCATCATTTGAAGCCTGGAGAAAAAAAATGAATAATGGAACACTACTGAAGGAAGGTGTGAAGAATCTCAGAGAGGAAAAGTTGAGCTACTGGTTTGCATTGAGGCTTTTAATATGAAGAAATGTTTTTTGGGGCAACAAACAACAGGAACTTCTGGGTTTCAAACACACAGTCTCTTCCCCAAAGAGTGTAGAAGAAGCATTTCTTAAATTACAGTGACCGTAAGATGTTTTAAATTCTTTCACACCTCAATGCATAAACGAGTGGTCAGATGAGGAGGCAAATAGAGAAGAGCTGTGCCTGCATCCTGCTGCAGCCCTGTGTTCATGGATGTTTGGCACAGCTCCAAACCCTCGCCTTCAGCCCAGTGACATTCTTTGTGATTTTTTTTTTTTTTTTTTTTTTTTTTGCCTCCTCTCCCAGCCTCTGTATAGGGATGAGTCAAACTGCCAAAGCATTTTGGAAACAATCCAGCAGCCAGCCCTGAGTGGCTCTTCCTTCCTCTGAGCACAGCTGACAGTCCATCCCCTTCCATATGGTGATCCCTCCCAGGAATTAGCGATCCTGTTGGCTGACGGGGCGTGCGCGTGTGTACGCACACGTTGTCCAGCGCTGGGAAGGTGGGCTGAAAGCTGGGAAACAGCACTGTTTTTATCTGCTCATCTAAATGTCTATTTATGTGTTTTGTTAGCAGGCCTGAGTGGCTGCAGAGGGGAGGAAGAGGAAGGCTGCTCGTCTGCACTGCTCTGCTTTTAGGAAAGTGTGACAAAAGCCTCCCCATTTCGGCCTCCCCAAGGAGAAGGGAAGCACAGCCAATACCCACAAATACAAAAACTGGCTTGGAGTACTCTAAGGGGGGGAGGAAAACCAGGTGATTGTTCAAGGGGATGTTAAGGGGATGTGAAGAAACCTGCCAAGACTGGGGTATGTACAGATGTGTTAGTTTAGGGTAAACTATTTGCTATATCCCTATATACAGGATCTAGTGTGTGCAAATCAGCAAGAAAATATTGGAGAGCGGGGAATTCTGATGGTCTTTGCATTGAATCTGAGCTTTTTTCATTGTGCTTTCCTGCAGGAATATGTGCAACCACCTCTGTGTACACTGTGTGCCTCTCCCAAGAATTAACGAGCACCCTGAGTCTGCCAGCCTAGGTACTGTGTCTTGCCAGCTTTTTATTCCTGACTGGGGATAGAGATTAGCAAGGAATCAAATATAAATGCCTCAACATGTTTTTCTTATTAAAAAAAAGCCCCAAACAATTCAAAAACAATGTTTGAGGGGATTTGAAAGAATCCCTGAGGGAAGTATTGACACAGAGCACAAGGAAATTCAAGTTGGGAAAGGTGAGAGGTAACCACGAACCTGCAGCTGGCAGTAAATTCAGTGGTGCTGGGATCCCAGGGGGCTCCACGTTATCTCTCTGAGCCCAGAGAAACACAGACAAGTCACAGAAGCAAACAGCAAAAGCCAAGGGGAGGAGTGGGAAGGGAGGGAACGAGCTGTATTTGATTAATTCCAGAGCCAACTGGCAGTCGCTTGATGGAAATGCTAATTGTCCCACTGACATACACCCACTAGTTATTCCCCTCATCTCTAAATGAAGCAGTCTTTTCTTAAATCACAGGTAACACAAGAATATCCAGGTTTCCACCCTTCCTCTTCCTCCATGTCACACCCCCACTCACAGGACCAGCTGAACTATTTGCTGCATGGAAATCCTACACAGCATTACACAGCTGCTTTTTACTGCTGTGCTTGGTTAAGAGTCAGTCCTCCCTCCAAAGGAACAGTTCCTGCCCTCTTGGAAGCAGCCTGTTACCTCTCCGTGTGTGCATGGCAACTCCTGAATACCCACATCAGGTCACTGCCTTTGTCTGTAGGTGCCTTTTACACCTTGTGCTTCCAGAGCAGCTCTTGGGGCTGCTTCACCTGCAAACACAGGGCAGGCTGCTCCCCAAAAAAAGGCTCTGCTTACCAGAAATGCATGCAAGGGGCACAAGAAGTGTTTCCAGCAGCCAGCTTGTAAATAAATGTCATCAGAAGCCCCCAAAGGGCTGGTTTAAACAGTGTACTTATTTATTTACACAAGTATCTTGCACTGTTTCAGAGAAATGACCCATTTGCAATGCTGCTCCATCCCCTGGAGAGTGCTGGGCTTCTAATGAGATCCAGGACAGAGTGGCTTAAAGGATTAGGAACTGAAGTCACCGGGAGTCTGGGGAAGGAAGAAGCCAGCACTGGATCAAGACAAAACACCATCCTGGGCTCTGGGCACAGAAAAGAAGCAGCCATGGATGGCTGCAACTTAAAGCAGGAGGTTTTCCTAGGGCTGGGGAGATATAAAACTCCCAACAGCACGAGCAGAGCGAGCTGGCAGTGCCGTGGTGTGCGAGTGTCCCTCCAAGCAGGGGGGGAAGAGCTGTTCTACTGACAAGGCTGAGCTGACACCCACTCAGCCACTCCTCTGAAATGACAAAGACTCTGCTCAGGCTGCTGTGGTGAGCCAACACGGTGCCTCATTCAACTCCTCAGGATCAATACCTGGAGAGAAGTCAGCTATTGACCTGCTTTTGGAGCAGAACTACACGGGAATTACCAATCCATGCACGCTGCAGGAACTCGGGAGAGGTCTTCTCAATGAACCAACCTTAAGATACAGTTGGAATCGTCAATACCCTTTCATCCTTCAAAGCCAAGTTTGTGCTAGGAGAAAAGAAATGAGATTATTTCCACAGCCACAGTGTCATCTTCCCTTTTCAGTGGGAGACTGCCAGCACTTCCACAAAATAAGCAAAGCCCAGCAACACTCCAGTTACTCTCCCTCTACAATCCAAAGAAATCTGCCGCCGTAAAACTTACTTCAAACAGCTTTAGAGTTACAAGGCTTGCCTTGTTCAACCACAGGTAAGTCTGGATGAGTCAAAGCTCAAGATTTTAAAAGAATGGAGGAGAAAAGGGGAAAAAGCCAAAGGAAAAAGCACACACCAATAGTGGAAAGTGTTTTGCAATCACTGACACAATAAATGAGCCTTTTCAGTCTGAACAGGCCACAGGATGCTGCACTAGTGCTCAAAGGAGCTGGGCTTGTATGCTCAGGGGAAGAGAGCAGGGATCTGTTAACCTCCCCACATACAGTTGATAGGAATAAACCCTGTTCTCCAGAGGGTGTGTTTAAATGTACTTTGCATTTTAATCTCAGAAGAAGAAAAGTTTGCATAATAGCCCGAGCAAAGCATATTATTTGAATATTGAAAGATAGTTCAGCTGCTTCTGTATCTGAGTATCCTTTCCCATGAGCATTTACACACTTTAAACTTCCAAACAGAATCCCAGACTGGTTTGGGTTGGAAGGGATCTTTAAGCCCATCCAGTTCCACCTCCCTGCCATGGCCAGGGATGTGTTCCACTATCCCAGGCTGTTCCAAGTCCCATCCAACTTGGCCTTGGACACTTCCAGGGATCCACAGATTCCTGCTCTAGAAGAGAGGCTGAACTTGTGTGGGTTTCTCTGTTCAGCCATGTCAAAGGATTTCACCTAAAGCCAGGGAACACCTTTGGCAAGTTTCGCTGTAGTTTTTCAAACAGGCTGGTTTTCTGGTATTTCTTAATGTACTGGCAGGTGAGAGGTTAATTACAGAGCTCTCTGAAAGGAAGTTAAAGAAGACAAATACAGTCCAAGGCCCTGGTGCTACCTCCCCTGCTGTACAGAAATGGAGAGTAAAGGAAGAGCACAGACACAGTGGGTAGGTGCAAGAGGCAGGTATGGATTCAGGAATGCTGAAGCCTTGTTGACAGCCTGAAGTTTCCAACCGCATAATTTTCCAAGCAGAACATACTTGTGAGTTATACTCATCTCCCCAAGTCCAGGGTTGTTTTGTTCAGACCTGCAGCTGCCATGAAATAAATGGCCAATGACTTCAAACTGAATTATTCCCGCTTTACCTGCACGGGAAGCACCTGGGGGTTCCTAGAGCAGGCAGAAAAACACCTTGCAGTTCAGCACAGGCCTAGTCTCAAACCTCCTGGTCTATCCACAGGTCTCAAAATCCTTAATAGATGTGCTTCTCTCATCCACTCCAAACATTCCTAATTCCTCTGATGCACTCCACTCCTTTCCAACCTTTTGCTCCAGACTCAGGAGGAGAAGGAGGAAGAGGTTCGTTGCACAGGTACAAACATGTCCCTGGAGACTGACCTGCTCCCAGTGGCAAGATGTGACTTGGATGGAGGAAAAAACGTGAGCCCGGCTCTTCCTGGCACCTGGGACTGTTCTGGTATGTGAGAAATCATCTGGCCCTGCTTTCCTTTTGCTTTCTTAACCTTCCAGAACAAAAAGGGATTAAAGGAAAGGCGTTCACAAGTGGAAATCTTGGCTGGGCAGTCAGTCATCCTGTGCTAGCTCTTTCCTACTGCCAGGGCCAGTTGTAAATTAATGTAATATAACAAGCAGAAATTGAATTTTAAGCTATAGGGGAAGTGGGAAGAGCAAGGGATATTCTCCACGTGCGGAGGCTGACTCAGGATAAAGGACTTTTTTTTGGTGACATACAATTTTTTTTGTCATCTCACACAGGATGGTGATAACCAGCAAAGCATACAAAGTAAGTTTTCTGCTTTCCCCTTTCTCAGTTTTCCTGCGAGTATCCTATGGCAAAAAAAGAGCTACAGATCTGCAGAAGGAGGGCTTCAGCACTCTCTTTAGATGGTGCTTAAATCCAGAGCCTTTTGAAAGAGCCTTTAGATTGATTTCTTAGGAAGAAAGAGGAAAAAAAAAAAGCAAAACTAATTTGTGATTAGAAGGCACAAAGATGTTCACTCAGATGGAAGCATTCCTGAAAAGCGAGGGGAAAACTATCCGAGCAATTCATTCAGCTGCCCTAAAGGGTAAACAGCAAACTTGAACACCATCCACAAATCCTGATTATTATTAACAGCCTGACCAAAAGCTTATGGGTTTTGTACTTTTCTTTGTACTCCTAGAATCTGATGAACTTGAAAAAGCATGTTTGACACCAAAGCAAGGAGGAGGGTCCCTCTGCAGCAACACAAGGCTAAACATTCCTCCCTCTCCTGCAGCCTTCGGAGCTGCCTCAGCCTAGGAACTCCTTTGGCCTTTAAAAAAGGCAAGTAAGATGTTTAATGGGGTTTTCCCTTCCAGGCTATGGGAAGCAGCAGTGTGGGGAGCTGTGGACTTGCAGAGGTAATTGTGGAAGGATTGGTGGCCAGGATAAAGGACACTTAGCAGGAGCTTTGCTTTGCATTCCCGTTCCCAGCACAGCCTCTGGAGAATACAGGTGGGTGCTTGACTTGGGAAGGGGAAAGGCCCACAGGACAAAAGCTGCCTCCTGTAGTTTCCCAGCCATAAAAATTAATTCCTGCTTCTCCTGGCTGAGAGCACAAGGGGTTTCCCTTTATGCTTTATTTAGGGGAAGGAATAATCCAGGTTCACATCATCAGGGATGGTGGCAGGGTGTTCTGAAGGATTTGTCTCTTCATGTCTGAAATTTCCCAACCCTCCAGCTGCAAGTGGGGGGGAACCCAAAACTAAACTCATGCTGACGGGATAATTTTAATTTAGAACATACACTTACACCCCAGCCTTCATATCCTGCAAATCTGCATTTGCAGCCCCACAGCCCTTCTTATTCGCATTTTTTTGGTCTTTCTCAGAAAACCCACCAAGCTCCTCCCCAGGCTAGCAGAACCTGGAAGACAATACAGCACACACAGGTGACAGCTGAGCATAAATGGTGCTGTGCAGCCATAAACACCACTAATGAGTGCCACCAGGAAATGCCAGAGTAGGGGTGAGCACACATGGCTGCAACTGCTCAGCGTCTGCACCACATCAGGTTACGAGCTGTAGTGAAATTAAATCCTGTGACAACACACCCAACAGCCTCAACTGGGGTTCTATTCTTCTCTGCCCCTTACCAAATGCTACAATCTCACCTTCACATCTTAGCTAACCTTACTGCGCTTTCTATCAGCATGTCTCCACCTTAGTAGTCTCATGTCCCCATCTGCAAAATCAGGACAACCCAGAAATCTCTCCATTATTTCCATGCTGTAAGGCCCTCCTATCTGACAACTAAAGCCTCAACCAATCATTCGTAATCCCAAGCCTAGTCAGTTCTGTGTGTCCTGTCATGACTCCCTGTGTCTCCTGCTAGTTCCTCCAACCATCGATACTATTACAACCTCCAACCCCTAGTATGCATCTCAATCAATCCATTACACTATCCCGCCTTTCAGATCCCTGTGTCGCTACCCATGCTCTAAGTCTCAGCATTGCAAGTTTCTTACTTAACTGATCATGCCCCTACACTTACTTCTGACCCTCACAATCGCTGTATGACCCCTTCCCCTCTTTCAGCATATACCCCTCCAAAATCAAGTTGAACTGTACTTGTGTCCCTACGCTACATGTGTCAAGCTTTATGTACTTGTACATATCTGCTGTCATCATACTGTCTTTCCAAAGTGATCACTATCGACTTCATAAATTCCTAAACCAACTGACAGACTCTCTCCCCCCATCCTATTATCTCTTTGCAAAATTCCGTACCTCCTCACTCCTGTATCAGCCCTTCTTCTGCCCCTACTCTATTCTACTCTCCTTCAGTCACATTCCCAGTCAACTCAACTTAGTGTAGCCCGCACACTACACTCTCCCCTCGTCTATTTACTTTGAGTTCCTCTTATCTCCCAAGATCCCATCCAAAACTCCCAGTCTAACTGCAAACCACAATATATAGGTGTCGTCTCCTCGCGTTCCTGTCCACATAATCGTATTTTATTCCTCTACCTACCCTACTGGCTTCTCACACTAGCTTCTCATGTACACGGTCCTTCTCATTCATCCCATTTCCAATTCTCCCGTCCGGTTATCATTATCCTCCTTCCTCACTTCCCTTATTTTCTATCCCTCTTCTCTCCCTACTCCATCTTTCTATCCCCCCTTCTACCCCTCTCCCCTCCCTCTTCCTCTTTCTCCTTATCCCTCCCGCCTCTTTTCCTCCCATTCTCTCCCTCCACTTTCTCCTCTTTTTATTCCACCCACTCTTCCTCACTCCTATCCCCTCCCTTTTTATACTCCTCTCCCCATCGCCCTTCCCTCCTTCTCACTCCTCCCTCCTTTCTATCCTACCTCCTCTACTCCCTCCCACTCTTTCACTCCCTCCTCATCCTCTCCTTCCTTCTTCTCTCCCTCTTTTTCCCTCTCACTTAATCTCTTTACCTCTTTTCCTTATCCCTACACTCTTACTCCCTTGCTTCTTCATTCTTTCTTCCTTTCTTCTTCCTTTTCTTCTGTCCTCCCTCTCCTCTCCCCCGCGTCTTCTCCATCCCATCTCCCCCCCGTTCTTCTCCTCTTATCCTTCCCTTTCTTTTCTTCTCTCCTTATCCACTTGTTTTATTTCCTTCCTCACCCTTCTACTTTCTTTCACTTCCCTGCATGCCCCCCTTCCCTCATTCTCTCAAACCTTCTGTCCCCTTTTTTCTCTCTCCATTCATTGTCTCATCGCCTCTCTCCCCTCTTCTTCTTTCTCCTTCCCCTTCTCTATCTCACTTCTCTCCCTTCACCCACACCCCCCCCCTCCATCTCTCTCTCTTCCCTGTCCCCGCCCTTCTTCCTTCTCCTTTCTTTCCCCCTCTTCACCTCCCTTTACCCCACCACTTTTTCTCTCATCACTTCACTCTGATCCTCCCCACTCTTCTCTTCTCTTCACCCCTCCTTCACTCTACCCCCCTCCTACCTCCTCCCCTCCTTCCCTCTCATTCCTCCTAGACCCCTCTTTCTCTCTTCCTCCCTCTCATGTCTCCTTCTCCCAATCTAACCTTCCCTCCCTACTTATATCCTCCCCCCTTCTTCTCTTAACCCCTACCATTGCTCTCCCTCTTTCTCCCTCTCTCTATCTTCTCTATCTCTACCTCTCCCCCCTCACTTTTCCAAACCTACCCAAACCTTTCTCCTTCCATACTCCTTATCATCCTCTCCTCTCTACTCACTCCTCATTCTTCCCACCCACCCCCTTTCTCTCTCTTTCCTCCCTCCCCCCATCTCCCCCTACTCTTTTCCTCTCCAGCTCCTCCCACTCTACCTTCTCCCCTCCTTCTTTCCCCCACTTTACTTTCCCCTCCTCTCCTCATCTACCATCACCCCTCTAACCGCCCTTCCTCCCTTCCCCTATCTCTTTCCTACTATCTCACACTCTTCACACCCCTCTCCTCTTCCCCTCTACCTCTTCAATCCCACCCTCCTATCTTTCATCTCCTCTTCTCCCTTCCCTTTCTCTCCCTTCTTCCGTCCCTCCTTTTCCCTCCGCTCCTCTCCTTTCCCTTCCTTTCTATTCTCTCCTTCCACTCCCCTATTCCACTCCCCTCTCCCCCTCTCTGCCCACTCCTCTCCTCCTCCCTCTCTTCCCTACACCCTTTCCTTGCCTCTTATCCCTTACTCTTTCCCCGCTCTCACCCTTTCCTCATTCTCTCCTCTCCCTCCACTCTCTACCTCTCTCTCCCATTTCTTCTTATCTCTTGCTTCCCTCCCTTCTGCTCCCTTTTTCACCCATACCCTTCTCTGCCCTTTACAACTACCTTCCCCCCTTCTCATCTCCCACCTCTTATTCTTCTCTTCCTCCTTCTTCATTTCTCCTTCCCCCCTCCACCTTTCTCACCCTCCTGCCTTTTCAACTCCTCCCTTTTCCCCCTCTCTTTTACTGCCTCGTCTCTTCTTCTTTTCCACTCTCCCCCCTTCTTTCCTTCACCTATAACCTTCTTCCTTCCCCTTCCCCCGCGTCATCCCCCCCCTATCTCCCCTTCCTCTCTCCTCTTTTTCTGTCTATCTCCTCTCCCTTTTCCTTCTCTATCTCCCCCTCTGACTTCCCCTCCCCCTTCCTCTTACCTTTCCTATCTCTCCATCTCCCTCCCTCCCTCCTTCTCCTTCCCCAACCTTGTTGCCTACGCTCTTTCCATCCTTCCAACTCTTCTCTTCCCTCTGCCTTCCCTTCTCCTTATTCACCCCCACGGGCTTTCCTCCCCTCTATTCCCCCCCATCTCATCCCTCTCCTTTTCACTCTTCCCTCCCTCCCTTTCCCTCCTCCCCTCCCTATCTTCTTCGCTCATTCCTTCTTCCTTCCTCCCCCTCTCCTCTCGCCCTCCCCGTCCCCCCTCCCCTCTCCTCTCCCTCTTTCTTTATCTTTCTCTACTCGCTCCTCTTTTCCCCCCTCATCCCTCATCTTCTCCCTACTCCTATGCCCCCTCTCTCTCCTCCCCTCTCCTCTCTTTTTCTCTTCCTTTCTCCTTCGATTCTCCCTCTCACTTTACTCTCTCTCCCCCACCTTTGTTTTGTTCCTCCTACCACACCCCCTCTCGTCTCTTCTCCTTTCTCCCTTCTCACTTTCCTTACTCTTCCCTCTACCTTTTCTTCACCTCTGCTTCCCTTTTCCACTCTCCTTCGCCCCCTCCCTTCTCCCCTCTCCTCCTTCTCCCCCCCTCTCTTTCTTCCCTACACTCTGCTCTCTCTCTCCCTTCCCCTATCCCTCTTCCTCCCACCTCCCCTCCGTCTCCCCCACCCCCCTCCACTCCCTCTCTCCCCTCACCCATTCCTCCTCTCCTCTGTCCCTGTTCCCCCTCATCTCCTTCTTTCCCCTTCTACCTCACTCCTCTTCTCCCCGTTTCTCCCATCTTCCCTACCTCCTCCCCCCCTCTTCCCTCCCCCCTTTTATCCCCTCCCTTTATCTTTAACCCCCTTATCCCCTCATACTCTATCTCCCTTCACCTCTCCCCTTCCCTCCACCTTTCTCACCCCTTCTTCTTCCTCTCCTCTCCTCCCCTCTTTCCTCCTCTCTCCCCCTTTCTCTTCTCCATCCTCTCCCCCTTCCCTCCACCTGTCCTCCCCCTCCTCTCCATTCCCCTTTCTCCCTATCTCTTCCCTCTTCTCCTCCCACCCTTTCCCTCTTCTACTCTTCTTCTCCCCCCCCTTCTCCTCTACCCCCCCCCTTCCCGTCCCCCCCAGCCTTCCCTCTCTCCCCCTCTCCCTAGCCTCCCTCCTTCCCTCTTACTCTCTCTCCCCCTTCTCTTCCCTCTTCTGCTCCCTTCATTCTTCTTCTTTACCGCCTCCCTTCCACCATCTTCTTGTCCTGCTCTGGGTTGCAGCTCCCAAAAATCCCTGTTGCTCGCTAACTGCACTCACTGTAGCTACATTGCTTCGAGCTTGCTTTTTGTCCATCCTGCGGGCGTTTATTTGGTTTAACATCTCCCCCTCCACGGGGTAAAATGGTTTCTTGTTAGAAACAGCAGAGAGTACATTTCTGCCTATTTTTAATCATTTTCCAGTGACACTGTCTAAAATCACTTTTTGGTGGTGGCTGAACACTCCTTATAGTTACATCCCTGTAGGGACGATGCCCAAGATGGATTGCCAAAAGTAGTTCTTTCTAAACAGGATTCCAGAAAGGTTTATTGACAGTGCCCTCTTTATTAGAGTAGTAACTTCAGTATGAACTTTGTTTTAGGGGGAGTGGGACTTTTTTTTTTATTTCTCTCTTTTTCCAACTCTTAAGAGAGCAATTTTCTCCCACACAACTAGCAGCCAAAGTCATGCCAGTACCTTGCCATTGGAGGTAAGTGTCAGTAGCCCTGCTGTGAATTTAACTGAGCGTGCAAACAGAGCCAGTCAGCACGTTCAGCCAAAGGGGCCCTTCCACGGTGCTCTCTGAATCCAGCTCCCAATCTGAAAGGAACAAATGGATCCAGAATCCTGTGGCACGTTCAGTTCTTTTTGCCACTTATCCTGCCAAGGCACTCAGTATACTTTAAGTGATCTTTTGGCGGGTGGTCTTGTGGTGGGAAGTTTGATGACAGCCCACCATAGACACATGGAAGGAGAGCAGCAGAATTCCAGAAATATTGTCAGCTGTCTTCAAGACTTGAAAAGAAGAAACCTTTTTTTTGTTGTTTGTTTGTTTTTGTTGTGGGTTTGTTTTTTTTTTTAAATCATTACAGGTGAGATGGAGAAGCTGCAGACAAATCAGTGGAACTCCAAGAATTAATCAGAAAGGTGCAATCTTACAACACACTGTCACTGTAAAAACAAAGCACCGAGCCTTGATTACAGCCTATCCAGCAAGGAGAAAAAAAACCACATAATCTAGCCAAAAAAAATAAATATTACAAGAGGCTTAGCATTTAAGGTCTAAAGCACTAAATCCACAGGCAAATCCTCATGAATCTAAATATGCCTAAGACATATTTTAACTTATTTTTTAAAGTTCACAATGCATCTTATGCTCCCAAAAAAACTAAGCTCATCTTTTTACTTTGCTTTCTCAGGCGGTCTGCCAAAATCAGGTAATTGCCCGAGCCTCGAGTGCTACTTTGGCACTCCCAAAAACCTATTCCACTAACAATAAGTAAGTAAAATAGTAAGCACTTATTTGATTATTTCCCTTTTATAAACCAAGTAACAAAAGTGTTCAGCAGATTACAAAGCTGATCAGACGCAGAACTCTTGGGGTGGTTCGCAAGAAAGTTTGCCTGGAAAGTGTGCACATTTTTATCACTTAAAACCTTGGGGAAGGTTTTTTACATAAGAAAAAAAGAACACGCTCCCAGAGTTTGTGCACACTGTCTCATACGAAAGGGGCTGCTGTGTATCTACCTAACTCTCAAGTTTTAATTCTTGGGTTTTAGATTTAAATTAAGACAGAGCTTACCCTGTCTGGAAATTATATTAATTTTCTCAACCTGATGCATTTTCAGTCTCCTAACCAGAGTCCACACACCATAACTTGGAGATCAATATTCTGGCCTTATTTCTCTAGGAATGGTGTAAAGTCTAAATTGGTCAAAAGCCTGCCTGGGTTTTTGCAAAGAACCTTGGTGTAAATGGAATGTGGCCAAATAATCCAGTTATCCACAAAAATGAAGTTTTATCGTAACACCTTCGATGGAAGAGAAACAGGCCATAACGTCACTTACTCCACAAGAGAATTCCCACTGCAAATGTGATGGAGCTCCTACAGATTCTGGTGGGAGCAGGAGAGGCACACTGGCAAATACACTGGAGCAGCCGTCCCTATCCCTTCCCAGCCAGGCAAGACAAACGCCCGAGAAAGGCTTAAATCCCCGGAAAATGGTGCTGCCGCAGGGAAAGGACGAGAAACACCTTTAGAAACGGAAAACAAGATCTATCAGCTAAAAGTGCCACTTCTGCAGATAACTAGCTCTGCAGCTGGGACTTCTGCTGGCACAGCTCTGTCAGTCCGGGTCACGCTCCGTACCGCGCGCGCAGACAGAGCTGTGCCAGCAGATAAGAGAGTTCACCCGCAGACCCAGTGTTTCGAAACTCCGCAGCCCAACTGACACGGATCTGCACAGTTTTGGCCTTTCCCGGCTGCAGCTTTGAGGTGAGCTCTCCAGCAGGCTGCGGTGGGGAGTCTCACCCTGGAACGTCGGGGTCTGGCCTTCCGAGGATGGGAGAAAACTCAAACTTCGAACAGGAGCGCCTGTGGGCAATTTACACTGAGTTTATCCTCAATTAAATGCGTACCAACTAAATGAGAAAGAACCCCTGTAGAAGAGATTAAAAGGGAATTAAATTAAAAGTGTGCTAGTACTTCAGCACTCGGAGCAGCCCTACCCGCTTTTAATAGTAAGAAGGGACAAAACTGAAGTGTTTAAACAGGATTGTTATCGCAGGACAGCAGAGCACTGCATAATTTCACTGTTTGTGAAAGCCAACAGGCACACTGCAACGGGGCTTTTGTCATCCTCAGTCAACCTCTGGAGCGGAGATTTAACACCGGATGGAGCTTCAAACACAGGTTCTCTTTGGGGTTGAACCGACAACGATCCTGCCGGTGGTGCTGTGGCTAGTTTATTCTCAGAGCACGGAGCAGCGAGGTGTCAGCAGTGACACGTGTAGCTGTCCTTGCTCCAGGAGGCACCAATTCTAAATCTGGAAATCCCTTCCTTGATGAGGAGGGAGCAGGGCTCCATCCTAGGACATTAAGTCAGGATGAGCAAAACTCAGTGAATCATGACAGGCCTGATCTGCAGAGCAACACCAGCGTGTGGCGTGCCCAGGGATGATGCTGGGACGTTTGGCAGATCCACTTCACCTTTCCCAGTTCTCAATTCAGAAAATAAAATCACTGCAGTTGCACTCTTTGGAAAGGCCGTGCTCACGCCCCTTCAGGAGAGCTCTCCGGCCCCTCCAAACTGGGAACGAGATGATACAATGATCTAGGAAAGGAAGAATTCTCCTGGGTTGTTTGTCACCTGTTGTTAGGAATGATGCCCGTATTTTTTCTGTTTAAAAATAAAACACATTAACATCGCTTCATTATCAGCGTGGTCTACACACATGAACAAGTCCTGAGGGATGTTTGCTCCCTGCAGGGTTAGCTTGGTTGTGGGGGAGATCACAGAGAGAGGGGAGGGCACCGATGACAGGATTCATTGTACCAAATCCATGCTTAACCAAGGCAATGTAAAATCCTTATCGCAGGGCAACTCAGCAGAAGTTGTACCTCCCCAAAAAGCAAATACTCAGCCTATTCAAGTTTCCCAGAAGGGGCCCGATAAAACCGACTGCCAAAGATTCCAAGAAGGTCAGAGTAAAATGGGTGGTGGCTGCGGAGCAACAGAGCCCTCCCACCACTTTACCAGAGCACTTCAAGTTTACCCGCAAAGCGAGCCCCCAGAATGTAACCAAACCTCAGTCTACTAAGCGTGTGCTTTCATTTAGCAAGCAGCAACGCCCTGGGCTGGCAGCCCAGGGTTTTATGCAGGTGACACTCGTGTCATCCTCTCTACGGACTGCTGCGGCAACGCTGAGAAACCACCGTGGAAAAAAGGGGCGAGACCAGTGTTGCCCCAACATGCACCCTAAACCACCCAAAAGCCAACCCGCACCCCAAACGCACCCTACACCAACACGCTGGGCCGGTCACCCACAGTGCCAGGCCAACGGTCCTGTGGCATGGCACCTCAAAGGGGTTGGCGGCCCCACGGCCAAGTGACAAACCTACAGCCCGTGACTCACCTCACGTCGGGATTAGGTCCCCGTGGCTTCAGGTTCACCGACGAGCCTGGATTTACCCCACGACTCGGGATTCACCCCACGCCCCGGGATTCACCCCATCGCTGGGGCTCACCTTCATGGCCCTGGGTTCATCGCATGGTCCGGGATCTGCCACTCGACAGGGGTTCGTCCCACGGCTGCGGATTTATCCCGCGGCTCAGGCTCACCTCACGGGACGGTCGTTCACTCCGGGGGCCCCGGTCCACCCCACTGGAAGGATTTGTCCCACGGCCGGGATCGTGTCCCCACGGCCGATTCCCACCCCGTGCCCGGCCTCCGGCCCCACCAGCACGTTACTCCCACGGCCCGCACCGCGGCTCGGAGGCCGCAGCGCGAGCATCCCCTGGGGCTTAGCTACGGCTCCGGCCTGCAGCACGCACCGCCGCGCGCCCTCCGGGGCTTTGCACAGCGCGGACGATCATGCCGTACTCCCCGCGGCCGGGGGCTTACTGCACCCGCCACACCCGCAAAACGCGGCCCGGCCCGCGGCGATGCGCGGCGGGGCCCCGACTCGGCGGCGGGGCCGCTCTCCACAGGACCTGCCTATGTGGCGCGGGCGGGGCGGCGGGGGTCGCGGCCGGCGCGGCGGGGCAGGCGCGCATCACGACATGAGGGCCGGCGGCCCGCGGGCAGCGGGGACGGAAGCGCGGGGCCGGGCGGCGGCGGCATTTAGCGGCGCGGACGCGGAGGAGGAGGAGGAGGAGGAGGAGCGAGGAGAGGAGGAGGAGCGGCGGACGGGGCGCCGCAGGGCGGAGGAGACAGGGGCGGGCGCGGGGAGGCGGCGGCGGGCGGCGCCGGGGCCGCGGCGGGGGGGAGCGCGGGCACTCGCGGGGCCGTGTCTGCGCTCACGGACGGGCGCCGGCAGAAACCCCCGCCCCGTTCCACCCGCGCGGTTTTCCCCCTCCTTGGTTCACCTCCGCCGGTTTTGACAGCCGAGGACGCGGCTGTCAGCGCGCTGCGGTGGGAGAAGGAAGAGTCCGCCTGGGAATGCAGGGTGCCCCGCGATCAGCGGGGATTGGAGTGCGCGGGCATCTCGCCGGGGTCTGACACCTCTGCCTCCTCCTCTAGGGGATGGGGTTTGAGTCGGCGCCCAGGATCCCTGTGGGCAGCTGGAGCAGGGAAGCGCAGGTAAACGCTGCTGGAAAAAAGCAACAAAAAAGCACCAGGGCGACGTAGGGAGTGTCTGAGGAAGCAACAAGTGGTCGGGGGAGCACAGGGAGGGACAAGACATCAGGCTCTGGGGCTTTTAGTTGGAATTTGCTTCCTCCTGCAGCTGCCTGAGCTGGAGCTGGACCCCAAACGTTCATTGATGGCCGGAGAGCGGGAAGTGTCTCGGCATTGGGGCGAGGGATGTCGGTAGGACACGGGCTTTGGGGATGGGTGTCCACCTCCCGTGAGCCTGTTTCTCCCCAAATCCGTGGTGCACAGCAGAGAGCCCGTGTGTAAAAATCCAGAGGCTCGCCGCGGGTTGCGGGAAGGGTGGTGAAGGATGCAGGTTCCCTGGCCGCAGGTGCACACTGGACATTGTGGGCTCCTCTCACATCCACCGCCCCTCCAGGAGTCCAGAGTGCCGAGTGCCCATCCAAAATCGTTTCATTTCCCCCGCTTTGGGTTTTAAACAAATGTTTGTCACTCCGCAGCTGAGGGTTTTTAACCGAGGAGGGTGCTTTTTCCTCTCACGGCCCTCACACCGCCCCGTCTCCATGCCTTCCCAGAACACTGAGGCAGGAGTAGGATCGGATGAACACAGTTTTATTACAACTTGTTTTACACAGCCACCTGTGTTTGGTTTAAAAATTCTTGGATGCGGATCCATTGGGGAATTTTACGTAGCCGTGTATCCATGGTTTTAAAACTCTTGGACACACACTGATTGGCGAAGACGGGATTGGGATGTTTTTAGTACAAAGCATATCAGAGTGGAATAAAAGCCCGCTTTCACCATTATGGTTTGTGGTGTGAATCTGAACAGCTCAGGCGATGGCTAGACAAAATCTTTGTAAATGGATGCTGCTCCAGTAGAGTGAATTAGGAATCTCTTTTCCCACCCAATCCGTGAGGGATAGGGTGAGATGGCAGCAGAAAATCTCTTTGGAATTTGGAAACATGTCTCTTGCAGATGACAATCCTGAGCGTTAGACGGGCAATGTTCTCCCAAACAGACGTGTCTGGACAGGTGTAAACGCCCCCATGTCTGAGGGCCGCGGCCTGACTGCCCTCAGGAGCCGCCGCCATATTGGTTCGGGGAAGGAGCACCAGTTTGGCCTCCGGCGCTGTAAAACAACCCCGGGTTTGCCCTGAAGCCCCTCTCAGGCTGGCGAAGAAGGGAGCTGGAGGTTTTTAACCAGCCCCCGGCCATGGGGCACTGCTCCCCGAGCAGCGGGCAGCCGCCGGAACCCGCGCACCCGCGGAACGGCAGGCCGGGGCGCGGCGGGCGGGGGGACGGCGGTAGGTGGCACACCGCTGAAGCGCCCGGGCCCGCGGGCCGCCGGAACGCTTCTCCTCGGTCTCGGGGCGCCAGTTCCGCGGGGAACGATTCCGGCGGTGCACCCGGCGGCTCGGCAAAATGGCGGCGCCCAGCGCCCGCTGGCTGTGGCGCGGTGAGGGAGCCACGGGCGCTGCGCCCGCCGCCTCCCCGCTTTCTCCCGGCCCCCAGGGGCTGGAGAGGGGCGAGGCAGCGTCTGCCCGGGCGGGTCGGGGGTGCGGGAGGCCGCGGCGCTTGTCTGAGGCGATGTTTGCTCTTGCCCCGCAGCACTGGCCCCGCGGTGCGGATGGGTCCTCCCCGGGCTGGAGCAGCGCCTCGCCGTCCCCGCCGTGGTGAGCCCCGCGATCACCCGGGCCTACGCGGCGGCAGCCAAGTGAGTGTGGGCGCGGCGTGCCGAGAGGCTGCCTTGGCCGTGCGGGGGTGATGGGGGGCGTGGGGCGGGTTTGGTGTCCGCTGGTCCAACAGCTGACTGAGCCTGGGGGTGTCCCCCACAGTCCCGGAGAACAGCCTGGACTCGCAGGGGTTGTGTCTGGTGGTAATGGCTCGGGGAAGGCCTGACGCTGTGGTTTTGGGCTGTGCTTTCATAGGGTGGAGCAGGGTTGCATGTCAGCATGAAAGCTGGTGAGCTCTGATGGGTTTCGAACCCTTCCTGTTGGCTTTTTGTTGTTTAATTTGCCATCTCTGTGATAACCCAGCGTGGCTGGGGGAAGCAAAAGCCACCTCTGTACGCAGTAGAGCTGAGCGTTCTCAAGTGCTGCAGACTGTTTTACCCTGCTTATAGAGGAATGGAGCATCCAGTTATCATTTTGATGTCCTTTTCCTCACCAGAAGACCCTCTGAAAATAGGGAGGACAGCGAGAATTGGGTGTTGAACTGAATGCAAAATGCCACAGGGAAGGGAAGAGAACACCTTTTTTCATAAAGCCAGACTGCTGTGATCATAAGATACGCCAGACTCTTCAGCTGGTGACCCCACAACGTGTTTGGGTTTGTTTTTTTGTTTTTTTTTTGCCTTAGAACTGCCAAGAAGGATGCCAAGAGGACCAGGCAGGAGAAGGTGAAGGAGAAGCCTCCCCCTCGGAGGCGGCCGCTGATGAGCAAGCCCGTGGACGACGTGTACCTGATGTGGCTCTACAAGAGACCCAGCTTCCAGCTGGAGCAGGCTGTGGGCATGCTCAAGAAGTTCCAGGAGCTGGACTTCACCCACCCCAAGCAGTTTGTGTACATCACTGTCACCCTGGACATGGCTCTGCAGAAGAAGGTGGGCTGGGAAAATGTGGGGTTGTGGGGACTACTGAAGGCTTGGTGGCTGCCACAGGCTGGGTTGTGAGGGCAGGCTGCAGTCCCTCACCTCGTTGGCATTTTCTTTTTTTTTTTTCACATTTGGGGGGGCACTGCAGCTCCCTGTGGTTGTGTAGTTTACCCTCAAGCTGTAATTTCCTTACGTTTGTCTTTTCTTTGTTTTTAATTTATTTGCCAGAAAAAAGTGGATCCCTTTTCCAGCAGTGTCGCTCTTCCCTATCGCTTTACGGATGAAGTGAACAAGGTTTTGGTGTTCACAGAGGTGGGTGAGCCAGGGTCCCTTTATTTTCATGGGGTTTTGGTGTCCAGCATGCTCTTGCAGCTGTCCTTTGCCAACTAATCATTTTATCTGTGGGAGATGATCCCAGAGAGCTGCTGTGGGTTCATTTGGTTGCTCTTTGGCCATAACTGTTTGAAATTCTCTCCCTGAGCTCAACTGACAGCGGGCCAACAGCCTAATTGGTAGTCCAGCTCCTTATAATTACTTTTTTCTCTCAACAGAATGAGCAAGAAGCTGAAGTAGCTCGAGAGCACGGAGCTGCCATCGTGGGAGGAGTTGAGCTAATGAAATGGGTATATGTTTTTCTTCAAGAATTACAATAACATCCTAATTTCAACAGGACTGGGGCTTGGGGAGGGGAAGAAGCCTGATGTCCAGTGAACTGTAGCAGCCAGCGTGAAGAGTGAGAGCTGGATTTTATAGGTCAGCTTAAACCAAATCTGTTGAATTGTGTTTGTTGCAGATCCTGGAGGATGAAATCCAGGCTGATTTCTACGTGGCTGTGCCTGCCATAATCCCCAAGTTAATACCCCTGAGGAACAAATTGAAAAGGAAGTACCCCAGCACCCGGAGAAGTAAGAAGCAGTTCTTTGTTACAACTGTTACAAATTCCTGAAAGAGATGGAGCCCTGGGGGTGCCACTGGAATGGTTTTTGCTGAGGAGGTACAGTTACACTCTGTATTAGGCTGTAGGTGACTGCACCGCTTAGGTAAAGATAACTGAGGAATCCTGTTTTTCTTACAAGAGGTAAATTTGGGATTAGATCCCAGGCAAATTTGCCTTCCAACTGCCCTTATGCTTATTAATCCTGATGAATGGGGAAGGAGGGGACATGGAAACTCTTTTTATAATCTCAGCAAGGACACCCTCGTCTTGAAACTGCATTTTGGAGTGGCATTCGCTTGCCTTAATTAACAGATCGAGTTATTTCTTTACTGTTTACTCTTTACACCTATCTGCGCTAATAGACATTGCTCAGACTTTTCTTCTTTGCTTTTTTAACAGATTCCCTGGGCAGTGACATTCCCAAAATGCTGCAGTTCTTCAGGGAATGTCACGAGTATGCGGTAGAGAACGAGAATATAATCAAGACAAGAATAGCCAGAGTAAGTTGTGTAGAGAGCTCTTCAGTTTTCTCCCCTGAGCAGCACTCAAAGTATTCAAAGAGGGGAAAAAACATGTTTTCTATCGGTTTCTTAAAATTTTTGACCGTTTTCTTTGACTAACCTGTGAAGAGAATGCAACTCTTCGTTGGGCAACATCTTCAGCTGGGTTTAAGCTTTTCTTTTTTTTTTTTGTAGGGGGAGGGTTTAAGTCCATGGTGGAGGGTTTAAGTCCATGGTCAATGTGCACAAGAGAGTCAAAAAGTCTTTGCTTTAACCAGTTAATTAAAGACTTCTAATTTTCATAACTGTGGTTTTGGACTGGAGTAGAAAGTGAGAACTGTTTGTGTTACACCTGAAATAGAACATGAATTTTGGCTTATTTATTTATTTTCTCTGCCCTAAGCTGTGTGGGTTTTTTTTTTGTTTTCCTGCGAGTTTGTGACTTTGTAATCCTGCCTGATGTTTAGTTTTCCTCTGAGGGTGGTACTGGAAGGAAGGGTAGGAGATACCTGAAACCTGAAGCTTTACCCAGCAGTGTTGGAGACAAATGAGTTTATTAATTCTGATTAGGTGCTCTGAGCTGTGCATGGGCATTCCAAGGGCTTCCTTGTCTGTGTTTTTGTGTATAGCTGGAATTCTGGATCTTGCGGATGAAAGAGTCCAACTTATTTAAGAAATCAAAAGGGAACAAATAATTTAACCTGAAGCTTTTTACAGCACCTTGTGCTGCTCTGGAGAGAGGTATTGAGAACTTCAAACAGCAAGACAGGTGTGCATCCACAGGGATTTACTGTGGAAAGCTGATTTGGAAGCTGGCATATTCTCATTTGGATGTGGCGACTAATTTCAAGTGCTTGGAACCCTCTGTGAGCATTACCTGTCTTCATTATGGAGCTGATGAGTTGATTATTTTGATTTCATTATGTTCAAGCTCCTAATGCCTCCAGTTTTACATGTTGATGTTTTTGGAATTGATCCTTTTCATGGTCTTTGACAGCTGCTTCTTTCCCCAGATCCTTCTTTTTAATAACGTTTGCACAGAAGTACTTATGCATATATTGATTGGGGTTTTTTTAAAGCTTTCTACCCCTTCAGGCTCCATGTAGTTACAGAGCCCTGGGAATTTCATGTCCTGAGTAGATACATGGAGAATAGTGAGCATACCAGCAGCTATGGAGTACTTCTTTTCCCTCAGTCATTTGGATAAGGCTGTTAGTGGGATTTGTCACTCCCTCACAGGGCACACGGACAAAGGAAACCTCTCCAACTGCAGAATGAACATAAAACACCAGTGCTTTCAGATTTGTTAGTCTGTGCTCCAAGCAGCACCATAACTAACTTGGCATTTTCCTTTTGCAGCTGGATATGCCTACTGAGCACATAATTGCCAATCTAAAAACTGTTATCCACGATATCTGCACCTTCAAGCCATCCAATTTCGGTAAGGAGTCCTTTAGGTTGCAGCAAACAAAAGTGGGAGTGGGTGTTCTTTACAGGATTGTCATTAAATTACCTTTCTGTTCTCAAAATACATCTGAAATTCCTGCTTCTCCAAGGGAAAAGCTGTTTCTTTTCTTTCTTTCTTTTCTTTTCTTTTCTTTTCTTTTTTTTTTTTTTTTTTTTATTTCTTTTCAAAAGGCGCTACAAAGGAATTATGAAGTTAACTTTTGGCAAAGGGCCATTTGTTTAGTTGAGAGGAAATGTGTTTTATGAAATTTTTTTAGGGAAGGTTTTTTTTTAAACTTAAAAATTTTTTTTTTTTTTTTTTTTTTTTTAATACTTGCTTAATGTCTGCCAGAAGAATAATCTTGCCTCTCTCCCAGTGATGCTGTTCATAGTAGCTGCAGAGACCAGACCATAAAAAGCCAGGTGCACATGCCTCGAGAAGCCCAAATAAAAACTGTAAAGGGTTGCCAGACTTGAAATATAATAGGTAGATGCAGAAAGGGGTGTTGTTTTTTTTTAAGAAGTTTTAATCATTTTACATCAGCCTAGTTTAGTAAAGAATAGCTTTTCTGGTCTGAGTAGCTTTTTTTGTTGATTTGGGGTGTCAGGCTTGATTCTTGTGGTATTCTTTTACTGGCTTGATTGAAAACATTTGCTGAGAGCAGTCAGCCTGGAGAGGTGGAAAGGCGTGGAGTGCTCAGTTTGGTGGTGCCCTTTGTTTCCCAGATCCCATTGTTCAGAGGCTGGTTATCAGATCTTCCACCAGTGAGGGTTTGCTGCTGGACCTCGATGGAATCCTGCCTCAGGTGGAGAAAGCAGAAGAAAAAGAAGAAAATGCAACTGATGAGGACCAGCAAAAGCCTGTCCAGGAGTCCGTTAGTACCTGATGTCTTTTCCTTGTGGATCTGACGGTCGGGAAGTGAATGATGTCATTCAAATAATGCTCTGTGAGAACAACAACAAAAAAATTAAATAAATGGAACTTGTGGATTTCACGTGTAAATTCGGTGTAACGTTGTCTCAAACAGGAGCCTGTTGTCAGAGCCAAACAAATGTTTTTTCTAGGGAAGAATTGGCTGTGTTTTGTGGGGGAGGAGTGAACGTGCACCTTGCTCTGATGTGTTTTCCTCCTCTGGTTTTCTGGAACGTGAACTGGAGAGCCGGCTCTTTTCCCGGAGTTTTCTGCTTTCTTTCCAGGAGGTGGCGCTCCCGCCTTTCCCTCCTGGACAGGCGTTGGAATTTCTCCTTGGGAGGTTTATTTTGGGGGCTCTGTTGCTAAACACGTGTTCATAAAGCTGCGCCCCGAAATGTAAGATGGTCCCAGAAAGGATTGGCTGTCTGCAACAGGGATGAGCTGGTCCAAATTTGGAAAGGTTTGTGGCTTTGAATCATTCCTATTATTGGAGGTAAGGCCTCGTTTTCCCACGAGGTTACTGGGATCTGTCTGCATGGAAATTCTTTTAGCTCTCATCTGAAGCATGTGGCTGCTGTCAGTCAGGGTGACCAATTCCTGTCAGGCCACGCTGATTATTTCTGGTTGTGTGGGGTGCTTTGCTCAGAGTTTGATCAAAAAGTTCCCTTTAGGTGTGTATGGTAAGGTTTCACACTGAGTTAATAGGATTTCCAAATTATTATGTGGGAAAAGCAATCCCAGTGCACTTGAATATCTGTATTGCAAAGGCATTACACATAGAAGGAATATTATGAGGCATTCCAATGGTTGTGTGTTGTCTGTGACCCAAAAGAAGCAATCTGAATGTGAGTTACCTGTTGGTGTAGAAAAGCAAAGCCTGTGGTATCATCTATGTAGATTCCTTTGCCTTTTCTCTGCTCGCCTGGCTTATTTTCAAGACTTCACTATCCATTTTGAAAAAAGATAGGCCTGCCCCCTTTGATGGGAGGATTTAAAAAAAAAACCAAAAAAAGTGATGCTTAAGCATCAATGTACAGGTGAGCTTAAATCAGAAGCTCTCAGACTGCTGAGTATGCTCTCAGAGAATAAAGACATAGAATAACAAATGTTCCTGCAGCAATGTGTGCTTGGAAAATCCCAGTACTGTGGGCACAAAGTAAATCTGGACCTCTGGAGGTCAGGTGAGCAGAAGTAGCTCATGGGCTCAGCAAGTTTTCAGGTGTAGTTCTGAACTCTGTGTTAGTGATTGCTGAAGGAATAATGCCCCTGGAACAGTGCTGTACGAGCTGTTGAGTGGCTTGTTGCCTTCCATTTATCCTGGAGTGCTGGATTGGCACAGGGGGGAGAGATGAAAGGGAGGAAGACAACATGAAATGATTCCTTTTTTATAAGCTTTGTCCCCAAAAGTGCGGAGTGGGACTTGGGCCATGGTGCCTTAGAAATCATTTCCATTGTCACACTAAGCATGGCTGCGATGGCATTGCTGGCTTCTGGAAATCCCTGTGGAAGAGAGGGAGTGCTGCAGTACCTTTAGCAATGCAGCTGATGTATGATGGCTCTTAGGTTTGTTTTATCTGAACCTGCTGTTAGTTTAACTAAGGAGAAGAGCTGGGATTTGTGGTTAGTGAGCACAGAGAAACGTTTGCCCAAACAAGGAAGAAGTTGTCCCAGGAGCCTGTGTACAGTTGTGGGGAATGCAGGGTTTAGGCTGACACTCAGCCCCAACCTGGACTTGTAGGGGAATTCTTGGCTCTCCAAAAAACCTGGAATCCGTGTGGGTCAAACTGAGTTCACGGGGCTTGTGCTGTGAGTTCTGCCACGGTTAGCAGAGCAGGGCAGGGATGTTACAGCTGCCACCAGGGGTGACAGGTTTTTAGTGCTGAGGGGGGTGTTCTGAACAGTAAAGTATGGTTGTATTGTCCATGTTTTCTGCAAGGCCATTGGTCTTGGCAGCCTCCAGACTCTGGGAGTCTGGGAGAGGCTAATGCTATAGCTGAAAATCTGTCCGTGTGGGAAAACTTGGATTGACTGAAATAGGACAGAGAGGGGGAAAAAAAGCTCTTGAGGCTGACTAAAAACACTGTTAGGGATAAACATAATTCTTCTCCGAGCAGTTATTTCTGTCAGTTCCTCAGCTTGAAGGTGACTAAAGGCTTCATCCCACCAGGACACAAAGGGGCAGTTGTCAGCATGTCACCTGCAGGACTGCTTGGAAAACAAGAGGAAAATGCCAGTCTTCCCAAATTGCCAGGTACTGGGAGATGCTGGGTTAAAGCCACACTTGGTGACAGTGCAATGCCATGTTGTTTTCATGGACTAATCCCATTTATTTTAAAAATGTTCATTAAAAAAATTGTAAAAAACCCAGTTAAAACCTGGAAAAAATATTTAACCGTCAGGCATTTTGGAAGTGGGGAATTCACATAAAAACTTATTTACTTGCCAGAGATGGATCCTTCTCAGAACCATGTTTCTCCAGCTGTTCTGTGGAAGTCTGTGCCAGCAATGCCCAGCTTTCCAGGAACACAAGGTATGTCTGGCTCCAATCTCTTCAGCCAGGGATTTGCCAAGTGGGGAAATGGATCTTTCACACCAACTTGCAGAAAACTGACCTCTGCCTAGAGGCTTTATGAAAGGCAGGCTAAAAGTAGTTTATTTCTCCATCCCCAGTGACTTTTTGTGCCAGTATTTCTAAGCTGACAGCTGGATCATTGCTTTGCAAGTTGCACCCTTCAAGCTTTCAGCCTTAGAACTACCTCATATTTCTCCTGGGAGAGCCTGAAGCTTATTTTATAATTTTATTTGCTGCTAATCTTTAAAAATAGAATCAAAACAGGAATGCTGCTTTTATATTAAATAGGATGTCAAGGACGAAACTTAAACTTTGAGTTTCTGATAATTTGAAGCCTTTTGCACCTCAAGTGCAAAACTTGAGAAATGCTGGAAATGAGTGTTTTCTAGAGGGAAGAGCTCTCCCTTCATATTGTGGAATGGGTAAATGTGCAAAATTGTGGATAAGTTATGGGTCTTGTGTTCTTTTGATTTTCAAGAGCATCTTTGGAGCAGTGTTCTCAGAACAGTAGGAAGGAAGGTAGGAGAAACAGGAGGAGGCTGTAGCTGGGCTAGGGAAACAAGTTGTAAAAGCCAAAAGAGCAGCAGCAGCAAGATCAACAACACAAATGATTACAAGATGGACTTGACACATTTATATGAAGTTGCTGAACCCTCTGTGTGCTTGGTTTTTATTATTTCCACCAGTTCTGTCTTGCTGGTGCCTCTGAGTTTGGCCCTGGAGTTTCACCTGAGGGGTTAGAAGGGAACTGGGGCTTGTGTATTTCTTCCTTTTGTCATTCCTACCATATTTGAGAGAGACATGAAATATTTCTTTGCTCTGTGCTGGTGTGTGCACAGGTGGTTGTTGTGTCTCCCTGGTCCTGTTTTTGTAAAAAAAAGACCCTCTGCTAATGGGTGGTGAGTATTAACTGGGTTGAGCACAGAGGAACTCATCAGTTCAGTGTTTGGATCTCAGAGCCGTGCCACGCTGCACATTTCGCTTCTCACGTTTGTTGAGGGAATTCCAGCCCAGTGATTTAAGGCATATGGTCCTGGGGAGGGGGGAAAAAAAATAAATCTGCCTTCCAGCTCAGAGTTCAGGATGGTAGTGTTCATTAGGAAGTGAATCAAAACTGAACAGATGTAATTGCCATGGGAATTATTATCAAATCGAGCTGCCATCGTTGCGTTTAATCAGGCAAGCAGGAGATGAAGGCAGCAGCAGCAGCCCAGCCCTCTGCAACCAACTGCTGTGTGGGAGCTGGGATACTGCTATGAAGCAGGAACGCTGAAATTAGCAGGAAAAAAACCCCATTTAATTCATAGACTGGTAAAAACCAACTCACTTTCTGAGTTCATTTTAATTTGAGGCTTTGGCTCGTAGCAGTTTAGTGGCTGTAACTTCCAACTTGGGGCTGTTTTTCTTTGTCTTGTGGCTTGTAGGAGCCAAACTTTCGTTTGGAAACATTGGCTCTGAGATCTGTTGGGTATGCAGTGCTGGAGGGCTTCCCTTGAGTGGACATAGTACTGTGTGTGTGGAGGTGCTTAAAGCAAGAAAACACTATACAGACAACAGTTTAACCAGAGTTTTGGTTGGGGTTTTTTTGGGGTTTTTTGGGGTTTTTTTTAGTTTGTGTGCTTTATTTGTGATGGCTAGTGTTTGAATCCTTAACGCTTACCTGGGTTTGCTCTAGAAGGGGAGAGCCAAGCAGCAGCCATGGCAAGAAGAAACGGACATGGAAGCAGACCAGGCTTTGCTACTTCTTGTCATCCTACAACCCAAACTGACACGCGAAACACCACAAATTAGAAGCTTCCAACCCCGCCGAGAGCGTAACCTCTCCCTTCCAGCCACCGCGCTGGATCAAGTCAGTGCGGTCAGATCCTACACAAACGCGTTTGCTTTGCCTAAGCCCGGCACTGCTGCGGCTGGGACGGGCTGTGGGGTGGATCACCGGGGGCTGCTCCATCCGCAGGCTGCCGGCGGGGAGCAGAAGAAGCCAGGATCCTCTGGCCCCGCGGCGCAAGGTGCCGAGGAGGAGGAGGAGGAGGAGGAGGAGGAGAGGCTGCCGGTGCCGGGAGGAAGGAGGGCGCAGCGCTGCCCGGGGCGGGGCGGGGGGCGGGCGGGCTGCGGCGCGGAGCTGCCCCTTTGTCTGCGGGCAAACTTTGGCGGCGGGGCGGGGCTGAAGCGCTGCCCCGGCACCTGCCGCGGGCCCGGCGGGCGCTCCCCGCTCGCTGCTCGCCGCCCGGGGCCATGGGCGCCCCGAGCCCCGCCGGGGCCACCCTGCTGCTGCTGCTGCTGCTGCTACCACCGCTCCTGCTCCGCGCCGCCGATGCCGCCTCAGGTGAGTGGCGGTGCCGGGCTCGTCCCGGTCCCGCGGGCGGTGGGATCCCTGAGGGGAAAGCCGGCTCCGAGCAGCCCTTTGCCGCGGGGAGCGGGACGGCTCTGCCTCCCTGCCTCCCTTGTGGCGCTCCCGGCCCGGGCGGGGGTCCGCCTCCGCCCCCCGCCATTTTGGCGGCTTCTCCACAGGCGAGGTGAGGGGGACCGGGGGCGAAGCCGTGCCCGGCTCTTCCCGCCGGGGGCTGCCCGGGCATGGAGGAACGCGTGTCCCGCTCCGGGCATGGCGGGGCCGCCCCTCACGGCGGGCGGGAAGGCGGCCCGGCGCTCGGCCGTGCCCAGGTGAGGGGTGCTGGCCCAGGAGGGCGTGTGGGGCTGGAGTTGTGCGAGCCCGCGGCCAACAGCCCGAGCGGCGCTGAGGGGCCGCAGCCCTCACACAGCCCGCGGGCGGCCGTGGCCGTGGGGAGGGCTCGGGAATGCGGCGGTGGGAGCCGGTCAGGGGCTGGGAAGCGTGAGGGGAGCTGCGGGGAGCCGGCGGCAGCCGTCCTCCGCTCCGTGTGTGAGGAGGAGGCGGCGGCTGGATCCAAGTTGCCGTGCGTGGATGTGGCGGTGAGAGCGCTCGGAGAGGAGCCGGGCTCGGAGTGCTGGACGGACCTGGGGGCAGCGCAAGGTTGTGCCTTGCCGAGCTGCTGGTGTCTGGGGCTGCGGGTGGGCTGCGTTCGTGCTCTTAGGTTGTGCCCCAGCTTGTCCTTCCTTCGGCTGCGGGTTGTTGGTTTCCAAAGTGGCACTCTTCCCCAAATCCTGCCCGCGCCGCGATTCCCGTTTGGCGGGGCTGTCTTGGCGAATAGCAGCAGTTCAAATCAGCGGTGTGCTTGTGTGAGGTGAGGAGATGCTAGGTGTGGGTTTGGGTTATTAACTCGTTGGGTAGCACTCGGACAGGCTTCGCTTTTACCAAAAATAAAAGCTCTCAAACCAGAAAACTACCGAGAACCTGCATCCAAGATGTCCCCCACAAAAATTACCACAGGGATAAGTCTGGGTGTTTCTTCTCTAGGTGCTTCAGTATGCGAAAGCCATAATTTGCAGAATGCTTTTCAGGTGTGCTTTGCAACAGGTGTTGATCCCGCCTGGGACTTGGAGTTGCATGGAAAATCAGGGCACTGCTGCACAGCAACCTTAATTAATGTGTGTTTAATGTCTTTGGCTCACTCATAATTGGGAATAAAAGTAGGATTTATTTGTGACTAAGGCTTTTCCAAGTCCTGCGAAGTCGGGTTGTGTCTTAGTATCCCTTGGTAACTTGTCAAGGAGGGAGATGTGTCCTTGCCCTCCTTGGGGAAGGAAGATCAGACTTTTGTGAGTTTGCCTTCTAGTCCTACATGGTCCCCATTCCCTGCTCTGGCCCTGGAGGGGATGAGCACACTGGTATTTTAAGGAACTATAGCTGTTAGTGAGCTAAAAAGAAGAGGCAGCCAGCCCTGGAGGGGTAAAACAGATGGGTTGTACTGGTCTTAACTGGCTGATACTCACTTTTTGGGGGATTTCTCCTCCCTCATGCCTTCCAGTAATGTGTGACCTTGTGTTTTGCACTGAATTTTGAGGTACAGCTGCATGATGAACCTAGAAATTATATTCTCTTGCCAAAAGCAGAGCTATTTGCTGCATTTGGGAGCAGTGGGACTCGGCTCCTGTGGCTCATCTTCTTGGCAAGGGAAAATAATTCCTGATGGTGCCTCCACAGCCTCTTGTGACTGAGCTGAAGACGAGCTCAAAGGAGAATTTTGGATTCCAAGAGGTGTAGCTCCCAGGTTTTCTGTACAGATTTGTCTAATCTGCATTTCTCGGGGAAACGCTGCTTTGACAAGGAAATTCTGACTTTTCCAGGTGGTTCTCCGAGGCAACTCTTTCCTTTTCACCTCAGAGTTCTTTGGGTTGTTTTTGGTGTCACATTCTCCTCACGCTTTTGGGCCACACATAATGTGTAGTTGCTGGAGAACCACGTCCCAGGAAATTGATAGAAGAACTGTCATTCAGCTTATTTGTAGTTTTAATTCCTAACATCTTATTTGATTGTTGGGGTGGAATATGGAGAGTGTGCTTGGATGTGCATCTGTCCCTGGCTTGGAGAAGTTTTCTCTCAGCCAGCAGAGCTGAAGCAGGAGGAACCCTGTGAGCCTGTCCTGTTGTCCATGCAAGAGGGATTTAGGAGTGGGAATTCACATTGGCATTTCTCACTGTTTTTTTTGTCAGGTCCCCCTTTTGTCTCTGCCTTGTTTGTTCCTCTTTTGAGCCCCACTAGGCCAGAGGTCCTGTCCCTTATCCAGAGGTTGCCCAGCTGCCCCAGGTCTTCATTTTTTGTGGCTGCCCAGTGCTGCTGGTGTTGTGAGAGAGCAGGCTCACTGGAGGATGTGCTGCTGCTGCTGCTACTTGCTTCTAACCTGGATTATTTTTGTTTTGGTCCCTCAGGTGCCTGTGTCCACCACGGCTTCTTATTCGAGGTAGGTGAGCTTGAACATGTTGTGCTGGGGAAGGGTTCGAGAGGGTGCTGTTAAACTTGACTGCAGTTCCTGCTTTTTGTCACCCCTCTGGCTGGGGTGCAGGTCACAGGTCTGTCAGCTTCCAGTCTGCTGGAGAACGCCTCTCTCCTTGGAGAGGTTGGGAATTCTCCCTGGGCCTTTTGACCCAGCCAGTCTAACTGGCGGGTGAAAAGATGCGAGGGGTTTCCAGCGTGTTGGAAGCCACAAATGTGCAGTTCCAGGCAGGATGGAGCTTTGTAAAACACCAGTGCAGTGCCAGGATATGTTCTGTGTTTCCCTGAATTAACGAGCTATTAATGACAACAGCTTAACACTTTTTCCCCTCAGCTGATCACGGTCTGGTGTGCCTGGACTCATCCTTATAAACCCAACATGTTTTCTTTTCTGGTGCCTCTAGAAACGTAATCCATGAGTGACTTGGTGCAAGAATCGCAGTTTTTAAGAATTCATGTACAGCGTTTTGCTCGGTAGCACTTGTCTGCCTTGCTCTGGTACTCTTGTGCTAAAAGGAGGTGGCTGAGCTACTTTGGGTCTCTGGAATGCTTCTGGACCTGCTTCCAGTCCCACAGCAGGCTGGCTGAGGGATTTGCTGGCTGAGGCTGGGAGGCAGCAGCTGTGGGGGGTTTTGTTTCTCCCTGGAGCAGAACTGGGTCTGTGTGACACGGGCATTGTGGGAACAGCTGGGGGCCCGTGGCTCCTTTGGCCTTCCAAGCTGGAGTCACGGTCTGGGAGGTTTTCCTGCTCCAAGAAGGGCATGTAGGGAAATTGCTGGAGGGGGCTGTTTTTGGTGGGGGGCTTGGGAGGGAGTTGAGGCAGGCTAAATGTGTTTGTTCTTCTGAATGACCCTGTGTGTGGAGGGTCTTGACAGCCCCCAAAAGAAACCTGTAGCAACTCTTTATTGTGTTTTAGAGGGTGTTTGGAAACACTGTTTCTCCTGTTAGTCAGGGTTTTTTTGGTGCAGGGGTGGCCATGATGATTAGTGGGATAGAGCACCTCTTCCATGAGGAGAGGCTGAGCGATTTGGGATTGTCCAGCCAGGAGAGGAGAAGCCTTGGGCTGATTGACTTGTGGCTTTATCTGAAGGGAACATAAAAGAGAAGATGGGAGCATGTCCTGGAGTGACAGGTCAAGGGGAGTGGATTCAAACCAACAGGGGGTGGGTTTGGATTGGATATTAGAAAGAAATTGTTACCTCTGAAGGTGATGAGGCACAGGCTGCCCAGAGAAGCCCCATGATCCTTGGAAGTGTCCAAGGCCAGGCTGGACACTGGGGCTTGGAGCAACCTGGGACTGGGGGAGTTGTCCCTGCCCGTGGCAGGAGGTGGCACAGGATGGTCTTGAGGTACTTCCCAGGTCGTTCTGTGATTCCCTGTGCAAGTGGCTGTAGGTGAGCTGCCCCTGGGTTATTGTTGGAATGCTGTCTGCCACAGAAGTCTCTGAAGTCGCTTGGAAAACCCTTGGTGCATAAATCAAACCTTTAAGTGCAGCGATGCAGGCGCTGCTGGAATTGTTAACGCTGCAGAAGTTCTGCCTCTTGCTTGACTGACTTAGCTCCCTGTATGCCCAGGGTCAGCTTGTGTTCCTGCTTTCCTCTGAGGGAAATCCCTTCTCTGAGTCTGCTTTCCAACTGCGCCGAGGCGCTTGGCGTTCCTCCCTCTGGCTTCTCCTGCCAGGGAGTTTTCAGCTTCACACAGCCAGCACAGCCGCTCCCTTTACTTAGAAAGAGGAAAACCCACATTATTTTTTTCTTAGCTGTAGGCCATGAGGAGACACATTGATGTCACTCCCAAAGTCGGGCTGTGTGTGGGAGGTGTTGAGCAAATCCACGCCGGCGCCTCTCCGCCAGCTGGCTCGTGCCAAGATGAGGGGAAAAGGGGAGGGAAAGGACAGGGCTGTGCCTTGAGGTGGTCAGAGTGGTGAGTGTCACTTGGAAAATGACTTTGTGTCTGGTAGAGGCTGCAGCACAGAAGGACAAGTCCAGCTGAGCACCATCCATTTTCATCTTGTCCTCTGTAAAACACAGATGTTGTCTGCGGCACCAGCTGCTGGTAGTGCACCTAAGGAGGGATTTCTGGGCTGGCAGGTTCTTTTGGAAGTTGCCTGAGACACAAATGGGGTGCTTTGTTTTAACACCATAAAGCACTAAAGAAATGCACTTCTTTTTTGTTTTAAAGCACTTCTAATCTTTGGGTTGAAAATTGTGAACAGAATAAAAAGCCCTAGCTTAATTCACAGTAAGTGGTACTGTACTCGTGCTTCTACCAAAAATTTTGCTTCTCTGTTTCCTTTTGAAATATCTGTGTGTGTTTTGTTGTCAGAACTTTAAAGAAATCCTGGTTTTATGCTTTTAGAATCATATTTCTGTTTCCATCAGTTGTAGTTTGTGCTGGACAGAAATGAGAGTGGAAAGGTAATAAATAAAAAATGCCTTTTTTTTTTTTTTTTTCCCCCTGATTTTAAGTCTCCCAGATAACTTAGATTCTGAATAAATTCAGTGACTTTTAAAATAAATGTTAGCAAGTGCAGAGCACTTCTGGTTAGGGAATATGTTAAATTAGCAGTGGATAATGAGCTTCATTTTAATTTCATTAGAAAGATAAGAAGTTACTACTGAAAAATAAGATCAGAATTGATTATTTCAGTTGGCAGGTTCGCTTGTTAACGCTTACAATGGTCAAGATATTTTTGGTTTCAAATAATGTGATTTAAATGCCACTACTTAGCCTGGGGCTACATCCTCTGGATGTACATGAATGTTTTGCAGTTCAGATTTATTAACACAGTAATGCAATGCCTCTCGTGGAGCAAATCTCATCTGCTTGTGGGTTTCAGAAAGCTGGGATCAGCTGAGGATCAAAAATAAAAGTGATTTTTGAATCAAGCGTGTGCTGCATGTGTGTTCCTTCTTTGTTTTCTTTGAAAATAGCAGCAAAATACAGTGAGATGGGCATAGGCTCTTTATTTCGTGGTACCAGGTAAAAGAAGCGTGGATGTAAGATTTTTCACCTGAGGCTGAAGTGAATTCTTGTCCCTTCATCAGCAAATGAAGCGGGGACAGAGTCTCAGGTTAAAGCTCAGGAGCCCCACAACTCCCAGAATTCTCTCGTAATTTGTGTTTTTTCACTCGCTGCTCAGAAATTGTTCCTTTTCCTTTTTTTTTTTTTTTTTTTTTTTTTTTTTTTTTGATCTCATGCTCCAGCAGCCCAGAACCCAACAATGAAGTTGTGCCCCTCTTCAGTTGTCCGTGCACGTTTCAGTTCCATGTTGTCCGTGCCTTTGGCCCTGTGCTGGAACCCACAAGGTGCCCTTCCTGAACAGTCAGGTACACACAGGGGTTTTCAGCAAGAAGGGATTTTAAAATGGCTCCTCTTTGCTTGGGATAGGACAAATTCACAAACCTGGACAAATTCACAAACTGCAAGAGGACTCTGGGAGCTGTGGGGCTTTTGAGCTTTAATCTGAGACTCTGGGCTGTCTGGAAGGACTTCTCCTTGGAGCTGAGTGTCTGCTGGCTGTAATCTTCTGCTCCAGAGGTCTTTCTTCTCCATCCTGCTGGGGAAAGACTCATGCCTTAGTCTTCAGTGTGTTGCAGGAGGTCATCTGGCATCAGCTTTATTTGGAGAGCAGGCTCTTTACAGGAGCTGCCCTGTCCCACATTTTCCATCCCAGTGAGCTTCCTGGGTGGGAGCTGTTGGTCCACCAAGTAGATGATTAACATTTAATAGCACAGTTATAGGAGCTCTATGCCAGAGCTTTGGCAGGAGATAGTGGCTTTCCCATGGAGTCATTCACTGGGACAGGAGGTCAACAATTACCCAGAGTTTAGAGCTTTTCCAAGTAGTTGTGCCTTCCATGTTCCAGGATTCATTTGAATTCATCATTTAAAATTAAAAAAAATCATTTTAAATTCATCATTTACTTTTTCTTTTTAAATCCCCACCATGCAAAATGCCTTTTTCCTTTGCTAGGTCTCTTCCTCATTCCTTCCCTTTCCTCGACCCTTTTGAAACCTTGGTCAGGATTCCCATTTGCATTTTCCCTGTTGAGGAGGGGTTGCAATGTCTAATTAATTGATAAGAGAAATTTTGGAACTTTGATGTACCTTTTCAGTGACCTCCAAAGAGCATAAGGATTTTGTAAGAGAACTGAAGAAAGTGGATCCCCACTTTGTTGGCAAATTGAACATTTTACCAGCCCTGAGTGTGTTTGAGAACTTGTTCTTCACCCTCTGGGGTGAAGCAGTTGCAAGTAAGTCCATGTCCTCTCAGGCTTTTGAAATAGATTGTTAGTGTTTTAATCCATTGTAAACTTTAGGCAAAATTGCACTGCTGGGTCTGGACAGTGGTCCCATGTGGAATTTCTCATCTCTAGGGTCGTTTCATTCTGTTCTTTTTCCCCCCCTTGAATAATCCCCATCAAAAATGCCATTACAGTTAAAATAGTTTGGTCAGTCTTGTCCAGGCTAAATCATTCCCTGTGCCTTTTCAGCAAACATTAGCTCCCCAGTTGCTGCTATTTTTAGCCACTGAATTCACCCAAGATACACTCCTTGGTGCTTTCAGGAAGACAAAAACTCCCAAATCTGAAGCTCTTCCCAGCTGGGTGCATTGATTTTATGTCACTGCTTGGATCCCTCAGCTTTGGGAGGGGCTGCCAAGAGCCACGTGGTGCTCTGAAGTTTGTGATGCCATGATTCCAGCGTTTCTGCTGTGCATATTAAATAGCTTCCAGTGGGAATGCAGGCAGCAGACTTCCCTGGGAAGACTGCTGTGATTCTGCTCGTGCTGTGGTTTATTGCTGAGCCATAGATTAGGGAGACCCATCAGGATGAAGTACTCGATTTTGTAATCATTGTATCTACCCCAGAATCGTTCAGTAATGAATCCTCTAACTAACCCCAGGAGCTCAGCATCCAAAGGATCTTTATATTACCAGCTGCCCTGCTGCAGCTAAAGGAGAGTCCCAGGCTCTGTGTTTCTGAGGATCAGACAGGGGAGAAAAATCCTCTCCCTCCTCCCCCAAAAGATAAATCCTGAACATGACTTCTTCCTGGATTAATTTGAATAATTTTAAGCCAGATGTTTCAATACTTAAAAAAAAAAAATAGTTTCCTAACCTGCTTTGCATGTGTTTTATGTAGATCAAAATGAAACTTCCTACAGGCTAAAAACTGGGAAATTTTAGTTTAAGGATAATAATTTTTTGGGGACATCAACAGGAGCTGAAAGTTGGGGTCTTGCAGCAAGATTACAAAGATAAGAAACTTTGAACCCTTTTCATTATCAAACGAGAGATCTTGTTTCTAATGGGAATGCAGGCTCCCTGAAAATCTTAACCTTTCCCTTTCCTGGGAATTCACCTGTTGTCCTGCGTGACTAGATTTGGTCATGGTTGTGTGGGATGAATTCCTTTTGGGTGCTTTGCCAGCTCGAGAACTGATCTGCTGTACATGGGGTGTTGTGGTTCACAACTATTCATATTTTCAGAGGAAACACAGAGTTGGTTGTTTAATTATGAAAACCTTCTGCTGATGGAGACGCAGTTGTCATTACTGACATGCCAAGAGCCAGTTCTGAGTTAGTGGATGCAGTAAATCCTTTCATGCATCGAGCCTGGAAAAGTGGTTTCAGGGGAAAACGTGAGCAAACTTGTTAGCAATTTCTTTCCCACATTTTTTTGCAGTTTTATAGATTCTTCTATAGATGTAAAAAGCCTGATTTTCCTGAGTGCCTAAGGAATTCTCAGGATTGCAGAGTAGAAGTTAACTTTTACTCCAGTGGGTTAATTTTTTGTTGTTATTTAAAAAACCCCAGAATTCTAAAAGTGTTGCATTCTGAAAACGTGGGTTTGGTTTTAAATTGGAGGCATTTAAAAATTGCACCTATTCCTTTCTGTCTCAATTTCTTAGTGAAACGGTGAGACTGTTGTGGTTATGGAAAGGGAACCCTAAAAGTGCCTCAGTCTGCTGTTAAATGAAAATCTTCCAAACCAGAAATGAATTGCGTGCTTCCATTGAGTGACATAAAGAGCCATTCTTACACCTCTTTTCCATGTTTTATTTAAACCAAAAATTTCCACAATGAAACAATGAACTTAATGAAAACTTGTTTAAATTTTAATGAAATCCTTAGGTCAAAGCCAAGTCGAATATGTTACTTCCAAAGACTTTGGGAAACTTCATACTAGATAAAATGGAACCAATTGAGATACAGTTGATTAAAAATTGAGGAGAATTTGTCCCAGAATTTAGGCTTTAAGCCTTGTTACCTAAGAGAGGTCTGACCATGACTGCAGGGCAGTGTTTTGCAGTTTGGGTTTGGGATTTTTTCCATGTTGTAATTTTATTTCTTAAGAGGTTTTTGGAGGCTTGAATGCAATCCTGGGGAGGTGGGGATCCTATGGATGTGGTGTGTGATTAACAGGTGTATCTGTGATGACACAGGATAGCTGAGACTGATCAGCTCAGTAAAAGTAGAATGGATTTTAAAGTCATTTACCTTTGTAATGGTGGGGGTTCCTTTTCTGTCTGGTCCCTTAACTCTTGGATTCCCCTGAGCAGACTTGAATTAATTCAACGCTGGTCCTGCTGTTTCTTTGGGAAGATGATGTGGCTTTAATGACCCTTTATGCATCTTGCTGTGCATCATAGGGTCTCTCTAGTCACAGGATCCTTTCCAGGGGGTTTCAGAAGGATTTGGTGGCTTTAAAAACGTGATAAGGCCTCATTCTTTGGAGAAGAGTGTGCTGGAGTTGCCACAGATCCTTCCTTCTCCTCTGACCTCATTTTGTGGGGGAAGATCTAAGCTCACAAGATGTAAGACTGTCAGTTCTTCTTTTTGCTTCGGGCAGAGAAGTATCTGTGAGATCAGAGGCAAGCCTCTTGAAATCCCTGGGAAAAGTCATCATCCACGATATTGTGCAGCCTAGGAGGGAGCTGTGCAGTTCAGCTGCTTTTGCTGCTGTGATTAGCATCCTGTGTTGTCCAGTTATCCCCTTGGATGGCATTTCTGTCTGGTAAGAGCTTTCTGTGGGCACCTGGTGTGTCCAGGCTGCCAGAAGCACTGATTTGTGACATGAAGCCCTCATATCACCAGTTTTTAAATTGTTAGGGTGATGCTGATTTCCCTCCTTAAAATAGGAAGTATTAGTATCAAAAATAAATTAGGAATGATGCTCTCTTAGCAAAATATTTTTGCTGGGCTTTCTCTGTTTATCAGCAAGGTATCAGCAAGCAGTGCTTGATGCTTTTGAGCCTGTGGCTTTGTGAAGAAAATGCAGGATTAAAATCTAGTACAGGGAACCAGCAGTTTGTTCATATGGGATTGTTTCCCTCCTTTCAGTCTAGCATGGGAACAGGCACTTTGTTCTGCAGGTACCTGATCTGATCTCCAAGGTCAAATCTTTTCCTCAGCAGCCTGTTTATACAGATGCCTTCATTAGCCTCTGCAAATAGCTGCTAAATCCACATGTTCAGACCGAGGAGATGATAATTCCTCATCTGGCAGCCTCACCAAGTAACTTCCTTGTTAAAATCAGCCGTAGTGCTGTGTAAAAGGTGCTGTAAGGTCTCTATACTTAATATTTTTAGTGCATTCCATATGGTGCCAGAGTGTTTGTAACCTTCCTGAAGTCATTTCATGCTTCTGTAATTCATTGGGTTTTTAGTGTATTTATAGATGCTGTTTTATCAAGCACTGCAGTAGAAGCGATGAGAGCATCTGGTTAAATCCATCACATCTCTCGTGCAACAGCCTCTGAAAAAAAATAACCTTGGTCATTAAGCCTTTGCCCCTTTAGATGGTTCCACTAATATTTTAAAGGTTTTCGGTGTTTCATGTCATTGGGGCGCCATAAGTGTAACTGCTGTGCTTTTCTGGGGTGGAAACACCTGGACCAGCAGAGCCGTGCTGTGGAAGCAGCAAAGCCGGGATGTGTTGGGATTCGTAGTGGGATACCTCCCTGAGATGGTGTTGACAGACAGCAGCATCTGTGTGGAGTGACAGAGCTGGGCTGTGTGAGGAGTGCTGGGCAGGCCAGAAAAATGAGAAAAATATCTGCCTGTGCTGGCAGGGAGAGCTATTCCTGTGCTTCATCTTTCAGTCTCTGGGAAGTGCTGCCGGAGTGATTTAGGTGGGGTTTGCAGCCTTGCCAGCTTGCAGCCTTGCAGGAGAAACTGGAGGTGAGGCTTATGGCAACACGGTCAGCACATTTCCCTTTGGGGAGCCCACATTCCTGAGTCCTGAGCTGCTCTGAGTGCTGGAGCTGCTTTGATGTTGGTGGAGCCAGGCATTTTCCCAGCTGGGCACTTGACCCTGGCGCTGGCAGTCAGCCTTGCAGCCACTGAGCTCGTTTAATGAAGCGGGGCTGCAGGCTGGCAACAGCCTTGCCAGTTGGTTTTTCCAGAGAGAGCAGGGATTTGCCTTCCTCACTTCCCTTGCAAGGGATTTGCAGCAAGCCCAGCCGTTGCCATGTCTCTTTTTCTTGCCTTGGCTTGGCTTTCTTGCCAAGTTTTGGCTCTTGTGAACCGAGACTTATGCACATGAAAAAAAATCATTTGGCATTGGATCTGGAAGTTGAGAGAGGAAGCTGGCTTTGGGGAATGTGTTAAAAGTGGCGTGGAGATTCCCTTCACTTGTCTGCCTTTAGACGCCCTAATGCTCAACTGCCCTGGTTAGGAATGCAGTTCCCTGTGTGATTCTTGTGCTTATGAACCACATCTGTGAAGGACAGCAGGCTCTGGCATCCAGAGGCTGCAGTCCAGGCTGGAATGCCAAAGGTGCTGGGGACTGGCAAGGTCTTTCCTTCACCTATTGTGGTGTCCTAGGTGCGGGTGCAGTTTGTGTCCTGGTGATGTTCTCGTGTCTGAATTGGAGAGGGAGTGCTGTGTTTTGTGCTCTGTGCATGTTCCTGTGGTAGTTTCGGCAGGGTTACTCTTGCTCCAATCAAACAGGATTATCCATGCCTTCCCAGGCACTTGGAGTGTTGGAAATCCATCCGTGCTTTGCCTCTGGCTTCCCTGGGAGCAGCTCCCGGCTGTGCTTTGTGTTCCTGTCTCTGTTTCCTGGCAAGGCAGTTGCTGTGACTGCTGAGAAGTCAAATGAGGTCTTGACTGGAGTTTGTTTTTCTCTTTGCACAGTCAGTTTGGTCGCTGGGAAGGTGATGATCCCTATGTGTCTGAAGGAGTTGGAAAATGGTATTTTAGGAATCCAAACAGAACTGCATTTCTCTCTCGCCTCCCCTCATTTCCCCATGCTCCTAATCACCATTCTACAGAGACTTCCAGAGGGTTTTCTAATGAGCTTTTGGCCTCCTTGCGTTCCAAATGCTACTTTATTGACCATGTTGTCCATTTGGAGACCTCGAAATGAAGGCAGTGCAATGGGACTGGTGTGCAAGAGTCTTTTGGCATCCTTTACACAGAGAGTCAATTTTAATTTTTATCAGTGACAAGGGAAGTTCCTTCTCCTATAGGGAAGTTCCTTCTCCTAGTGTTTTGCCTGGCATTTTAATGTGAGCATGTATATGAATATCTGAATAAATAAAAGTTCCTGCAGGCATCTTACCTTTTTTTTTTTTTTCCATTGTACTTTTAAATAGCTGTGCTTGCAGGAGCCTGTTTCCGATTTCATCCGATTTTTTACAGACCCAGGGAAAGAAAAAGCCTTTCCTGTGGACTTTACACACTCAGTGGAGGGCAGAGTTTAAGTCCTGTAGGAGAAGATCAGCGAGGGGCACCCACCCTGACCCTTTGAAGTGTTAAAAGCAGCTATGCAGCTTCTGTATCCAGTCTTTGGGCAGGGTGTGTGTACCCTTAAAAAAAAAAACAACTTGGAAGCTGAACTAAGCAGTGGTTGGGTGTATTTCTGTGCCCTCAGGTTTGCTGGAGGTTTGTTTTCTGCCAGGTGTTTTGCTGTTTATTTTCTGCACAGCAAATCTGAAGAGTGGCTGTTGTTAAAGGCAGTATTTTGGGTAGTTCCTTGGAACAGCATTAAAAAGAAAAAAGAAACCTGCAGAATTTGTCAAACAGAAGAGGCTCTGCCTCTTCAAGGGGTTTGTTTGTTTTCAAAAATAGGTTTTATTGAAAGATTTTGATTCAGGATTTACGCCAGCTCTGATAAACCTGTCACCTTTGCTGGGGTTGTAGATGAAGGAATTTGGGAGAGAAAAAACCCCTTCCGGAGTGACTTGGATCTGTACCCATCTGAATTTCCTCAGAGCAGGACATGTCCCAGCCCCAGGAGATGAAATCTCTTTTCTTTAAGTGAACCCTCTATGGAGAGGTTCAGGAGCTCAGGGCTTGCTCCTCGTTGTCTGTCTCAACCAGATTGGTGCACAAGACAAATAGAAAGCTGGATTTGCTTTGGAAAGCAGTGATTTATGGTGTGGAGTCACTAAACATGTTTGCACATGAGTCCTTTGGGCATGCATATCAGCTTAGCTTGGGAGCCTACCACAAAAGCATTCATTCCTTCTTATCTTGCCCCAGAGGCCAGGGCCAGTGGTGTTTTTGTTTCTGTTCCCAAAGAACTGGCTACAGGCAGAGATGAATTAGAGGGGGGTCTCCAGGCCTTCTGAAGGGGGAAAAAAAGAGATACACTTCAGGATTATTTACCAAAAAAACCTCCCACATTATGATATATTCCATATGAATACAGGATACAAGCGTCCTGGCTTTTACTGGAAACAGTGTGGCCAGCAGGACCAGGGCAGTCCTGCTTGCACCCTGGGGACAATTTTGGGCTTCTCGCTCCAAGAAAGACACAGAGGGGCTGGAACATGTCCAGGGAAGGGAATGGATCTGGAGCACAGGTCTGGTGCTGAGCTGAGGAGGCTCAGCCTGGAAAAAAAGGAGGCTCAGGGGGGACCTTACTGGTCCCTACAACTCCCTGACAGGATATCAGAGTGATGTGAGCATCAGTCCCTTCTCTGAGGCAACAAGTCAGGGGACAAGAATAAATAGCCTCAAGTTGTACCAGGGCACGTTTACATGGAATTTTAGGGAAAATGTGAGTTTTCTCCCTGAAACAGTGGCCACTCAAGGAAACAACCTGCCCAGTGCACTAGTGGAGTGTCCATCCTGGAGGGATTTAAAAGCCATGTGGTTGTGCCACCTGGGAACATGGGTCTGTGTTGGCGTTGGCAGTGCTGGGTTGATGATTGGGCTCCAAGATCTTGAAGGTCTTTCCCACCCTAAAGGATTCCATGGTTCTGTGATTCTGTAAAACCTTTTGGGGGCTCCTGGTATGTTTAACACTCAAGTGTTAAGGCATGATAAAATTCCTCTGTGAATTTGGGGACTTAGAGTTCAGGAGGAGCAGTGTTACATGAGCTGGGTATTTGGCATTGCTGTCACAGCTGGAGGAACGTTAATCTGATTTTTCACTGTTTGTTTGGGGGGGGGGGATGCACAAGGATGGAAGGGATCTGGGAGAGAGTTACGATTCCTCATTACAAAGGACTTGAGCTCCGTCTGCATCAATACTCAAAGGGAAAGTTAAAGGGTAATTTGTAGAATGCTACAGAGGGGACAGAAATTATTATAAATAACCCTCTTCTACCCATAAGAAAATGGAGTAGCCAGAAAATGAAAGCTAGATAAATTCAGCTTAGGAACTAGGTAGACTTTTACTGTGCGAATTGGAAATCATTGGAACGGTTTCCTGACGTGTGCTATGAATTATTCTGTATCACTAGAAATCTTTAAATCATGGTTGGCTTTTTTTTTTTTCCCCTGAAAGTTAGGCTTTAGTTAAATTGCAGCTTTTGGACCAGAGTCAAGAATTCATTTATTCAGCAGAGCCAACCAGCACAGGCCCCCTTGCATTACAAACCAGGCTCTGTTTTGGGGTGGAATCTGTGGAAGCATGGTGTCACAGGGACAGACAGAGTTGTGGGGAAGGTGTAGTGTTCATCTCCCCTGCCTTTTCGTGTCACACCCAAGGGGAGGCTGAGGGGATTTTGTCTTGCTCCTCTGATACTGTGTGTGAGTGGAATTTAGGTAAAGCCCCCTCCTGTCCCAGGAGTAAAAGCTGTGTCTTTCTTGCATGTAACTCCTGCTGAATAAGAGCAATATACACAGAAATGGCCAAATCATTGTGTGCTGCTTTATTCCTTGCTCTGGGAAGAGGGAAAGGAAGGAGGGAGAGGAGTCCTTCCCACCTGCTGGTAACATCCAGCTGATTTACACCCTCTCCCTGTGGGTCTTGTTCTCCACTGGCTGGAGTGAGTAGCCAAATGAATGCCGGGGAGTTATGATGGCATAAAACTGATGGGAGACCAGAATTATGGAGGTCATAAGCTTGTTCCACATTAGAAACCCAGCTTGCAGGAACAAGCTGTGCAGCGTCCTGGCTCCTGGGAGGATTAATTACAGATGGTGGCTGTGGCAGCTAAATCAAGTACCTCTAATGTGTAAACTTCATTAAACAAATGCCGTAGCAGGGCTGTAATCTATGAGAAATGGGATAGGATGACGAGGGTAGAAAAGGAAAAATACTCTGTAGGAAGTTGAAAAAAAACCTCAGTGTCTAAATCCACTGAAGCAATTTCTTCTACCTCTTGTGCTTTAATGGCAGAATTTTAAACCACAAGCTCTTAAACTTATTATCTGGTAAAGCCTCGGTAGCTTGAATTAATAACAACTTTCTGCTAATGCCTTGCTGAATTCCTCTTAGTCAGCAAATCCTGGTTTATCTGATATGCTCAATCCTTCCTGATATTCTGCCACCACATGACTTTGGCCATTTCTTTTTCACTTGTGGAAATCCCAGAGGAAGATGCACCTGTGACTGATTGACTGAGGTGGTGCAGGGTTTATAAGGGGCCCTGGGTTCTAACTTTGGCTACAGGTTTGTGCTTTCATCTGGAAGTCAGATGCTCCTGTGTGTTGATATAATACCCTAAAGCAACATTTAATTTAAAGCCCCAGCTGGCACCTGTAACGTGGGGATGTCATCTCATCCCACTCCCAACCTCAGGCACTCGTGGGATGCTGCGCAAAGGGGTGCTCACATCTCCCCTGCCTCCCTCAGAAGCCTCAGCCAGGTAAAAAGGAATAAATCTCTGCTGACTTAGCAGGTTAAATCTGCTCAGCAGAGGGTGTCATGAGTGGCAGTGCTGGGGCTGGGAATCAGGGCATGGAAGAGGACTGCTCCTTCATGCCCTGAGTTCATGACAGGGCCACGGTGGGATTAATTCATCTGCAGCTCATAATAGCACCCTTAGCACCTCAGTTAGTGAGGTGGTGAGGCACTGAAAGGCCAGTTAAATGAGCTTTTCCAGACAGGGAGAGCTAACTGAGGAGGAAAAGCCAAGCATCTGCTTTAAAGAACTTACTGGTGACCAGTGAAAAAGTTTTTGTGCTTGTTTAGTTCAGTTGATTGTTCACAATTGGATAGTTGGGATTGTGTTAGACATTTGTCACTATAGACACCCTTTACCTGGCTGAAGAATAAAGTGCATAGTAGCTTGTCCTAAAGAAACTACTGGAGATCAAGTACCCCAGGGAGTGCTTATTTTAATTATTATTTTCTCTCAAAATAATATTTTAAAAATTATTTTCCCTGCTGTCTCTCCATCCTCTCCCAAATCCTTGTCTATGGCCAGGTGCTTTCAGGTGACTTGTGTAGCTCTTTCAAGATCAAGAGCCTAAAGTTAGCCTGTGGATTTAGGGATCCTGACTGTGGTTTGATCCTTTCCTCTGCTGTTTTAGCTGTATGGTGGCTCCAGAAGACTTGTGGATGGTCAGCTGAACACAGATTTTTTGGAGAGGAGCACTGAATACTTTTGATTCTGATAAATTTAGGCTCAGGAGCTTGACTTAGCTCAGCTGTTTTGGAAAGTGCTGACTTTTGAAAATGTCATCTTTCTCTTGCAGTTGAGGAGGGCTTAAAAAGAAACCTGTCTTGCCCTGTGTCTCTTTTTTGATGTAGGAAGCAAGTGTAAAAGTTGTACTGTTTAAATAAAAGGTAGATTTCAGGCAGCGAAAATATTTCAGCTTCTGTGTTGGCATTCTGTCAGTTTTGGTTTTGAAATGCATTTTTAAGTCTTTAAAGAATTCAGGGCTAGAAGCCTGGCCCTGCACTTCCCTTTGGGTAAGTGCACAGAGGAATTGCTTTTGGTTCCCCATGGTTTAGATGCAGCTGAAGAGAAATATTTTGGCCTTTGGGCTTCATCAGATAACACGGCACAGGCTCTGATATCAGTGGGAACAGCACGTGTTCTTAGGGGAAGTGCTGGAATTTTTATAATTTGTCATAAAATGTTGCATAATTCCTTTTTTCCTTTCAAAGCTGTTCTGCTAAAGGGAATCCTCATTCCTCCTCTAAAACTGCTTCTTGCAGTAGGAAAAACAACACCACGACCAAATGCTCCCTCCTGCTCAGGAACAGCTCGAGAAGTGTTTCGTGCCCTGTGTATGGTCAATCCTGAGGAGTTTTACAGAGTGCAGTATCAATGGGATCTCTGTTAGCTGGTTTTTCAGGGAGGAGGAAGGTGGCTTTCCTCAAACTGGGAGTTGAGCAAGCAGCCAGTCAGGTACCAAAAATAATAAAATCATGCAAGTCCAGACCCAGCCGAATTGCAAATGACTTTGAATGGGCCTCCCTATAAAATCCTGGAGCCATAAGGATGCAGAGGTATTAATTGCATTTTTTGAAAGAAGCACATCCAAGTCTGACAGTCCAGAAGTCCACATGGACAGAGGGGAGGAAAGACTGATAGATCTGTATGTGCAAACATTTAGTCATTGCATATCTTTTTTGGATGCTTTATACCTAAAATGAGGGGAAATTGGAGTTAAAGTGTAGTTTAGAGACAGATAATACCTGTACATTTCTATTTACCAAGGCATTTCATTTTGTGTGTGAGATCTGTGTCAAGCTCAGGAAATACTTTTCTGTAGATGCCTTGAAAAGGAACATTCCTGAAGAAATCTTGGGTCTGTGATCATCTATTTAACCCCATTTCCTTCCTGTTTTTTGGATTTATCTGCATCACTGTGAATTGTCCTTGCTCAGGAAAGGTATTTTCCAAGAAGGGCATTGAGGATAATTAGTTTATTTGTTTCTTTTTGAGGAGCCTGTTAAATATATATTGTTTTTTAAAAAAACCCATTATTTTTTAAAGTCTTCTTAGCCCTGTTGCAGTGCACTGATGGGAAGTGTAAAAGAACCCCTGTAAATCATGGATCCTTGGGGAGGATTTCCAAAAAGTCTCATGTCAGGACAGTTGGGTGCTTTGGAGCCAGGTCTTTTTTTAATCCCTTTAAAAAGACTGAAGTAGGTTTTCTGGCCTTCTGGGTAAACCTCGTCCTAATTTGCATCCCTCTTACCTGCCTAGGTCTACCGAAGCTCCAAAATGTCCCTAATTAGGGAAAACATAGGGAAATGAAAAGCATTTAAAGAAGAGTTGTTTCTAATGAGGTTTTGACACCGGTGCTCTTGCTGAGGGCGAGCTTCCAGGAAGAGGGAAGTGCACGTGTGGAGGAATGACTGGCAGGGTTTGATGGGTCTGGTTAGCCACTGGAACACATTTTGCTGCTTTGGGCAGCACTGAAATTACTGTTGGCTCTGCCCTATTTTTTCCCAGCTCTGCCTGGAGGGAGGTAACAAGCCATAGCTGCTGCACATGATACGTGGGAGAAAGCAGCCTCGGAGTCCCGGGAATTGCTGCTCGCCTTGGGCTAATTGGGATTCCTGGAGATACCCCCTCACCCCTAACCAGGGGATTTGTGGGGAGAAGAGCAGCAGGGTTGTTCTGAGGAGTTGGCAGGCTGCTGGGTGTGGGTGTTGGGCATGGTTCAGTCAGCAGGAGATGGTGTTGCCCAGAGCCTCGTTGCTCACATCTGTGCTGCGGGGTCTGTGGCCGAGCGCTCTGGGATGGAATTCCAGGTGCCTGTTCCAGCACCGACAGACAGGGCTGGTAATGAACATTCAGCCGTGCCCAGCTCGAGGCTCTTAATTGCAAGCTCCTACAAGCAAATGGCTGTTGGATAACGTTGTAAAAGAATTAAATCCTAATGGCCTGAGCAGATGATACAAAGGCCTGTGACAACTGGATGGATGATAATGGCTCCCTCAGTCACTGGAGATGTAAACAGGCACTTCACACGCACCATTTTCCCTGCAACTGTGCTTCAGCTCCACTCCTAATAGAAGGATTGGTTGCCTTGAATTTAAGCAGGGCTGGAGTGGTGAAGGGAGAGGAAGCCTGTGCTTGCTCATGTTCCTGTAAAATGCTGAACACACAAAGATGGAGTAATTGAGACAAGCCAAATGTTTATACAAGGGCATTTCTTGTGCGCCCATCCTTAGCGGGACCGGAGTTCAACTTGCCTGGGGGAGAGGATGAAATGAGACCAGGGACTTGGTTTATTTTGTTTATCTGCAGGAGAATCAAAGCAGGGCAAGGGACAGCTTTGATGCAGGGTCAGATGTGGCTTTTGTTAAGTGCAGGGTTTGGTTTTGATTCATTAGCCGGATGCAGAGGGAGGCGACCTTGCCTGGACGAACACCAGCAGCAATAATGGTTTTGCTGGGAGAAGAATATCTAACAGTGGAGAAAGGGTGGGTTTCTGCTAACTTTGTTGGACTGCAGTGTTTGAGCAGTGGGGAACCACTGGGGCTTTCTTTCTGGATTGCTCAGTGGCAGATACTAAAATGGCCTTCAGAAGGGCACCTGTCTGCCTTTAGCAGGTCCCTTTTAAAGAATTCACTGTGAGGCACGTCCTTGTATTCCTTTTTACAGTCTTGCTCTCGGGTTTTTTCTGAAGGTGGTTTTGCTCACTGTTGTAAATTCCCTCCAAACTTAGAGCTCTTGGATGAATTTCAGTGTGGCACCCTGCTTGTGCATGGAAGAGCCAGGGTTCTCAAGTTGCCAGCAAATGTTGCTGGCTCCTACAGACAGAGATTTTGGAGAGATCAAGCAAGGTGTGTTATACTACACTAGCAAATCATTGGTGCTGAACACTTGTCTTTGAAAAATTGCTAACAAAGGGCATATCACAGCCAAAACCTCCCCAGCTTTTGGCTGTTCCTGGCTGTCTGATCAAAGCACTTTGGGGGATCAAAGATCACTCCACCCTCTTAAAATTTCATTGGGGTTTGTCTCTTGAGCTGGAATTGCCGTTGAAGGGGACATTTGTATCCTGATGTGATTTAGACCCAGGGTAGAGCTGACACTGCCAGCTTTTTTTATGAAGGCCACCAAGCAGGAGTGGCCCATCATTCATTAACAGCTTTCTGAAATAGAAGCAGAGAGCTCTGCTTTTCTGCCAGTTTCCTGAGAGGTTCCCTGCTCTCTCCTTCCTTGGAATTTGGGCAATTTGCTGTTACACTGGAGCAGTGGACAAAGTACGTGTATTGTGTGTGACAGGCTGCTCCTCCTAGGACTTCCATCTTGCATAAATCACTTCTCTTATGCCTCTCTATAAAATTTAAATGACATCTGGAAGGAAGGGACTTGCCAGCCCCATCCATCTGAAATATTCAGGTTGTTTTACATTACATTGGCATTACTCAAATCAAAATCTCAGCGTTTGGGAGGGGACTTGTGACCACCCAAAAATTAGGCCACAGCATCCACAGGAGACATTTTGGAGAGAAAATGTGATATTATTTCTTACCCTAAGGGTGTGTGAGCTTTTGATTTTCTTCTAGTGTCACACTGACTGTTGTGACTCTTCACTGTGAGCAATAATTGCTTGCAGTCCTTGGGGTTTTGGGTCAGCAAAACTGGCAGGCTTGGGTCTACTTTACATTCTGGTCCATGAAGAAATTGTTTATTGTCTAAAGTGATTTTCCTTCAAACTCTTTGGTCTTGGAGACAAATGTTTTCATGAGACAAGGTGGTTCACTGGAATACTTCACCCTGTTTTCCTCAGAGGTATTTCAGAGCAGCTATAAAATGTCACCTCCTTTCAGAGTCTCTTTACATTCTGGGAAGATTTAAAAACTTAAATATTGAAAGATAAGCAGGCTTTGCAATCTAACAATTGTCAAGAGATTTGGAGGATGAGATGGCAACACAATGGCAAAATCTGGAGTTTTCTTTTGTCACAGCGCTGATGCTGGTGAAGTTTTGGAAAGAGAGCAGAGCCAAGCCCCAAAACAAGTAGGGAAAAGTAAATGATGTGAAAAGGGCCAAATATTAAGAATATAATGAATGATGTTTTTAAGAAATGGAACGCTATCAGGGAGAAGACAGGAGAAATGGCAGGAAAGAATGACATTCTAAGAATATGTGGAGAATGCTTCCCTCTCCTGCAGAGAAAGCATTTTGAAATAACTCCTGGCATCATGGATTTTTTGATGGTACTTTGTGTTTTCCCAAACCAGCACCTTGGTGGGCGTGGGGATTTCGGTTCCCTGCCCTGATTGCTCATAGCAGGGCTGCTCAGGGTCATGGCAGGAGGCTGGATGAACATTCCCAGCAGGCTCTGTGCTTTGGACAGTCTCTGTGATCTTCCCTTATCCCATGATGTGGTGGGAACTGTGTGCTGATGATTCCGAGCAGGTGATGTCGCTAGAGGGGATTATTGGAAGTACAGCTCCATTTTCCTTCCCCTGGCCACAGCTTGGAGGTCCAGCAAGGAGCCTGGGGGCCTGTCTGCTATCCTTTTGCCCCAGGTTTTCCTCCTTTTTGCTCTTGGAGCTAGATGTGTTCACTTGAGCATGGCAACATGAGAAACCCCCCATCCTTTTCCTGGCATCCTGGATGACGTTTTTCTTACTCTTGCAGACCCAAGGTGGAAATGCAGCTGTGATGATGTCTGGATAAGCTCGCTACAAAAGCTCAAGGGGAGATAGCTAATCCTCTTCCCAGAGAGGAGAACTCTCTTTTGTTATAAATCTCTATTTTGCCAGTGTAAATGATGGGGTGGGGAGGGTGGGGTGGACACGATAGGACTTGTGCACGTAGCTCATGGGCACTTCAGTCTCAGTGTACTCTGTCTGCAGACATGGGAGTGGTGCCCAGGTTAATCATCCAGGGAAGGGTAGGGGGAAAAAATCCGTGTGTTGGCTTGTTTTCAAATCAAGTGTGCTCCGAGCTAGGCTCTGAAATTCTGCCTGTCTCTGTTCCTCATCATGGGGTGGGAAAGTTCTGCAGATGAATAAGGGACTAAGCAATTTTTTCTGCCTTTGCACATCCTCATTTCCAAGAACAGCGTGTCTTGGCTGTCTCAGTATCCCAGCCTGGTGGGAGCTGGTGTGGGCTGGGGGATTTGGGATTTCCCTGGATCAATCTGCTTTTGCAGGGAGAGCCCTGGCTGTCTGGAGGCTTTCATCAAGCATCTTTCACTGGCCTCTTGAAGGTGGGGGGAGGCTGAAGGATTTTTAGTGTGCTGTGTTAAAGAGTTGCAGGGTTGCTTTTCTCTTTGTTTTGAGGAGTCTTCCCTCAACGTGAAGCTCTCTGGTGAATGTTCTGAGGAGAGGATGCTGGATGGCTGCAATTCCCACTGGGTTCAGCTGCTGCTTTAGCATGTTTGTCCTGGAATGTGATGATGCAGCTGCTTCCCACTTGCCTGTCATGCACATCCCCTGTTCCAGGATTCCTTGTGCAGTGACTTTTGTGTGTTCCTAGAAATAGGAGACAGTCATAAATGACCTAAAGCTCAGCCATTTCCTGCCCTCTGCCATGGGCAGGGACACCTTCCACTAGACCATGTTGCTCCAAACCTCATCCAGCCTGGCTTTGAACTCTTCCAGGGGTGGGGCAGGCACAGCCGTAGTTCAGGTCCCAGAGCCTGAAGGTTGGATTCCTAGCAGGACTGCTGTCAGGTGGATTTAAAGTGCAATATTTATTGCACTGGAGAAAAGAGCACTGAAATACTCCATGTTCCCAAGCTCCTGAAAAATGGGCTGTCTCTCCTGGACTGCACATTATGGCAGTTTCTTTCCAGAGCCTGAAACAACATTCTTCATGGCCCTGAGTGGGAAACATCAGGCACAAGGTGAAGGCTGTGCTTTGGGGCGTGCTCTCCTCTGGATTGGTGCAGTCCAGGAGCTGTGGCTGATCCAGGCACCACTGTTTCCCTGCAGGCAGGCAGGGAGGGAGCCTGGCTGCCAGCTTCACTCTGGTGACCCACATTACTTTCCTTTTTTCTTTTTCAAGATAAAAGTAACTAAAGATGCAGGGAGGAATGTGGCCTCTGGAGGTCACATCAAATGATGGATGCAGGTGTTTGCAAAAGCCATCCATCCACGCTGCTGGGAAGTGTGCCAGTGCAGAGGAGTGGAAGAGCCGTGCAGGAAAGAAAGTTAATTCAGTAGTCTTGAATCTCCCAGCTCAGTTTTTTATTTTGCTGAGGGGAAAAAAAAAAACCCATGGAAAGGAGAGGAAGGAAAAATACAACGGAGTACTTTTTTAAATCCCCTACCCTTTTTGTTTTCAGGTTGTGCTTTATTTACAAGCTCCTGGTTTTGAAAGCATAGGGAGTAACAGGTAGAGAGATGCCTGAAAGTATTGGAAGCACCAAGGCCTTGCTGCTGGGAATTCCTATCACCAGGATCTTCAGGAGAGATGGGTATACTGAAATCAGGATCATGATTGGAGCTGCTCTAAGTACTTGTAGTTCTGGGAATGTTCCTCTGGGCTTTGCTGCAATGTTCTTAGAAGTAAGTCTTGTCTCAGCAGAGGAGATTAACCCTGCTTTTGCTTTGGAGGGCTTCTTCCTTAGAACTGAGTTGATCCCTGCAGTCAGACAGGTCCCATTCATCCCTGGGTTTTGGATTTCTGTAGCTCCAGGAAGGTGCCAGGCTGGTGATGGCATCAGCTACGTTCATGGCACAGTGGGAGTGAAGGTGGGGAAAGAAGAGTGTGGAATAATCTCTCGAGTTTTATAGCTGTGCTACGGGGGAACCTCTCCCTCTCCATCCTGGACTTTTCATTCCTAACCCATTCAGTAGAGAGGACTCTTCCCTCAAGAGTGTTTCCTCTGCATTCTTCAGCGGAGCTGTGAATTGTTCAGGGTACAGGCAAGCCCTCAAGTGTGGGACACTTTTCTTTGAGACCTTCTCAAAGTAGGTGCAGATGAAGAAAAACTAAAAGCCTTAGGATCCTGCAGGGAGCTGGAATTAAAAGCATTGTGAGATGTTTCTTAAGCCCTGTAGAAACCACATGAACAAAATCTTGGGAAATGGGATTTCCTTCTTTGAGGAGGAGAGAAAAAAATAATTGAAAATACCTAGGCTGCATACTGGTTTATCTGTTCCACATCTTCTTCAGGAAGGAAGAGAAGGATATTGCAAGGAAGGGTTCTGCCATATCACAGCGTCACGATTAAATTTGTAATGAGACAGCCATTATTTCTAACCAAGCGTGAAGTAGCCTGGCAGGAATTGGCTCACGCAGTGGCAGTGAGCAGTCTTTACCCTGGCAAATATCCATGGCATGGAGAGGGATGTGAGGAGAGCTCTCTGTTGCTCCTCTCGCTGAAGTGCTTTGAAAAACCTATCACCAAGCACTCATGCAAGCTGATTAAAGAAGAAGAATTAAAATGGTTAACAAAAGCCCATTCTCAGGTGTTATTTACTGTAATACCCAGCCCATTCTTGCTGCCTGAGGATGGAGGGAAGATGCATTTTCCTCCTCAGCCTGAACTTCAAGGGATGCATATGTTTTGCCTCTGCTAAATATTTCATGGAGCAGCTTCTGTAGATTAAGACATCACTACAGTGAAGGAGCCAAGTGCTTCGATATAAAACTGTCCCTTTTTAAAACGATGAGCATTGGAGAGATTTAGGAAACCCCCCCCTAGTCTGTTTTCAAGAGTCTAAATAAATGCTTATGCATGTGCTCCCTCTTACCCTTGCTGCTCCAGCCCCCATTACAGGCTTGCCGTGTAAATTGTTCCAAGCTTTTACCGCAGATTTATTCTGAGAGAGATGTTAAGTACTGAGAAGGGGGTGAGAGACAAAAATTCATGTGCAGGAACTGTGGAGGTTATGGTAATCTTTGTCCCTGAGCTTGTTTCTCCTGTGGACAGTCAAATTTTGTAAAATCATTTTTTCTGTAGAAGAGGAACTGTGGTAAAGGAAACAAATGGGAGAGGTGCTCTAAGTATGGATCGTGGTTATTTTCAGAGCAACTCCTGACATCTCCTTGGCACTGTATTGGAAACCAGGTCAGAGAGTCGTGGTGTTACACATCGAAAAAATAAATATACTTTAGATAGGATTACAGGGCTTTAATTTTAAATAAATATTTTTTTTTTGCCATGACCTTTCATGCGGTGCTTCTGAATAATGAAAGTAAAAGGAACTGTTCCGGCATGAGCTCAGAGACATGAGCAATTTGTTTCCTGTTGAATGCTGCCACTTACCAATGGATAATATGATTTATTTCTGACTGATGGCCAATCATGCTAATTAATAGACTGGTACTTCTCCTGCTGAGGCCAACCCATGCCCTGTTTCTCTGTTCATCTTTTATCTGCCTCACGGGAGGGAGCTTAAGTGCCTCAGAGAGATGTTTCTTATGCTGCCTTCTCTGAAAAGCAATGATTTGTGTTTCATCTGACCACCCTTTCCAGCCCTGGAATTACTTTTTCTTCCACTTCTTGCCACAACTGCTTCCCTGTTGGTATTATTCCACAGGTTTTGCCTCTTCTCCCTTAGCCTGCTCACACTCTTGGACAGGATAAGCTTTTGTACCCCTGGCATTCCTTCTTTCATAGAGCGAGGGGTAACCAGCTGTAGCACTCCTCAGTTGTTTGGTGTGATTTTGGTGTTGTCACTGTAAAAAATATCATCATTTTTAAAGCATGTGTGACTCAGTGAATGCCAAGGGCTGTGTTGCTTGCCTTCTTCTCTCCTTCCCCCCATGCTGCCCCTCTTGATCTCAGTGAACTCATCGTACTTCACAATGTCTAAGAGCACAAATACCTATGCCATCTTTGCCCTTCTCAGGAAATTTCAAGCCTGATTTTGGATTTGGGCCTGTAGTTTCTGTGGGCCAGAGTCAATTAATTGAATCACTTGTAAGAGAAGGCAGCAAGGAGCCTGTGTTTGAGTCAAGCACTGAGGTGTTACCCACCTTCTGCTGCCATTATTTCGCCTTGGTTTTGGACATAAGGTTGTCACCTGGTTGAATCTCAACCAGAGCAATACTGGAAACAATACCGGAGGACATGAGGACAGCCTGCACATTTCCTTATTCTACAGCCTTTTCTTCATCATTTTTGCTCAGTAATGAAGCCTTTGTTCTCCAAGATTAATGACTGTGCAGTGGAAACTTTTTCCAGTTTCCCTCTGGAAAAGAAGAGGGAACCGCTTTATTAATCTGCTGTGCAGAGCTGAGATGGAAGATAAGGACACAAAGGGTTGTATTTTCTGGGAGATGCATGGGAGATGACTGTGCTTGGACCCACAGTGACAACAGGAGAATTTGAGGCATGTAATTTCTTGCTTTGAAAGGATACTTTCTAAATATCCAGCTTGGAATTGGAGACAGTTCTGTGTTTGCTGACACGGCTTGCAGAATTGCTCTAGAGTGGATTGCTGCCTTCAAGAAGTAGAATTAGAGTTATGTTTCACTTGGTGCACAGCTTCTGAGGGCCATGACTGGTACTGAAGGAAATTTCCTGTCTCTGCTGAATCAGCTGCAAGGATGGGGTTTTTTTTGTTGTTAGAAATGGGATAAAAGTCTTAGTCTGTCTTGTTCGCTCTGCCCTGGCTTAGATGCAGTTAACAAGGAAGAATTTGGCCCACCATAACCTGTGTTTTTAATTGAAATCCCACATCCTGCTGGCAGTCTCACTTCATTATTTGATACGTCTGTCACTTGCTGTTGGCTGCTGATATCCTGGTGGCTCTCCTAGGTTCAAGTTTTCACCAAGCAGCATCATTCGAAGGGGGCAGAACATCACCTCCTTGGTGCTCTGCTACAGTTTACCTGCATCCAGAGCATCCCACAGCAGATTTGGGCACCCCTGCTGCTCCAGAAATAGCCATTATATTGTAATAAGTGCTGTCATTAAAGCTGTGATCTAGTTTAGTTTAAATGAATCCCTTACCTCCCTTCTTTGCCACAGCTGTTCAATCAAGCACTCAGGGTTTGACATCCATTAACAGTTTGATATCCATCCAGAAGTCATTTTGGGGGAGGATGTTTGAAATCTGCCAGTTGGCAGGTTAGGGAACTACTTGGGAAAAGAGGAGAAAAGCCAGAAGGAGGACCCCAAATGTTATTCCCGGATGCTGAGGAGGATTTCTGGTGTGTGAGGTTCATCAAAACACACAACTGGGCGTGGAAAAAATCTGCAGCATGGGAAAATGGGAGAAAATAGTAATTGTTTTTTGCTATCAGTCATTCACCATATCCATTTAGAGATGGATTTAACGTGAGAAGAAAGTTTACAAAGAGGCTTCAAGTTGTTTTGGGTGAATCTAATAGTGACATACCAAAAGGCATTAACCTCCAAAAAGGAACACTGCTGCTCCCAAAATACTTACCTGTTGGTCTGAACAAAGATCTCTGTGTGCTGATTTAAATCCTGGTTAGAACCAATGATTTGAAACCATAGTTTTACTCTCTCTGCTGTGTTTTCTCAGTGCATTTGGTTCATTTGGAGCCTTTCCTGGTGGCTGCTTGCATGTCTGTCTGAAAGATAGGATGAAGATTACAACAGCGCCAAAGTATTTGAAGAATATTTTGGAATATCATATCCCTGAAATACCTTAGGACTGCTGGGAAATGTTATTTTTGGACTCTTGATTTTTAAAAAGCTGGTACAACTGGTGAAGGACTTTAACAGTTGGAAATGTAGCAGACCGTTGAACTCTGAAAACAGTACCTTGTTTTACTTTCTGTAATTTCTTAATTCCCTGAGTGGAAGGAGGGGAGAGCTGGTTCCCAGTTCCTGGAGCAGTGTGTTCATGTTGCTGTGTTTTTTGATCGAGCCCTGTGCTTTGCTTTACCTGCTCTATGCTCTCCTAGGACTGCAGGAGTAAAGCTGCTTCCACTGAGAGGAGCTGAATTTCCATTTGATTTCCGAGCTGAGACCTTTCCCATGTTGTCTCTGATTGTGGACATGCTGGAATGAGCCCATTAAAATCCCCTTGTCAAGGAGTCTCTATTATATGCCAGCAAATACCAGATCTGGAAACACACTCATCAGAGCGACAGCTCCCTGTCACCAGAGATAAAACATCAAATCCAAACTGAACGGGACACTGGAATCCTTTATGTGTCCCTGAGTTACTTTCATCTCCTCTTCGCTCCATTAATGGGCATCCCCACAGACCTCTTGCTTCCCCCTCGTTTGGGCTTCTCCTGCCAATTGCCTGGCATTGTCAGGTAATTGGAGTGGAAATGACAAATGAACGTGGGGCCTCGCCTGGCAGCCGGTGGGTGATGCTGGTAATTGTTAGCCAAAGTGTAATTGCTCCGGGCTCTGCCTGGGATTTCAACAAAGCAGCCTGGAATTCCTCCTCTGAGACACCTGATCCCTGCCTTTTCTCAGTTGTCTCTGGCACAGGAACGCCTTGGGAGGTAAAAACCTGGCACTCGGACTTGGAGCTCCCTTTGGGTTGCTCCCCCGTGGTGTGGCCTTTCCACTCCCCAAAGCAGAATCCGGTGGTCTGGGGACAGAGCATTAACTCTTGGGGAGTTGATCAAAGATTCCCAGAATAGCTGGGGTGTTGGGAGGGAGCTCTGCAGATCGCCCAGTCCAACCCTCCTAGCCAAGGCAGGGTCCCCCGGAGCAGGTGACACAGGAACGAGTCCAGTTTAGTCCCTGGGCAGCTATCCTGGTGCTTGGCCACCCTCATGGAAAGAAGTTCCCCCTCATGTTGAGGTGGAACTCCTTGTGTTTTAGTTGATGGCTGTTAACTTCTTGTCCTGTCACTGGGCACACCCCAAAGATGCACCTTGGAGATACTTGTATGGATTGATGAGATTCCTTCTTAGTCTTCTCCAGGCTAACCAGGCCCAGCTCCTGCAGTCTCTCCTCCTGAGGGAGGTGCTCCAGACCCCTCCTCCTCATCATCATGTGATTAGTGGGGTACAGGACAAGCAGCAAGCCCCTGGTTTTTGGTGTGACACCACCAATCTGCAGCTCAACCCCTGGCTGACAAGGAGGCTGCAGCTGTGCTCTTCTGGCTTCACCCTGCTTAGCAATTGCGGCAATGCCACCACCCCAGTGACCGGCTGGGCTGGTCCTGCGTGCTGCAGGGGACACCCCCAGCATCCAGTGACATTTTAGGGATGGACTGGATGCTTTCAGGAAGCCGTAAGAGCTGGAAAGGGGACACAAACCAGCTGTTGTATGCTTCTTATTTCCCCAGTCGCTGCACCAGAATAGCACACAGCCTCTTATCTGGTGTGATGATATCCCATGCTAAGTGGCAGCTGATTAAATTACTGAGGCTTTTCACATATTAATAGCAGACTGGTTATTTTTGATTTGTTGGGTGGGTGGGGTTGGTTTTTTGTCTTTTTGCTGAGGTAGAGGAGGGACAGGTGCAGCTGTCTGAAGTTATGGTATCTGGCTGAAAAAGCAGTGGTCCAAGAGATTGAGGTTTTTCTGTGCTCTGGTTAGTGTGACAGGGTGACAGCAGCAAACCAGGAGCACTCCCAGCTGCTCTGGGCTCTCTTTGCTCCATATCTGCTCTTTGTCACTTTAGCTTTTTCTTTGCTTTTACTGCTTGTTGTCTTCTTGCCTCCTTCTTTTATCTTTTTCTCCACTGCCTTTTTCTAAATCCTCATCAGTATTCTCCAAACCCATCACATGCTCGCACTGTGCTCCTGTGCCTCCTGTTTTCTCTCATTTTGTCTTGGTCTGGGTGTCTGCAGGCTCAAAAGGTTTGTGAGCTTTTCTTGCTCTTTCAGTCCCTGTTCTGCAGACTGGCCCAAGTAATGTAGATGTATCTCTCCTTGCAGCACAGCGTTTTAAAATTCAGTTGAATTAGGTATCATTTCTTCTTTTGATGTAGGGAAATCCAGGGAATTAATAAATTATAGTGGCACTACTTGGTGTTTAAGGAGTGCTTTCCATCTTCAAAGCGCACTCTGCATGGTATTTCATTATTTATACTGTTAATTATATTAGTACTTGTAAGGAAAAAGCCTCTTAAATTGTCATTGATAAAAATACTCTCTCAGCAGGGTTGGAATCCAGCACTTAGATTGCAGCAGATAATTTGTCCACTGAGGTGCAGACCTTGGAGAGGACATCAGGCAGATTTCCAGCAGTTCTTGAAGTGTCTGTGAAAACTCTTGCTTTATGTTTAGAACTGTATTGCCTGGGAGCTTTGAGGTGTCCTTGGACGTGCTGGCTGAGCACTAACAAAGCCTCACGACAGGACAGAATAGGTGGGTTCCAGACATCCCAAACTGGACTTCAGGTCTGTTGCCAGGAATCTTAAGCTAAATGCTGAATTGTCCAAAGACCTGGATGCTGAGACCCGTGGAGTGCTTGGAAAACTCTCATATCCCAACAAATCAGGTGGTAGTTTCCTGACTATTAACTAGATGATGATTTTTTTTAAAAAACTCTGCAGAAAAGTGCTGGTTTTGATCCGGTACCTGGCAAAAGGAATTGAGTAGCAGCTGATTTAAGCCCACAGACAGGAGCCAGCCTGTTTGGGCTGTGATAGAAACCAGGGGAGGAGGAAGAGTAGGAGGGGGGTTTCCTTCCAACAAACCTGAGCATTTAAGTCTCAAAATGTGAGTAAAGGCAGCTCCGTGCTGACCTTGTGCCACGAGAATCTTTTGGTTATTATTCCACTTTGGAAATGATTTTCCCTTTTTTTAAAAATTTTAATTAGCATGAGAGGTCAGAGGTGAAGGTTTAGGAGAACCAAGAGATGGGGCTCTGTGTTTCCCCCCCCCCCTTCCCACTCCTGGCTGCCCCGTGGGTGGCTTTGCTGCAGGGAGCTGCCAGCTTTCAAACACAGAGCGCTGCTGGAGCCGGCGGGATGAGTTAACTCGGATGTGTGTGTGTTAGCTAAAGCTTGGCACACACACACATCACTTAACCTTCATTTCTTCTCTAACTGCACCATAAATCTGCTGGCAGAGGTGATGGCAGGGTTTCTGTTCTGCAGCCGCAGCTGTGTGCCAGCCAAGGGAAAGCCAGCTGAACTTATTCCTGAGCAGGAATTGCCGTCCCTCTTTGCCTTGTGCACCTTCTAAGGTCGGCATTGCCACCATCATTCCATTAGCAGAGACTCTCCCCGAGTTTCTGACGGTGCTGGAGTGTGTGCCTGACCTTTGTCACACATGCTTTTGGAAAAGCAGGAGAGAGACGCAAGGATTTTTTTTTGCAGGATTTTTGGCTGTCCCACTATTTGCAGATGGACGCTCTTGAACTAGCACCCAACAGAAGTGCCTGAGCAAGTGGCCTGGTTTTTCAGGGTATTTTTTTCTCTCATTAAGCGGCCTAATGGGCCTTTAAGGCACATTTCAGTATTTTATCATTATGCTTAGCAGTTTTAGTAGTTAGCTGTGAACATGCACATGGCAGTCAGCTGTTAATCATCCTTCCCTAGCTTAATTTGCCTAAGTCACTTTGCACTGTGAGTAAGTTGAAGTAAATCACTGCGTGGTGTAAATAAGCAGCAAGATCTTGTCTCCTTGCAAATCCCTTAAAAACAAGGCTGATGTCTGGGATAAGAGCTGTCCACCCTACACAGGAAAACACCCTGTGTGGTGTCAGTTTAGCCCAGTGTTTTTCTATACAGCGGGGACAGGGATCGCCTAGCTGAGGAGAGTGTTTCAGATGAGAAACTGATCCTCCTCTTCCCTTTTCCTTGTGGAGGCAGCGTGGGATCATGACCTCAGAGTGGAGGGAATGGGAGGGGGTCAAGCACAGGGGTGGTGAAAACCCTTGTGAATTAGCTGTGGGTGTTCC
>CM031860.1:682701-759828 GCA_018697195.1 Certhia americana
CCTCTATGGTGTTTTGAGCAGTGGTGACAGCTGTTTCCAGATGTGTCGGACTCTCTGCTTGGCCAGAGTCTCCTCCATGGTGTTTTGGAATAAACGTGCCCAGGTGGAGCCTGTTCATGCCTGGCCGCGCATCCAGGAGCGGGTTTGCCTCCAAGCCCCCTCTGCTGCCTCAGCACAACCTGGGATCAACCTGCAGCCTGGATGGTCTGAACCTGATTACAGGGGAGTTTTCCAGAGGTGTTGTATTCACCTGGAGTTCTTGGAGGTTGGATTATCTTGCCGTTGGAGCTGATTATTGGCTGTGTCTTTCAGCTACGCGTTGGAGGTTGTTGAGTGAAAGGTGCCAACATGGGGCCTGATAAGCGTGTGGGAGGGAGGGGGGCTCTGTTGCAGTCTGTCTCTGTGGAGCTGTTTGAGACATGCTGTTAAAACAGGACGTGCCTTGTGCTGCATGGGTCTCATTTCCAACTTTATTTGCAGAATAACACGTCCTGGAAGCCGGATTCTTGCCAAGACTGCCGATGCCAGAGCAGTGTTGTCACCTGTGAGCCTACGGTCTGCAAAGCCCCTCAGTGTGACTTCCAGAAGGTGAGGGGAGAGTGGGTGTGGCTGCCCAGAGCCAGGCACAGGCTCTGTGTCCTTGCACTCCTCTTTGGAGTGAAAACATGTGGTGTGTGAAGCCTTTGTCCCCTTCGCCGCGCTCCAGCCGGAGGCCGGGTGTTGGAGCAGCTTGATCCCAAAGGAAACCCCTGAACTGGGCTCGAACCTCCCAGCATGAGGCCAGCTTCCAGTGTCCCTGCGTTTGGAGGTGGGGCTGGGCCTCCCTGGAAGGTGCAGATGGGCACTTTCCACTCTGCTGAGCAACAACAGAGCTGAGATTGTCTGTCTTCCCATTTCTTCTTCCTCGTGATGGTTGCTGAGCTTTCCATGTCTCCTGCTTCTCTTTGTCTGGGTCTTCATTAATTGGCCATGGAATTGGTCTTGCATTAACATCTGGATTGCTGGGGTAGAGTGCACAAATAGCAGTGAAAACGAGTGTTTTAAAGATGCTGTCAGTATAATTATATGGCTTTGTGAAGCAGGTTAAAATGTTTCCCAATATGACAGCACTAATGAGGAAATAATTTTGATTCTTACTGGTTTTCCCCATTACTATTGCTGTGTATTGATTAAAGCTAGACCAAACTAGTAGGAATTTTTGTGCTAAAGAGAAGGGAAATCAAGTGCTGTCATGGCACACCTAATAAAGAGTGAGTAGATAAAATGATAAAAATCAGATAAATAAAAAGGTGGCAACTTTAAAGCTCATAAAGGGAAATAGGTTAATAAATCTGTATGACTCCTTGACATGGGCAATCTTCAAGAGAAAATGTTTAAGTGTTCCAAAAGCATCTGGTCATTTAAACATTGAAAAGGATCACCAAGGATCTCAGAAGAAAAGAATCCTTTCATGCTTCAAGGCTAAACCTCCAACAGAAAAGCAAGGCCAGAAATCACCATCCCTCTCCATGGTTTATTTCTTACCTACTCATTATAAGATTCATGCAGATGCTGCTGATCTTGTTTCAGCAACATCTGTCCTGTGTTTCTCAGTGGCCTTTCAGTGAAGAATCTTGAGTTTTGTCTTGAACAAGTGTTTTCTGTTCTTTGAAAACTGGTTCAGCTGAAGAATTACCCACTGTACTCTTGAGGATGTAAATTCTGCTGCTGTTTTGAGGGTAAAATGTCAAACACACCAAGTGCTGTGCCGCCTCTCAGCAAGGAGATGTGTTGTAGCAGCATTCTGTATTTCTTTGAATACCTTTCCTTTCTGAACTGCTCCAGAGAGGCCTCATGGCTTTGCTTTCATTTTAAAGTCCCTGTTTGATGTCAGCTGTTTACTGAAATCCTGTCTCTTTTTAGGGAGAAGTGCTCCTAGTAGCCTCCAACAAGTGCTGCCCCGAGTGTGCCTCCCGAGCCGAAGGATTTTGCCAGCATGAGGGACAGATCCACAGCGTGAGTGCTCTGTCCAGTTCCTCAGCAGGGACAATCCTTACCTGTTTTTAGCTCCCTGTTTCTTTCAGCCAGTGGAGGATGCTGAGCTGGTGTGCAGGGGAAGGACAGATGACTGCATTTATGTGCTGTCACTGTCAAGTAGTGGAATTTAGCAGGAGTTTGGTCAGCAGGGTTTGCAGAAAGGGAACATGTCACTGAGCAATTGTGTAACCTGCACAGCTCAATGGGAGAAATTTCCTCACTTGTTCCTTCCCTTTGCTGTTTCTGTGGATGACTGAGACAGTGCAGTAACATCAGAAGGGGAGCAAGGCACAGTAAACTTGACATATTAGCTGTGCTCAGAGAAGGCTTTTCTCTCAGCAGCCATCTATGCTGCTGGAGATTAATTGCTGCTCTGTGACCTGGGTTCTGCATTCTGTGATCCTGAATTATTCAAGAAGCAGGTTCTGGGTTGTGGTTTCACCTAGGGGGGCTGAAAGGCCAAAACAATCAGAGTAAGTGTCTGGAGAGAAGGGAAAAATCAAGATTCATGGGTAGTAGTTAATGAATCATGTCAAACAACTGGCAAATGTAGAAAAATGGCTTAACAGCAAACTCAAGTCCTGTGTGTGGTCACTTACAGACTTTTCTGTTTGACAAGAGGCAAGTCAGGTCCAAATCTCCAGAAATGTGCCCAGACACATTTGCATATGTGGGCTGTACTCTCCACACCTGAGATGGATGTTGTAACCTTCTGTTCCAGCATGAGGCATGGCCAGCATGAAGCTGGTACAAGCTAAACAAAAACTAGAACAGGAGGGGGAGCACACCCATCCTCTTCTCATGTTTCTTTGTGCCTGTGATTTGGTGGTGCTGTGATGTTTTATCATAGTACATTATATTTCTTCTTGTGCTATTTCTGCATTTTCCTGTGCTGTTCTCTTGCTGCAGCTTTTGGCTCTTCCTGAGCCTGTCTTTTGGGGAGGCACCCCCAAAAGAAGGACGTGGACATAATGTACCTACAGTCCCATTTCACATCCCAATTCCACTATCACATGGCCAGAAAGCCACGTTTTACCTGTGCCAAGTCTCATCCTTGAAAGAGGAGGAGCTTGAAGAGGGACAAGATTTATTTCCAGGTCTCACTGTGCTTTCTGTGCCCTTGGTTGTGTTGTGTGCAGCACGGCACGCAGTGGGCCGCCTCAGGATGTGTCCAGTGCTTCTGTGCCCACGGGAAGGTGACCTGCAGCCCCAGGACCTGCCCAGCCCTCACCTGTGGACAAGGGGAGCTGCAGGACACTGCCCAAGGCTCCTGCTGTCCCAAATGTGTGGGCCGTGGTGGTGAGTACAGTCTGGCTCCATTGATCTGAGCTTAGAACCTCCTTTTAGCCCCAAATCTGGAAAGCTTTTCTTTTCTGGTTCAGTTTTTATTGGGAAGACTCTGCAGTCAAGCATGTCTCTTAATTCCCTTTCTGTCCTGCTGCCATATTTGCATTTTTAATGGCTTCACCCATAGGCCAAGAGTGGGGACAAGCTTTAAGCAGCGAGCAGATGTGCCTAATAGGTCCTCATTTTGGAGATTAAAATTGGGGAAAAAACCCTCAGGTATTTCCTGTGCACTTGGGCTGCGTTCCAGAAATGCTTCTTCAGCTGTTAGATGCCTTTTCTTGTAAAGTCCCAGTGGGAGAAGTGCATCCAGAGCCCCTAATTCACACAAGCCCCTTGGAAACTGGTGGGACTGTTACCCTCTCAAGGTGCTTCAACAAACTGCAGTTTTGAATTCTGAGATGCACAAAAGCTGTGTTTTAATTATGGGTGACAGGAAGGGCTTAAAGGGCATTGGAAAAAGAACTTCCCCCTTGTTTTCCTATCCCTTAGAGCCTTGCTCCTTCGATGGCCACGTGTTCCAGGATGGAGAGGGCTGGAGCCTGGGCCGGTGCTCCAGATGTGTCTGCAGGGATGGTGCAACTCAGTGCTCCACAGCTTCCTGCCAGCCCCTGCTCTGCAGCCAGGTCAGAACCCTCCAGCCTTCTAGGAATGTTCCTCCACACCTCTTTTTTCCATGGGCAGTGTGCATTTCTCATGCTGGGGACCAAATCAGCAAGCAAAACTTCTGAGTCACAAGTGGGTGGTTTGGAAAAGAGATATTTGATCTGCAGAAATGGTGTGGAGTGATGATGAAGCCTGGGTGTCTCTTCACTATAATACCTCCTTTCCTCAGCATTTTGTTTTTATCATCCCCTTTGCTGGTTAATTAGGCACAAATTCTGTCTAAAGAAACTGCATTTTGTTTTCTACTAAAAAAAAATAATTATCTGGAGTTGATCAGGAAAGGGTTTTATTTCTGTTGAGCGAAGGCGTGAAAACACAAGATTTATAATGGGATTTCTTCACAAATTTCAGTGTTTGGTTTGCAGCCAGGAAGTTTGATTTGCTGATCTTGGTTATCTTGGGGGTTTTTTTTGTTTGTTTGTTTTTTTTTTTTTTTTTGTTTTGTTTTTTTTGTTTTGTTTTGTTTTGTTGTTTTGGTTTTTTTTACAAGAACTGTAGAAATGCATTTGAGAGTAGTCAGCTGTGAATGAAATTCCCCTTTTGCCTTCAGGAGTTCAGAAATGCAGGGCAACTTGAGCTGAAAGAAGAGTCTTAGAGTTCCTTCCTTCCATGTGTCTGTGTTTAGAAAACAACAAAACTGGGGAGAGGAGTTAGGCAAGCTCATGGTTTTAGTCCAGCCAGGAGAACAGGGACATTGCTGTGGGCAAGTGATGATTTTTTAGCATTTCTGCAGGGATCAACACAGCCAAAACCCTACAAGACTACATAGCATTAACACAGGGTTAGTAAAGGCAGCAAACTGTACACAGTACTCCAGACTCTGGGCAAATGGCACACTTTTTGGAATTCTTGTTATTGTGTTGGGAGTGCTGAAGGGTGTGGCTGTGCTCTTAGGATGTTTTTCATTGAGCCCATTGTACCCTGGTTTTGGGCCCCTTGGTGCACTCCTTTGCAACAGCATGCCTGGAACTGGCTCCCTGGAAATCCTTGTCTCTGACCTTCACTTCATGTTTTAGGGACAGCCATTTTCCATGTAATTTTAAGTCTATTGCCACACTCCAGTGAGGAATCCAGAAGCTCCCCGACTGAGAACTCTTCACTGAGAAAATCAAAAGCAGTACTCATAAACCTTTTTTCTCTGTTGATGCTTTCCAAGCTTTCTGTTGCTGGACCAGATGTTTGGACAATTAACACTTCTTTTTTTTGGATAGAAGAAACCCCACCTGTTAGTGTTCATGTGATAATTGTTTTGCTTTGTCCTGAGATATTCCATTAGTATTCATTTGCTAAGTACTCTGCATTAAAACAAATTTTTGCCTCTTTAGATCCCTCCTTTCCCACTCCAAGTGGACTGGCATTACCTGCTGAGCCATTGCACTAACGTTTAATCAGCTAATCATTAGGATCTAATTTATGGAATCAGGGGTGACTGTGTTGTTGCTGTGATGTATTTGAGAGTAATTGGCTGGCAGCATCCAAGTTAATGCAGCAGAAAGCCAATCTGATGGTGTTCCAGATATTTCTTACCAAGGACATTTCCCAGTGGAAGGGACATTATCAAGATGTGCAAGGAACCTGTTCTGATCTCAATTCAAACCTAACATTTTCTTGCATGGGCCTTTATCTCTGTTCCTTCCTTTGTTCTCCTCTCCATCAAAAGCCAAGACAAAAATTCTCCCGGGATTAAACGCTCATCTTCCATCTTATCTTTCAGATAACTTTGCTCTTCCCTAGGTGCTGAGGGAGAAGAATGCCAAAAATTCCTGTTGCATGCCACCAAAATACATGAAAAAAGTCTTTTAACTCTGCTGGGAAATCTGTCCTGGGTAACTTTTGAACCAAGTTCTTTCACTCTTTCTTTGAAAGTTCAGGATTTGACTAATGAAGAAGATGAGATGGTGGTGGTGCTTGGCATTTCCACTCTAACTCCAGTCCACCAGTCTGTCTTCTGATCATCCTGGTGTGGCTGGAGGGAGGTGCTGGTGAACAGTGCTATTCCCAGCTGTTGGATGTACATGGACTGGGAGCAGTGGAATTAGGTTTTGGACAGTTGGAGTTAGGGCATGCAGGAAAAGTCATATTGTTGTGAAGTGCCAGCCTTTTCCAACATGATTTAAATCCGTCATAAAAAAATCGGAATTAGAAAAATCCAGTTTTAAGCATAATTTAGCATCTGCACAGACAGTATGGATGGATTTAACTAAAACAGTGCAGATGCCTGAGAGGTGGTGAGTGTAAATCACACTTCAAAACCTCAAAATGTGGCAATTCCAGAAAAAAACTTCTCTCATCCATCTCCTGCTTTATTGTGCTTCCCTGCATAGCTGTACATTTATTTTTTTCCTCTTTATATCTGTATGCCTGAATATAAGCACTTTATGTCAAGTATATGAATTTATCTGAATCTCTCCCTGTATTCAGCCCTCAGCTGCCATCTAATTGAGCCCAGAAAATGAGGTGGAGAAAACATCTTTCAGGCCTTTTGCTCTGCTCTTGTGCTGCTTTTCAGGCCAAAACAAAGCCCATCCATGGATGCTAAATGCCTGGAATTCCAAGCACTGATGCTGACCCCCATGTTTACTGTTCATGTCTTCTTTTCCTTGTCTCTGCCTGCTGTTTAGGAGGAAGTCATGGTTCTGCCTCCTGGAAAATGCTGCCCAGAATGTGTCCCAAAGCCCTGCTCTGTGTCAGGAAGAACGTTCCAGGTGACTTGAGACAAACCACACCAAAGCCACTCGCAATTTTTGGCACATCTCTCTTTCCTCTGACTTTCTGCCAGCACTGATGGTGCCAGCACAAACCCTGCTTTTTTCCCTCCTGGAAAGGCAGGAGAGTTGAAAGAAATCAGGCCTTGATAAGAATTTGCTGGCCAGCAGAAAGGAAGTTTGCTGGGCAAAGCAGATGAGGCACTTACTTTTCACACTTGGTTTTGAAGGAGGAAAGCAGAAAGCTTTCTGGTGGTCAAAGTACTTATAGCTTTCATTGTGTCATCTTGAATTAATTGAATGCATTATTTAATGGATGTATGCATGTGGGTTTTTCTGTCAGTGACTTTTTTTGGCTAGTAATAGTACTTCAGGCCTCCCCAATGCCACTAGCTTGCAATTAATGAGAAATGCACACCCACAGTGTCCTCTAGACCTCAGTCCCTCTACTTCCTGTTTGCTGAGTATGTAGAGATCAGCATTTTTAAAGAAAAGTTTATTATCTGATACAGACACGCAGAAGGAGCCACCATATTCCATAAGCAGCTCAGGTTTCTGGAAGGAATTTGGTTGTTTTCCAAGAGTGTTTGACAGCTGTACCCATGTTCTTTTTCAACAGCATGGGGAGCAGTGGAAAAAAAACGCCTGCACTGCATGTGTGTGTCAGAGAGGTGAAGTCAGATGTGTGAGGGAGACCTGTGGCTCTGTCACCTGTGAGAAGGTACTGGAAAATCACCCACCCCTGATAGCCCAGCTGCACCCTCTGCTGTACCAAGGGCTTTGGACAGCCCTGCTCACTGCTGGGTGATGTTTGCAGGGGGAGAGCAAGGTGCAGCGCCCCGGGAAGTGCTGTGAGGAGTGTGTGTCTTCCAAAGGGAGCTGCTGGGAGGGTGGCACCACCAGGTACCACGGGGAGATGTGGAACAGCACCCACTGTGACTTCTGCCTGTGCCACGAGGGGCAAGTCACCTGCCAGGCAGCTGAGTGTGCCAAAGTGGAGTGTGCCAAGGTGAGAAAAGCTTTCTTCTCAAGGCTTGCTTGTCAAGTCTTGGGATTTTTTTTTTTCGTTTTTCTCTCTCTTCTTCTTTTTTCTAGACTTGAGGTTCTCACAGAACCGGCCCTTATTTTGTGCAATCCCCTCAAAAACATTTCACAGGGAAGGAGAGCAAAACCGGAATTTGCCGTGCAAGTTTGCACGATGAGCTTCCATTGTGAAGCAAACCAGTGTGGATCAGTGACTAATTTAATTTGGATTTCCCTCCCATGCTGTGTCTGCCTGCTGTAGTGGAGCTCAGACACACAGTGATGATCACTGGATTTACCAGGAGCTGAACATGGGGAAAATGTGGAGGTCAGAGATGGTTAAAAGCCCGAGAAATATTCCTTTTGTCCTCATTCTGTGTGCTACAGTGGCCTTCAGTAAGGTAGCTGGATATGGAAGTCAGTGTTCTACTTTTCTTCATTTTTTCCATGCCATTCTTAGCATGGAAGTGAAGCTGGCAAGGTATTTTATTCCCAGGGCTGTTTACTCCAACACTAATACCCTCCCTGCCAGGTTGTGTTATATTTGCTCTGCAGTGGATGTGCATTAGATAGGATTGAATGCTTCACCCACACATGTACAAATATGCTTTGAATTGGCTTTTTTTTTTTTGCAGTGGGATAAGACTTCTATGTTATTTGTCACTGCATGGGCTGAGAGGATTGGGATTGCTCAGCCTGGAGAAGAGAAGGCTTTGGGGTGACCTAATTGTGGCCTTCCAGTACCTGATGGGCTCCAGGAAAGATGGAGAGTTTTTACAGGGGTCTGGAGTGACATGATAAGAGGGGATGGCTTCACACTGACAGAAAGTAGTTTTAAATTGGATATTGGGAATAAATTCTTCCTTGTGAGAGTGGTAAGGCCCTGGCACAGGCTGCCCACAGAAGCTGTGGCCAAGGCCACTTGTTCCTTCCAACCCAAACCTTTCTGTGATCCTATGATCTGTTTCAGTTGGTGGGCTCTTACCTGTTTTATACTTACTCCACAGTGTCAGGGAGGAAAAGGGAAAGAATTGTGGCCCTCCTGGGTTTTCTGTCTCAGTGCTGATGCTTTTCGGGTGACCCTGCCTGTGTGGGCTAAATCTTGAGCAGCAGCACCTTTGTGGTGTGTCTGAGGTCCAGCCAAAACCCTGTATAACATAATTGTTTCACTGGGTTAGCTTGTTTTAATGAGTGTTCAGAGGAGCCAAGTTCCACACACAGACTCCCAAATAGTCCCAAAAAGTGTGCATCGGGGTGTAAAAGTGTGTGTTTACCTGTGGCTGTGCCATTGAAACAACCAAAATGCACTGAGTGTGGGACCCAAAGTCACCCCTGCTGTGGTGCTGCTGCTGATCACCCGACCTGAAACTGTGCAGAGAGGTTTTTGCTGGGTGAAAAGTCGTGGTTGTCATAAAATCTTGTGCACTTGCAGCTGTTGGAGCGAGCTGCCTGCGTGCTCCTGGCTGTAAATTGGATCATTTACACTAATGATGATGGCATGCTGTCATGGCTCAGCGGGGAGGATTAGTTAATATTCATACTCACATCTTGGGTACTGACAAAAAAGTCCATTATTCAGAAAAGTCAGGGGTGTTTTCCAGAACAATAGCTGGAGGTGTAGGGTTCAAAACTCCTCAAGTCATGTTGAGTTCTAGTTTGCCTCAGTAGTGCAAGGTGTGCATTAATTAATTACACGAAAATGTTTGCTCGAAAAGCAAATGCCATGTTTTCTTTTTCCTTTGTATTTCCCTCCTGAAGTTACAGTCTGTTTATTTAGGCACCTGCCTCAATAAATCAGAGCCCATGTGAAGCCTGGAGCACTTGGATTTCTCTCTTCATAAGGCACTTTTAGTTTTCTGGTCACATCACCCTACTGGAAGTGTAGTGAGGCCACAGATAGGAACTGCAAGAGGTTTAGCTCCAAACCCTTTCAAACAAACTTGTCCAGCAAAGTGTATGTGCTGATTCTGGCCTAATCCTCAAAAAGCCATTTTCAGCAGGCTGTGAGCATGTTCTCAACCTGGAATATGATCAATCTCTCTGCAGCAAAGTCACAAGTTATCTCCCACAGCCTCTCCCTTTTCTGAGCCTTGGCAGAGCAGCACAGCTGCGTTTTTTTGGGCTAGGCAAGCCGTGTTCCTTGGGTAGTTGCTCCCACTTTTCTTATAGCCTGTGCTTATGGATGTGGGTGGGGATGGGAGAGTTTACAGTACACAGCAGTGACATGAGATCCAAACCCTGCCAGAGGCATTTTGGAGTAATTGAAGAGCAGAAATGTATAAAAGCAGCAGAGAGAGATTTAGGCCGTGTGTGGTCCTTGGTGATTGAGAACCAGGTTCCTCCTCTGTTCCCCTGCTTAGGAGTGAACCAGGGATGTGACCTGGCTTAGGTGTTCTCCCTTGAACCTAACAATGACCAGTGCTATTGCTACCCTGTCTGTGTCTTTAATAATTCTTCAAAAACTGAGTGTTCCAGTGTGGCACAGGGAAAATTATCCTGGAACAGACACCCCATTGGCATAAATCAGAAAAGCTACTCGGTCATCTCGGAAACCGAAGCTGTTTCTTGCAAGCTGTGTCCTGGTTCCCTAGGTCTCTTTTCTAAATATTCAGTTTCTGCTTGGGCACAAAGAATTGTGGTGAATTGGGGCACTTTATTCCTTTATTCCTTCCTCCTGCTGCGGAATTCTTATCTTCAAACTGAAGTTATTTAAGTGGAATCTGCGGAGCTGTACGGTTGTGACAAAGAACAGGCTTTTTCCATCTGGGATAAATAGAGCATGTGCTTTGAAATTCTCTTGGGGAAGTAAAAGTAGAATGTTCAAAATCAAGGTAAGCCTCTATGCATTGAAATCTTGGGGTAGGTCCAGTGATAATCCTAGTGATCCTCAGTAAAAAGGGGGAGTATTCCTCTGCAGGTTGGGGGATGAAGTAATGGCCTTATCGCTGAATGCCTTTTCTGAGGTTTGTTCTGCCACTGCAATATTCTCTGAGCACATTTTTCAAACCGTACCTACAGAGATGAAGTGGGATAGGGAGAAGATAAGGTGAAATTAGATATTGGAGATTGCATTCCAGGGCAAGAGCTGTTCTGCCTCGGCATTCCACAGCGGTTTTGGTGATGTTGATTCCTTTGGAATTGCTGCAACCTTTCTCTTCTTCACAGGGTGAAGAATTATTTCACTTAGAGGGGAAGTGCTGTCCTGAATGTATCTCCAGCCATAGTCACTGTGTTTACAAAGAACATACCAAAGCTGTGAGTATCCTTGTACTTTGCAGCAGGGAATAGTGAGTTCTGCTCGCAAAGGTTTGGAGGGATTGTCTCTCCTTCTCTGGTTCTGAGAAGGATATTATGTGCAAGTGTAGCAGAAAAATAACCCATTAATATTGTCTGTGGGTTGCTTTTGCAGTTTGCAGAAACACTTGTGTGCATCTGCTGCAGAATTTCAGTTTTCCTTGGTCTCCTTTGTGCAGTTCAATCAATCATTTCCCTTTAATATTTAATATCCCTACTCAGAGGTTTCCTGCACATTTATAAAGATAGTTGGTTTTAATCCTATCAAGTAGAAGCTACAGAGCTGGGGCAGTGTGTAGCTTTCTGCCAATGTATCCCACTGATTATCATCTTTACTGCCACAGGAGCCCACTCTTAATATTTTCAAGGAACTTCCCTCTGAAGTTAAAGAGAAAGGAAACAGTGATAATCTTGGTTTAAATTTAGCAGTAGTGGACTTTTTATTGCCCTGGAGCTGACAGCTGCTTTTTGCCAGCAGATGTGGGAAATGAGAAATTTATATTGTTTGGGGCTTTTTTGAGATGCTGAGCCTTTCTTTGCTCAGATCCCTTTTTCTGCCCCAGGTGAGGTAAAACACTAAGCTCTGAGGTTTTCTTCCAGCCGGTGCTTTGTCCTTGCTGAGAGAGGAACTGGCAGAAAAGCTGATTGAGCATTTATAATGCCTACTGTGTCTTTTCTGCGGACCCCTTCATCCCTGTGCTGCTTCCCCCGGAGATCTCCGTGCCTGGCCAGTGCTTTCTCTCAGTGCCGAGGCTCCCCGGGCTCCTGATGCCGTGTTTCCCCTGCAGGACGGCGAGACGTGGGCAGAAGGGCCGTGCCGGGAATGCGAGTGCCGGGATGCGGTGGTGACCTGCTTCCAGCGCTCCTGCCCACCCTGCCCGCGGGGCAGCCGGCCGCTGCAGGACAAGGGACGCTGCTGTCCCCGCTGCCAGCCAGGTACCGAGCCAGGGCCACCCTTGCCTTGTTCTGGAATCCCTGAAACCCTCACTCCCCCAGCACCGGCCTGATCCTTGCCTGGAATCTGATCTTGTCTCCACTTTCCAGTTGCTAATTAACTCATTTCCACGCAATTTAAGTTCGAGGCTCCCAGTGATTTCCCCTAGTTTAAATGACAGCTTTCTTTTGGCTCCTCGGGGTTGGTGTTTTGGAAGTGTTTTATCTTTTTCCTTTTTTCTTCCACGGCTCCTTTCTGAGTCCTAGCGTGAGTTTTGGAGCTTATGGGCTCCTGATTATTTCTTGGGAGTGGGGGGAAGAAAGAATGTGTATACACTGTTATGCCACAAGCTCACCTGAGGCTGAATGGCTGCCAGTTAATAATTGTTTGGGAAGACTAGCATAGCCTTGGCTCATATGGTAATTTTGCCTATAAATTCCTTTTCCTCCAGGATATTGTCATTCCCCTGGATTTACGTTTCATGGTTGGGAGGCTTTAGCTGTGGGTTGCTCATTCTTTTTGGTAGCTCTTCTTGTTGCATTCATATAACTTTGGTTTTATCAGGGTGCTCCAGTTGATGCTTTATCTCAGTGAAAAAGAAAATAGCTTCACAGTTTAATTGTGCTGGGTACATTTGCCTTCTTCTTGTTTCAAAGCTTGTTATTTGCTGCATGCTAAAGGAAATGCAAAGCACTACAGAAAGAAAAGTGAGGAAAACAGGGTTTGGAAAGGTCTGATGGAATTGTCCCGGATTTTTGAGAGGGAACAGCATCTGCACAGGCTGCTGAGGAAGGGATAGATGATACAGTGTTCTCAGCATCTCTCCCTTCTCCTCATCAAGGAGTGCCTCTGTCTGCTGGTTATCCTTGCAAAAGCAGCCATTTCCATCATGGTAGCATTTTGGAAAACCCAGGCTTTGGAGTCATGGTATTGGACATTCAGAGCCAAGCCTGCATTTTTGTGTCCTGAGAGGTAGCTGGCAATTTCCCTTACCCAAGCTTGCTCTTTTCCCTCTGTGCTTTTCTGTCTTGCAGTGATGGGAGATGAGAAACAAGTGCCAAATGCAGCCTGCAGCAGTTCAGTCTGTGAGCCCAGAACGCCAGCCCCTGCTGCATCTGCTTCCATAAAGGCAGCAAAAATTGATCGCCGCTTCCCAGAGATGTGCTGGGGGAAGCTGGCAGAGAGAACCCACTCCTTTTCTGCCAAGGGACAACAAAAAGCCCTGGGCACTGCTGTATTTATGTTAAAACCAGCAAATATTCCCTCTCACTGAGAGCTTTTGGCTTGGAGCCTCGCTCCAAGAGACACTTGTCTGGGAGCAGAGGGGTTTTTTTTGTAGCTAGAGGAAAATTGTTCTGTTCTGTGTCTCTCCAAGTCCCTGTGGCCTGAAAGTACTTCTGTGGTGCTGTGGCATCAAGGTTTTTCTGGAAGGGGAGCAGTCTGCCACCTGCACTCTGACCTGGCATGGACACAGTGTCTTCACTTACTGCAGGATTTGTCTTTAAGAATCTCAAATTCAGGTTGTTTCGGGCCATTAATTCCTGGTGACTTACAATTTTTACTGCTGAGAAACCATGTGGACAATGAATACCCTTTTAATCAATTGCCTAGAAAATCTGAGTCTGTATAATGGCTTCTCACATACTGAATAGAGCAATAAAACATTTAGCCCCTTTGATGTAATCTAGTATATAAAAACTCACTCCAAAGCCAACACACCTTGTGCCACACAGGGAAACAAGCGATGAATTCCACTTTGATTTCGGAGTTGCTTGGTTTTCCTCCTTGCCTGCCAACACTGCTCTGTGTGTTCCCCCTGTGCCAGGTGAGTGCCACCCAGACTGTGTGAGCTGCTCCCAGGCCTCTGATCACTGTGACTCCTGCCGGGACCCCAGGAAGAGGCTGCAGGACGGGCGCTGCGTGGAGATGTGTGAGCAGGGCTTCTACCAGCACGGCGGGGCCTGCTTAGGTAATTTCTGCAAGGGGTTAGATCCCCCCCTTCTCTGCTGCATGCTGTACTCTTAGCTGTGGGACCCCATGGCATCATTCTAAAGAGATTGCCAGGCTTTGGTTGGAAAAGCATCCAGGCACGTGCTTTGTTGTAACCATGAGACTTTGTGAGGTTTCAGATGGAAGGGGACGCAAATTCTGAACTCTTCAGCTAAAATGGAGCAAAATCATCTCATTTTGTCAGAGCAGGGGGATCTTTCTTTTGTCAAAGCATCAGGGGTTTGGGATTGATTTTTCTTCTCTCTCCTTTCTCCTGGAAGCCTGCAATGAAACCTGCTCAGCCTGCACCAATGGATTTGAGTGCTCCTCCTGCCAGGCACCCCTGCTGCTGAAGGACGGGCAGTGTGTGGCTTCCTGTGGGAAGGGCTACATTCAGGATCAGCTCCTCTGCACAGGTACCTCGAAGCAGAAGAGAGGCTACAGTCCTCTGTGGTGGCAAAAGAGCAGCAAAAAGTACCTGGGCTATGAGAACCCTCTCTCTTGAGGCATCTGCTGTTGACATAGGTGTTAATGTTCACCCTAAAGTAAAGGAAGGGGTGAGTGAACGGAGGAACCAAGTCATACAGGGTAAAATTGATCACTGCTTGGGCAAATATTCATTGAAATTCCTCAGTGGATAAATTCTGCTGGGTGTTTGTTTGACTTCAGTGCAGACTGCTTGCACCTGCTCATGCCAGACCTTTCAGGATATGGTACTTTGAGGTAGATAGAAAATTGCTTGGAGGGGTGGGGGATTGATAGGACTCAGGAAGTACTTTCTGGGGAAGTTTCCTGCTTTGTTTTGCCATTCATTTGATCCGTACAGTGTGCTCCTCCTGGAAGTGCTCTGAGCTCACTGTGCTCAGGAAGCATTTTTACAAAGTAAATTGGTAATTCTCTAAAACACTGAGATGTGTCTAAATCCTTTATCTTAGCAGTTGGAAAGACTGAGAGTAAGATTCAGAAGTTAGCTTTCTCTTTGATGGAAGTATGACAGTTCTTTTATGAGCTTCCCCTGCTCCTTTGAAATACTTTAAACTCTTCCCAAACTGTAAAGCAGCTGCTTTTTCATCATGGCAGTTTAATTGTTTTCTCTGAAATTAACACTTTTCTCGTCTTGATGTTGGCCTTTTTAGAAGGCTTCTAATTATTTCTGCAGCTCTGATTCAGCAGAGGGGTGGAGCAAATTCTTAACTTCTGATCCATTGCTTTAATTTCTTCGGAACTAACCCTCCTGCTCAGAATTAAATACAGGCTGAGGTCTTTTTGCACATTTCAGGGCAAAGCACTTCAGATGGTAAGTCCAGCTTCCTTTTCTGAAGGTTTCCCCTTGAAGAGCTGACCACTTGTTTCAGGTTTTGAAAGTCTGAAAACCTTCTGTCCCTCAGCAGCCACTACAGCCTGGGGCACCACTGTATAAATGTATAAATAGATGTATAAATAGACAAGAGAGGAGACCCAGTCCAAAAGAATTTATAGGCTTAAGTATCACATAATCTTCTACTTCGTTTGGTTTTATTTTATCATTTCCTTTCCACCTGCTCGCGGTGTTTTAATTGGCAGTGCCCATGTACTGCTGAAGGGGTAGGGAAAGGCTAATGTTTCATTTTAGTGCTGGTTTGTAGATTACTGATTGTACACTCCATCCAAATTTGCAGTCACGCATGCTTGTAGCTGAATGTTGCTGGGAAGATTTGTTCCTCTTTCCTCAAGGGAATTAAACCAATTTGCTTTAGTTCTGCCTGGCTGCATTTTCTGCATAAAGTCAAACCAGTGGAGAAAGTCTTACATTTCAGATGCCGTCCGTAATTCATGGCCATTCACTCTTTTCCTTGTATCCTCTTTATTTCTGCAAATCTCTAATCAGATTGTTGAGAGGGGCCTCAGACTGCTCCGAAAGATTTTCCTCATAATGGTTTTAAGATCCACAATAAGCATGTTCCAAAATCACAGAAAGGATGAACTAGACTGTGTTAATTGCTACAGTTCCAGTAAACTCCCTCTTGAGGAATTCGCTCTGGACTTGAAAGAGACTTAACACCAGGTCTCTTGCTCTATCCTCTTGTTGTAACACTGTTGTCTGCATTGTAGAAAAACACAATGAATTAGCCTTTCCTTTTGTTCATGTTTTATAACAGCTGGTATAATTGAGTCTCTTCTGAATTTTTGATTACAACTGTTTGATCTCTGCCCTGTTTTAATCCTGCACCAGGGTTGTTTCCTGCCCCTGTCCCTCCATTTGCTTTTGTGAAGAATTAGAATCATTAAGAGAAAGTAAAAGTGAGAATAAAAGGTAGTAAGTTCAGTTATGTAGCGGAGAATTTGAAGATCATGCTTGAGTTTGTGTCAGGCAGAGTGGTGGATTCTCCCTTGGCAGAAACAGAACTCCCCCACCAAAGGCAAAGCAAAGGAAAGCAAAAATAAACTATGCCTGCGTGGTAGAATGGAAGGGCTCAAAGGACTTACAGTGTTCAATGCTCTCACTGCCTTTTTCTAACTTAATTATTTATGTTTTCAGGATTATTCAAAAGCCCAGGCAGAACTGGAGTGCTTCTGCTTTCATCTCCCAAAATGCCAATGTCGAAGTGTGTAACTCGACCCTAACAGACCCAGCTCACTCTGGAGCGAAGCACTTGGATTTCTGCTCCCTATGTGTTGCTTTTCCCTGCTGTCCTTGGCTGTGGAGGATCCTCCAGGATCCAGGGCAGAGTGTGGCTGAGCTGAGCTTGCCCAGCTCCTCGGGAGGAGTTTAGAGGAGAGGTGGCACAGTTTGGGGGGACCCCAAAGCCTAGCAGTGCCTTCTGTGTTCTTGCTGGGATCAGACCTGGGAGGGTTTCATGTGTTTGCAGAAGAGACAGTTTGGTCAGCTGCAAAACAGCCCCTACAAATCCCAACTGGAAATAGCCAGGGGGGTGGGAATAGCTTCTTGGCCATGCAGTCACTTCTGTTGATTTATTTTCACACAGCCACTTTGTTGCTGCAGGCAAAGATGTTTGAGCTGACAGTGGCTCATTGAATGCTTCCATTTTTCCCTTGTGTTTTCTGTGAAGTTGGTGCCTGGCTGTTTGTGAGTGAGGAGTAGGTGAGGAGCAGCTGTTGAGCCTGACAGTGATCCAGTGGTGGAAGAGCCAGGGATTCTGGAGTCAGGATGTGGAATCATGGAATCAGGGAATCACAGAATGGTTTGGGTTGGAAGAGACTGTAAAGATTATTGTCTTCCAGCCCCTCTGCTGTGGACAATTTCCACTATCCCAGGGTGCTCAGAGCTCCACCTGACCTGGCCTTTAACATTTCCAGGGATGGGGCAGCCACAGCTTCTCCGGGCAGCCTGTGTCAGGACCTCTCCCCGCTCACAGGGCTTTCCCAAGGGCCAGCAAGAGCCAACTGGTAACTCTTTGAGAACAGATCAGGATGCCAGCAGGGAAAAGGGTCTCTTGGAAAGGAGCAGCACCTCTAGGGAGGAATTGAGAACTTTGCAAATGACTGGGAATGTTGAGATGTGCAAGTTAACAGGCAGGGGTCCTAGCTGTGCAGTGGGAAGTCTGATGAAGGGGTATGAGTGCTGGCACACACTCTTTCAAAAGCATGTGAGTGAGCTCAGAGAGGAGCAAAAGAGTCAGGTGTGGAAGGTGAAGTGAGGACATTACATTGCTTAGAAATTTACAGCATGTACTCATACTCTGCAGTTAACTTTCAAGTGTAGACGTGCCTTGAGAATCATCCAAGCTGGAATGAGATGCGGGCTTTTTTATCAGCAAGGGAAATTATTGACTGGAGGAGGAAACTGTGCGCAAGCTCTGTCTTGAGATGGGATGGTTGGTGTTTGTTGTGTTGGAATTGTGAGGGGAAGATCCTGTCCAATGCAGATGCTCAGAGTCCTTTTGAGACACCCCTCACTTTGGAGTGCTCAGGAACCAGAAGAGCCACAGCATTCTGGAATGATAGCAAGGAGGTGGAGGGAAAGAAGATGCAAGAGGGTGAGAAGGGGGAGAGCAAACAGCTAATCAAGCCAAGAAAAGGGAAAATAAACCAAGGTGAAAGTGTGGAGAAGGAGCATCCAGAATGCCAAAGGACTAGGTGCTGAACATGAGCTCAAGTGTCCTGTGTCTTGCCCCCTGAACACTCCCTGTTCTAAGCCCAGGTGTTGCAGTTCCCTCAGTGTGAGATGGAGCTGATAGCTCTTCCTTGCCTTGGGCAGCAGTGAAATCCCCTGGGATGGGGTGTTGTGCCCCTCTGTGCCATATGACTCATGTATAATGTGCTCTTAGTTCTGTGGATGAGCTGCTGCTGTGCCTGCTGGTTTCTGCATTGCACTGATGCTATTCACTGATGAGTTTTTCTTGGGTGGCTGCAATTTCAGACGTGTTTGCAGGGCAAACATCCCTTTTCTCCCACCTGCCATGGACTGGGAGCACAAGCATGTACCTGCCTTATTGTGAAATAATTAATTGAAGAACATCTTTGGAACATATTTGGGTGTAATTGAGAAAAAAAACCAAAACCACCACCTTAACAGCTAAAAGAACTGTAATTTGCACTGTTCCTGCAACACTGGTAGCACAGGATTTGGTAAGAGTCTGTGTCCCATATTTTCCCCAGGAATTACTCAGGCTGAGCATGTAGGGGTTCCTGATAGATCAGTTCCTTCTGTGCCTGGAAGGACAGGAGGAGATTATTTCTGGAAGCAGGCTGGCTTGTTCTTCGTTTTGCCAAACCTTGACTGCAGCCCTGCAGCGCAGTTCTTTGTTTGTGCCCAGAGCTGGGTTACTGTCAACAGTCACCCCGAGGGTCTGAGGTTTAAGTAGCTTGTGATGGGCTCTCTTCCTCTTTCCCTTTGTGTTTGTGCAGCCCCTGGCACTAGGGACTTAACAGTGTTCCCAACACTCCTCCTGGGCTGATAACAGCTACACTAACTGCTCTGATCTGTGCTGCTGTCACATTCCACGTGCAAAATGCAGCTGGAAGTCATCCTGCCAGGATGGCTCGGATGAAAGATTCTAACCTAAGAGCAGCAGCAGACTGTGTTTGTTATTTTTCACCCTCTGTAGCAGTGAAAGCCTGAGCAAACCTGCGAGGAAGTGAAGTGGTGCAGGCTCCTTGTTGTGAAGAGCTGGCTGGGAGCAGGCTGTTGGCTAACCCTGCACTTTCCTCCCCTGCAGCCTGCCACCAGTCCTGCTCCTCGTGCTGGGGAGCTGCTGAGAACCACTGCCTGTCCTGCAAAGACCCATCACATGTGCTCCAAGCAGGGCTCTGCCTGGCCAGCTGCGGCCAGGGCTTCTACCCAAAGGATGGCATCTGCACTGGTAAATACCTGGGCGAGAAATGCTTTGCACAAGCAGGAATCAATATTTCATTTAACCGTGATATTTCATTTAGTTGTGACTTCATTCATGTCTGACAAGGCAGCTGCTCCTCATGCGTTCATACCAGATGAGGGAAGCTGCTGTTTGTTTGTGAGATTATTAATTCATTTACACTAATCAGATGCTGAAAGGTTTAAGGGGTTTTTCCTCACCAAACAGCTTGAAAACCCGAGTTGTTTCTGAGGGTTTGACAAAGCCATTTGTCTGCGGAAAGAAAAATGGCCTTTGCTGGCAGGTTTCTGTAAGTTTAATTATAACTCAGCATCACAGTAACTAACATCTGCACAGTAAATGTGCCTGGGAATCTGTGAAGGTTTGCTGTGAAAAAGGGAGAAGAGGTGGCTAGAGGGAATTAAAAGACCTAAGTCAAACAGATCCTGAAGGGGGGCGGGGGGAAATCTCAAATAAGGAATCTCCCACTTGCCACATGCATTCCAGTCTAACCTGGATTGCTGTTGGCAGCCACCTCCAGCTGCTTGGGAGAGCTATCCATGATCAGTCAGGGCTTCAGGTGTGTGGCTCACACAGGTGTGTCTGGGCTACAGCTCACTAGAGAGAGCTTAAAAGCTGGAATGTGGTGGCAAAATGGTTGCTATTTGTTCTGGATGACCAGCTTCCCCTTCATTTTGGTCAATGTCTGTACCAGGCAATTTTATTCACTTATGTTTGAAGTGTGCAGGCTTGAAATCTTGTAGCTGAAAATAATTTAAGCTGAAAAGGAAATTTAACTTAGGTTTGGTTTTTATTGCCAGTGGTTTCTTGAAACCCCGTAGCGTTCCTTGAACCTCTGAGAGTCAGACCTTTCACCTTCTATCAAAACCCATGCATTTTGATATCCAGCTGTAGATCTGCTTTGTCTAGTGAAAAGAAACAGAAATTGGCTAAGTAAAATGCTTGACTCTTCTAAATATTCAGCAGCATATTGCCTTAGGGAAGCCAGAGTTCCATAGTGCCCTTGGACAACAGGTCAGTTCACTTCAGAGCTGATAGCCTAAGATAATATGGACCACAGGAATTGATAAGAAAAAATTATCATGCCTGACTTTAGCTGCATTTTCCCACTTTGAAGAAAAGGGGGAGGGGGGGAAATTAGCATTTTGTGAAATCACCTTTCCCCCCTTCCTTCCTGAGCACTCTGGTGACTGCTACTTGCCGTACACTGCCACGTAGATTTACAGAGTGGTTTCCATACACGGGGAGAGGTTGATGGCTCTGCTGTTCTTCCCTAATTGAGTACATGTCATTAATGAGTGTTCCCTTGGCAGCTTGTGGCCAGTTCTGTGAGAGGTGCTCTCCAGAGCCATCCAGGTGTGTGAGCTGTGCTGCAGGGAAGCTGTTACACCAGGGGAAGTGCATCCCTCAGTGCCCAGATGGACATTTCCCAAGTGGCAGTGGAAGATGCAGAGGTAAGGGGTGGATTTTTGCATGACCCTTTCCTAGGTTCTCAGGGCACCCCCCAGATGTGTGGAGGGGGACAGTGAGGACAGGGAACTTGGGTTTTTTTGTTGTTTTCTTTGGTTCACTTGTGATGGATTCTTTCAAGTAACCTCTTTTCCTTGCAAAGCATGCTGAGATACATATTCAAAACATTGTGTGAGCAGGAGTTATGACTGGTAGTACTTACTAATACATGGGCACTTCTGCTCTCATTAGTTCACCTAGCTGAGTCTCATTCCAGCTGGGAGTTCCCTACAGCTGGAGAAGGCTGTAGTCAGCAATGCCACTGTCAAGGAGTAAAACTGGGATGTTTCAGTTCCATGTGTTCTGTTTCTTTATCAGCTTGTCATGCTTCATGCTCCACGTGTGAGGGACCTCTGGCCACTCACTGCACCTCCTGTTCCTCCCCTCTGGCACTGCACCAGGGCCAGTGCCTGGAGAACTGTGGAGAGGGTTTTTACCAGGATCACAACATCTGCAAGGGTAAGCTCTCTACTTGGAATAAGTTCCCTAGATCCTGTAGTCCAGGTTTTTTTGTTCCTTTATCCTATTCTGAACCAGTCAGTGCTTAATTCCTGCCTTTCCTACTTAGAGAAAAAGTGAATTTTCCACATACTTTCTCTGCTTTCACTCCCCCAGGATTTAGTGATTTCAGGGACCTTTTTTTTTTTTTTTAAACTCCTCTGTGTACGCTGCTGAAATGCATGTACATTGCTTCCAGGTTTTTTTCAACATGAGTTAAGAGGTGGATGAGATTCCACATACAGCTGGTATGAAATTCCACATACAGCTGGTGTGAAATTCCACCTATATCTAGTATGAAGTTCCACATATTCGTGGTATGAAGTTCCACATACATCTGGCAGATTTGCAAAGACTGAGGTCATCTTTGCAGTAGTGGGGAAAGGTGAAAATTGGGCAGGTGAATTTCTGCTTCGTGTGAGCCCTTCACATTGTCATTTCTTGCTGCCCCTCCTAGTGAGATTAAGCTCACTGTTGCAGTTCCAGAAATTAAAGGAGAATTGGCTGTCTGTGACACAGGGCTGCAGTATTTTATTTGTTCATCAGCTTTACTCAGGAAAAGAGCAGTTCCTTGGGGGCAAGAGCAGTGATGTCCAAGTATTTCCCTAAAATCCCTGTTCTGTTGTAGAAAGCAGGACCAGATGCTGTTGGGCCTTGTCATTGTCTCTGGGAAAGCTGTTCCTTGTCCTTCCCCTGGGAAAGCTGTGGCTCTGATGGCTCTCTCTCCCCATGCCCAGGTTGCCACCCATCCTGTCGCTCCTGCACCGGCCCGGGGGCCGCGCGGTGCCTGCAGTGCCAGGTGCCTGAGGATGTCCTGCAGCCTCACCTGCTCGGGGAAGGAACTCTCCATGGCCTTTGCCTCCCTCTCTGCCCATCCCAGTTCTACGTGGATAGCACAGGAGTCTGCAGAGGTGAGAAGAGCTGTTCAGAGCCCTGGGGTTTGGGTGTTTGGGGGTAACTTGTACCGTGTTTGATTTGTACATGCCGGGAGCCCTGTGCTTGCCTTGTGACTGCCATGAGTGTTTAAACTCTGTAACTTTCAAAATGGCATATCCTAGTACTTTTGAGGGAAAATGTGATCTACATAAGACTCGTGACTAAAAGATTCAGGTACCTTCTTTTTAAATGCTTGTGTTCCAGACTGCACAGCTCAGCTCAGCGTAGCCTCCTTTCCATTGAAGCTGAGTATGTGATTTTTAGCACTGACTTACTTTGAAGCAGGATCAATCCTTAAATCCTTTTCAAAAAAAGACTGAGATTTCTCCTTCTTAGCCCTTGGAGCAGGTCAAGACATCCCACAGCAGTCTTTTCTTTTGAGGAAGCTGTTCTGCTACATGCCCTGCAGGACACCTGCCATCCCTACTCCTGAAATACTGACTAGGAAGCATTTCCATGAAGGCTAGGGTTTGGAAAAGTGGGTAATGTGATGTTCATTGTGCTTATGTGTGGTTTCCCACCATTCAGAGAGACAGTGACTTAAGTAAAGTTGTGGTAATAACAATAGTAACAGCACTACTGTTGGCTGTTTCTTCCTGCTGGAAAAAAAATCTTTTAGAAGTGGACATAATTTAAAATCCAGTTATTTTGATTTTGTCTCTTTGTCTCAGCTCAGTGGAATGAGTACACGCTCTTTTTTTTTTTTTAGCTTTAGAGGATGTTAAAAAGGAAAAAGTGGCGCTTTTTTGTCACTTGGTGGAGAGATTCTGTCTTAAATAGTGACCTAGACAGGTCCCTGGTGCTTTGAACTGATTCCTGAGGGCATTAGTGTAGTGTACAATCCATACAGTGTCTGTTCCTTGGCAGGTAATGGGTTTTCCTGGCTGAGTCCAGGTCATGGTGTAGAAACTGTATGAGGGAATCCATATATCCCTGCCTCAGGTGAGTGAACAGGCCTGAGCAGAGCTCAGTGACAGTGCTGAATTATGTCGTGGGACAAGAATCCCAGCACAGCTACTCGTGGTTATGGCTCTGCTGTCTCAGGGGTGGCATTAGAGTGCAAGTTTGATTTATTTTAGAAAGGGGTGGGCATTCAAGATGTCAAAATCTGAGCTCTCACTGTGAAATACACATGCAAGGTTTGTAGGTTCAGCTTTTTGGAAAAAGCAAACCCACAACATAGTGCAGAACAGAAGCACATTCATATGTAGGGCAAACTGCTGATTTTGTAGTTATAGAATGGCCTGAGTTGGAAGGATCTTAAAGGTCTCCATGGCAGCCAGCTAAGTGTAGTTGTGTAAATTATTTTATTTCATTTACGGTCTTCTCTCCAGCCCTGTGTCTTGTCTCCCCAGAGTTCAGAGGTCTTGTGTTCAACCCACACGGTGAAACCTGCAACCTCCAGCCACTGCTCTAATAAATATGAGGTTTTTAGCTAGTGAGTTTATGTATTTATTTAATCAGATGGCTTAGTTGAAGATGGTTAGGTTTAGGGTCAGTGCCAGGAAAGAAGTGCTGTTTTGAACTGCACTCTTCCTTATTGGTTGGATCGTCCTTGTTATGAGAGCTTGCTTCGGGTGCCCGGTCCACCTCTGTGGGTATTTGCTCCAGAATGGCTGATGATAACTGTGCAGTGATAGGAAACCCTGCCTGGAGTAGCTGCAGGGTGATAACAGAAGGTGATTTCAGCAGCTGGTAAGGTTGCAGAACCCCAGAGCTCTCCTGGGGAGCTCAACAGCTTCACATGGTGTTGGGCGGCTCAGCTTTGCATTTCAGTAATGAACTGCATGGGAACAGAGAAATATTAAATAAAGGAGCAGCTTTCTCTGCTTGCTCCTTGTCTTCAGGAACTGCTCCCTACTTTGTACTCCTTTCTGCCTCTCATAGGCAGAGGGTCCTGTAAAGGAGAAATTCCTTCCTGTCTTCCTTGGGAAGAAAGCAATCTGGCCATATTTCGAGACAGTAACAAGCGAAAGAAGACAGAATTAATTTGTCTTTCTGTGTGTTCTTGTTTTTCCCTTTCCCTGCAGAGTGCCACTCCTCCTGTGCAAGCTGCGTGGGGAATTCTTCCCAGGATTGCACAGCTTGCCTGGCTCCTCAAGTGCTGCTGGAGGGCAGGTGCCTCCCCACGTGTCCTGAGGGGCTGTTCAGCCACAGGGACCACTGCTCCTGTGAGTGCACCTGCAGCCTGCCCTGCTGCCTCTCACTCCCTTCACATTCCGGGGTGCATTTCTCAGCGTAATTAGAGATGCTGTCAGATTTTTTATGAAGCTGCTTTAAGTATTTTCAGGGGAGAATAGGATAGTACAATTTCAGGGAATGGAATTTCCTCCTAATGGGAGAGAGATGTACACTTGGAATCATAAATTACACTCAGTTTTGCTCCTGAGGACTGTTTCCCTGAAGATATTTTGTGCTCGATTTCAGGATGGTGTTCCTAGCTTGTGTGTTGTGGAAAAAACTCTTTAATGGACAACACCGAAAAATAAAATGCTTTTATTAGGCAAAGCCTCAAATTTAGAGAGAAAAACCTTTTCTAAAGTCCACTGCTCTATTTATTCAATTTATTCGGCCATGGAACAACTCTATAAATAGATGTATTTGGCAGGCCATTGTAAAGATTCATCAGTTCTGAGGTATGCACTACCACCTTAGAGCTGAGGTTACTGCTGAGTGCTGCTTTACGTGGTTTCAGGCTTAGCTAAATGTCTTAGAAGCAAAATTTCACTGTCAGGGAAGTGGCATCTTGCAAGCTGTGTCCTTTTATTCATAAAGAGCTCTGAAAGTAGTTTTTAAGAATTTTTTACTGACTGTTAGTCGTAGTATTTTTATCTCCCTCGGATCTGTAGCATGGAAATCTGACATCTATCTTTAAAGCTGGAAGGATAGAAAACCAGTCCATTATAAATATTTTTGAGCTCTCTTAAGCCACTTTCTTTGCCATGTCTTTGTTGAGCTTTTGGCAGACAGAGTGGCTGAGGAGCTGGCAGGGTATTCCTGCTTTAGAGGTTTCACTTTGGGAGGGCTTGGTGGAGAAATCATTCCTCAGTTTTCCTCTCATGCATATCAAGCTCCACAATGATGTTCTTACGGTCCCAAGAGAAGTTTAATTTATCTCCCCTGTGCATCCCACTCTGGTTTTTTATATGCACAAGCATATGCTGGAGGGAGGAATAACAGGGACAATCTCTCTCTCACTTTTATATTGGGTGTAGATCTATACCTTGATTAATGCGGGGAACAAATCGCATTTCTTAAACTGACAACCCATTCCTCATCTTGTTTATTCAAAATGAGGATGTAAGAGCCTTCCAAACCACAGCCCTGCAGTCCCTGGTGCCATGTTCTGCCCATGTTTTGTAGGAGTAAATGATGGTGGGAGCTGGTGTTTCGGGAAGGGAGGGGGAGAGGATGCCCTGGGAGCATAACCAGGAGTGTTGGTTTTCTCCCTCAGCCTGTCATCCATCCTGCAAGACATGCCATGGCCCCTCTGATCGGGAATGCTCAACCTGCCACCCCCATGCCACTCTGGATCGTGGGAAGTGCAGGACAGGCTGCAAGGAGGAGCAGTACCTCAACCTGGTGGGGTATTGTGTGGGTGAGTAAGGGCAGCTGCTGGGGCATCATCTGTCTGTGCCATTCCACTGCTGCTTCACACTGCCAGGAAAGCTGCTTGGGTCCTGCTCACACCTTCAGGAGAAGGAGTTAAGTAAGAATTTGTGATCCAAAGAAGCAGTTCACGGGGTCCTAAAGAAAAGCTGGCACAGCAAGCATTGCTGTGTGCATTTTTTGGGAGGTAATAGGATTTCTGGATAGGGGTTATGCTGTGTGGGTGCTCAGTGCCTGCGCTTAAGCCCATCAACTGAAACCACTGATTGCATTTATCTGTTTAAAAAGAAAAAATCGCTTTTAATCCATCACACAGACACGTATAAACATATCCTGGGAACTGCTCCAACAATTTCTGAGCTTTATCAAGCCATTTTTTTTTCTTTATCAAAAAAAGCTACGGTGTGTATGGCTTAATCCAGGCTGAACAGTTCCAAATGAGATAAGGAATCCTAAGAAAAGGGAAAAATGCATTAGAAGTAATAAATATATCCATTGGGAGGCTATTGTTCCCAGTTTAATGTGATTTCCCTTCACAGAGCCTTCTCTTTGCTTACATCTATGTCCTGGATTTTTTTTTATGAAAGACTCGTTTCTTTGCTCTCCACAGCTTAATTCTATGAACCATTTCTTCATCTTCCTTTTAAACAAGAGTGATTGTTTTGTCTGCAGCGACAAAAAGAGCAGGGAAAGAAAGTGTGTGAGGAGGAGGAAAATATCCTAAAAGTACTGTACAGCTCCTTAGGAATTCAGGATGGGGAATCAAGATGTTGCATACAGTCAGATAACTGCAACCTGGAAATAATTCAGCATTTCAGTGTAAAGAGGTGTCTCTGTACAATTTCAGGGGATACAATGATACTTACTAATATCCTGGCACATCAGAGCTCTATGCACTTTATTTCTTCCACCTTATTTCCCCATTAATTTGCCATTATGCTTCCCATGAAAGAAGTCCCATGGAAAACTGGCCTTCGTCCGTAAATTTCCTTGTGAAAACCTTACTCCCATTTATCATCAATCAGGACTCTTTCTGAGGAGGGTTTATTCTGCTGCTTTAATTATGCCATTGTTTGGTGTCATGGTCCAATTATCCTGCTCCCAAATCCCAGTGATCAGGGAGATGTCACAGTGCTGGGCAGGAACTGGAAGCAGTGGGTTCCCTCAGGCAGTGTGGAGGGCATTCCTTGTGCCATGGGAACACTCAGTGTCCAGATGTTCCTTTGTCCCACTGAGGCTGTGAGAACCCTTGCAGAGGAACATAACTGAGGTTTTTTTGCCCTAACAAGTTGTGCTTTGGCCCTGGGTCTGCAGTCTGAAGTGTGTTGCTCTTTATGCTAAATTCATGTCTGGTGTTTAAGCACAGGATGTTTGTCACCAGTTCTCCTAGAGATAAAGAGCTCCACATCCAGGTCGTTAAGTTTCACTCATTCTTCTCATTCAGCACTGATTGAAATGCTGAATTTGCCCTTGCAAGTTATTAATTATCAGTTAAAGAGCAGCTGTCCCATAAAAGAGAACATTAGAACTCCTGACCCTCTCATAAGATATGATTTGCACCAGAATCTGACAAAGCTTCTTCCTTCGCCTCCCAAAGCAATATATTTTTACAATTATCTTCCCATTTATCTTGAATTCCCGATCCTCCAGGCAGAATTGTGTTATGGCTTATAGGGCCTGCTGTGCATTATAGTCACCTGCCATACTTTATGGACCTGGAGGGGAAAGTCTTTCACTGAGGCTGGAGAAAACCAACTGTCACTCCAAACCATTGCCTGGGAATTAATGGTGTTATTGTGCATGTTACCTGAATGAAGATTGCAACATTTGCCTTGTTAATAGGAAAAAAAAAAAAAAAAAAAAAAAGGTCTTGTTTCCAGCAGTTAATCAAAAAAACATTTCACATTTAAGCAGAAGAAAGACAAAGTGTCCTCAACTTTCAAAAAATCAATGAGTCTCTGAGCTCTGTTTTGGGCACGCAGAATTTGTGCCAATTCTTCCCTGAGAGTGCTCAATTGATTAATTTTAGTTTATAGCCTAAGTGTGTGTACAGGAATGTGCTTGAGACTTTCTCCATCCTCTGTTGGATCTCACAGCTTCTGTGGGTTTTGTTTTCCCAGTTCCAAAACACTCTGTGATTTCCCTCTTGTCCAGCTGGAGTTCTGCTTCAGGAAACATTGCAATCACCAGTCTACAAAGCCCAGCCACTGCTGAAAGTCCTGTCCTTCTCATAAAGCCCTGCCCTCACTTTTCTGATTTGAGGTTTCCATATTGGTCTGGTTTGAGGTTTCCCTGTTGATCTTTTCCTGACTGCATGGAAGGACAGTGAGGCAGATGCAGAGGGACTGGTGTGGGAGAGAACTGTGAACACCAACTAACACAGAATTCCTTGTAGCCTGGTCTTAAACCCAGCTGCATCTTCCAGCTGTGAGGGAACTCCTAATCCCTGTGTTCCGCAGGCCCTTGCACTCTTAGGCTGCATGCAGTTGGGAAAATGTTCAAAGCTAAACCAGAAGAGCTCGCTCAGGAGGGGGCCTGTAACAAGCTTTGCTGCCTTGCTCTTAAAATTCCAGAAGGGACACTCTGACAACAAGAAATATACTCAGTTCCTTGTAAAATTAATGAGCTGGTGCTGTCCTTTTAGAGAGACACTGATATCATCACAGAGAGCTGGAGTTCCGCTGAGCAGAGCAAGAGGGGCTTAGCTCCACTTGCTCACTGGCATGCAGCCTCCTACAGAATCAGTAGTGGAGGAAAAATCCTTTCCCTGATTTGCTCTGGGCTCCTCTGTGCCAGGCACCATCCAGCTGGATCTCCCACCTCAGGCTGCCTAGGGAAGCTCTCACACAGGAGATCCCTGCAAAAGCAGTTTCACTTCACCAGGAATTCACTTTGCTTGTTTGAATGACAGATTCCTTTCAGGTCTTGGAATAGAGAGACAAGGAATGTTTTTCTAAACCAAAACAAGCAAAAAATCCTGGCCAGTGTTGCATATCCTTTCAAACCAACCACACTGACTTGTTTTCTGGATTTACTGTAAGACCAGAGACTTTTTGCACATTGAGGTGCCTATAAAGTGTGTGGTGTTTTCAGTGCTGATTTTAAGTCACACTGTGTTGTAAACCTCAGGTCTCTTGGAGCACAGCTCAAAACTTGCATCAGGAAATACTTTTCTGGAGAGCCCCTAAGAGGGGTAGTTGTGTTTAAATATGAGCGGGTGATTGCTTAGCAAGTGGTGGAGCTGAGTGGCAGAAATGCCACTGGTGTTTCCTTTGTGAGCTTTCACAAACGCTTTAGACATGATTTTGTCTCCCCAACAGCCTCTTTTGTCTTAGAACAATCTGTAACAGATAATTTTCATACAGGAAAGGCACTGTTTTCTTGCTTTATTTGCTAAAAGAAAATTAAAGAGGGTGTGGAAGTGAAGTAACTCTGGAAATCCATGTATTTCCATTCTGCTTTACAATGAAAGTAGCTTTATAGGAAGATCAGTGATAGAGAAGGTGTGTTATTTTTGTAAGGGGGTTATTTTTGCATAGAGGTGTAGAGGGAGGAAATCAGAGCCAGCTGAAAGGGGAGCAGGAAAACATTTTGCTTGGAGAGTGGGAAGAAAGCAGTCTCAGAAAGATGAGGAGGGGGGAATTGGGACTGCAAGCAAAGTGGTGACAGACTTCCTAAGAATCCAGTTTGCATACTGGATGGGGTCTAAGGGAATTAACTGATTTGTGTTGCACTGACCTGCAACCATCTGGGAATGGGAAGGCTCCAGAAAACCCAAATCCCACAGGCTGTAACATGTTCCCTGGCCAAGCTGGAGGGAGGATTGACAGGGAGAAGGCAGAAGCAGGAAACAAGTAGGGCTGTGGGGTGTTACTGAGCAGCAGAAGGAAAACAACATCCCCCTTCTGTTAGTCCTCGCTTCAAAGGGAGCCTGCTGTGAAGAAGTGAAATCATCTCTCCCTAAACAAAGCAGTTCAGTTCTTGCCTCACTCTCTCACTTGCTCCCCAATGTCCCTCAAATTCACCATGAGCCTCAGCCCTGGGTTTTTTGTTGGTGGTGTGTGTGCTTTGATCTCCAGGCTTGCAAAGGAACAAGAGAGGGATGGGGCTGATTCATCCTAAAACAGTAACTGAGAAAACTCTTTCCACTCGTAGGAGCGAAAATAGAGGCTTGTGAAGAAAAAACTTTGCTGCAAGCAGCACAGGGTTTTGTAGAAACTTACATTTTTAAATGTCAGTTTGGGAGAATCTAGGTTTACTAACTGTTTGGATACCCTACATTTTCTTAGCCTCATTTTTATGCTCCATTTATGAAACCTTTTGACCAGATTTGTTACTCATTATACCCTGCCAAAGCTCTTTATTAGAGGCCAGTGGCTCCAGCAAGAGATTAAACTGGAGTAGTATTATTTTAGTGGCAACAAGAGTCAACATATTACCAGCGGAAGTACAAAAAACTAATTGGATTTATGTTAATTTTATTGGTTGTAAGTGCATAAAACTCATCCGCCCACCTCCAGCCCATACAAATCACAGGTACTCAGAGCCTTTTGGATGATCTCATAGTCCTTGCTCCCTAAGATGGGCTGCATGTGATCCTTTCTGGCTCCAGGGACTCCAGAGGGATATCAGACCTGTCCACTCTGGTGTCAGTGTGGGTTTGGGATCTTGGCTGTGAAGATTCATGCCTTGGGTATGGGGTTGTTCTCCTGTGCAGTGGGAAGCTGCACCCCTGTGAGCTGTAACCCCTCTGGGGAGGTTCAGAGGTTGCTCACTGAGTTGGGGATCATGACCTCGTGTGCTGCTTTCATCTGGGGCACAGAGTCTCTTCCTGCACACCTTTACCCCAACTCTGGCTGGTAATTTCCCAGCTTCAAGGCTGAGAGCACAGGGCAGGAACTCGATGGGTTCTGCACCCTGTAAAAGCAGGAGGTGAAGGAGGCAGCTCTTTAAGAAGTGGATCCCTGCCTGCAGTCAGGACTGGGTCAGTTTCTGAGCTTCTTCTGGGCTTTTGCAGCAGTGTTTGGTCAGAATCATCTGTGTGTGACACGCAGGAGACTTCAGCTGGGGTAAGGCTCTGGTCCCTGCCATGCTCCTGCAGCTATGGATGCAGAATTCCTCCAGGCTCCCACCTGAGCCTGTCTTCAGCTTGTAAATTTAGATTGCCTGACAATCTGTAGTAATGCTGTCATAAGAGACAAAAGACAGAAAGCTGAACCTGCTGCAGAAATCTGACAAAGGCCAGGTACTCAAATCAAGTCTCATTGTTACATATCTTTCAAGACAGTCGTCATTTCCTTTATAATTTTCTCAATTACCATAATGAGGATTAATTTGGCTTCCAGGTTGCCTTACACTGCACCTTTGTGCACACAAAAGGCTTGTTGTCAAACCTTTTGAAGCACCTAAGTTCAGGCAGAGGTCAGGAGATACAAGCTTGTGTCCTGCTGGGGAAAAACGGAAAAAGGAAAAGGTTTTGAGGCACTCTGATGCCACTCTTGGCCTGGCTTTGAGGGCTGCTGTGGCTGTTTCAGGGTATGGATGTCTTGTTTGTGTGGGAAAATGTGAACAGCAAGAACTACAGGAGGTCATAGAGCTGTACAGGTTCTGCTCCTCATTTTTCTATAGTGGGATCAGAGGGAGGTGAGTGCCTGAGGCCTCCAGTGGAGCTAAAGAGAAACCTGTAGGCAGAGGCACTCAAAATCAGAGAAGTCTTGGGAAGCAAAGGGCTTTGAGCTGCCTTTGTGCAAAGCTTTCCCAAGCTCACTTAAGGATGGGAAAGAGGGTGCTTGAATGGGGCAGGAGGGATGCAGCGGAGAAATGATAATGTTGTGGTGCTCAGGAAGAGTACAAGATGGGGGAGGAGGTAAGATGAAGGGGATGCTCCTTACATGCGGAGTTGTGGGCAGCAGGATTTGCTCTCAAATTTCCACCCCTAATGCCCTCCTGGAGTTCTCAGCTAAGCTCTGTGCTGTCCCTGTGTGCTCAGTGTGCCTTGTTCCCTGCCCCCTCTAGACTGCCACCCTCTGTGCCAGCAGTGCGTGGCCAACCTGCGGGACACCGGCAGTGTCTGCCTGAAGTGCCAGAACGCCCGGCACCTGCTCCTGGGGGATCTCTGCCTGCCTGACTGTCCTCCGGGACACTACGCTGACAGCGGCGCCTGCAAGAGTGAGTGCTTTCCACACACACCTCGAGTGGCTGCAGGGAGCTGCCTGGACCCTTGTGAGAAGCTCCATGAAATGGCTCCTGTTCAGGAGAGAAGCTTTTTGCAGCTGGCAGGACACTGCACTTGAGCAGGTTTTTTTTTTTTCTTGCTGGTGGGAGTTTCTCAGGATGTTTTGCAGCCTGAGATGGAGCATCACCCTGAGGTCTGTTACTGAGGCTTGTCTTGCTACAGTAAAAGCCCAGAAGGTGATGGCTTGCAGCAGCTCCTCAAACAGAAACCAAATTTCATTCAGCCTTTGAATGAAATTCATTGCTGGTGCGAGGGATGCAGCACCTGTGGTGCATTTTATTATCTAACGCATCCCTGCATCTCCTCTGCTTTCAGTTGTTGATGTGGTTTCATTTTCCAGTCATTGTCTGAGCTGCTTTGTACTCCCTGGGCTCTTAGAAGGATGCAGGTTCCTTTCCTTTTTCTGTGGCTGACAGAGACGTGGTAAAGCTCAAAGCTGAGCAAAGGGTATTGCACTTTAGTTTCAGAGAAAGGAACCAAGAGCAGAAATTCAGCACAATATAGATGCTCCTTTTGCAGGAAGTGGCATTTCCTAATCTAGTTGAGGGTGGGTAATATTTTAAAGCTTCTTTCCAGCATTCTGGGAGCTCTGTGTTTATTTACCTGATTTTGACAAGTGAGATCTCAGAGCTATGAAATATATTCTGTGTCACTTGATTGGAAAGGCCCCTGAGAGGGAGAGAGGTTTTGCCTTCCTGGAAATGTAAGCCTAGGGATAATGTTTCTTCCCTTTGGTTTAAAGGTTTCATTTAAAAGAAGTTGTGCATTTTTCAGACTATGTCAAAGCTCATAGGACATTTTGTTCTGGCTTTTAAGATCCCCAGCACAGCTCAGTGTGGTTGCTTCTGATTCCTTTGCCCACTCTCACCCATGATTAATTTTACACCTATCATGATAGGTGTAATGATGGCATCAGTCTTTAGGTAAAGGCCTGTCAAGAAGTAAAACAGACTAATAATTTTGTATGCAACCTCTCTGGAGAAAGTAATAGGGTACATTGGCCTAAGCTGCTGTGATATTTTAAATCTCTTTCATCAGACTGAGAAACGAGCTTAAAAAGTCATGAGGGAAATGGGGAAAGGGTGCATGAAGATAGTCTGGTGTCCAACAGTGCAACTCCTGCTGAAGGGATGGATGTGAATCTTCAGGGAAGTATGGGACTGTCAGAAAATCAGTAGATGTTTCCTGCATAGACAAAGAGGATCTAACCTGAAGCTAGCTGGGAGAAAGCATGAGAGGGATGTATGTGCTAGCCGTTTTTTCACTCTTTTCTGTTAGACAGCTCCTGGCCAGATCCTGCAAGGCTTTTTCTTTAAGAAGGGAAGGTTGAAGAGGAGAGGGTAAAAAGAGAAAGAAGGGAGAGGATCCTTTCTTGGGCAGGAGTGGTATTGTGCACCACTGAGGGCTTAAACTTGGCAGGAGCTTTCAGTGCTTGCCATCCCTACTCTCAGTCTCTGAAAGCATTTCTGCTGAAGCTTGTGAAACTTGCCCTGAGACCTGCTGTTCCTTGAACAGAAACACTGTCTTTTTGCTGTCCCTGCAGAGTGCCACCCTTCATGCAGAACCTGCACTGATGAGGGTCCCTTCTCCTGTTCCTCCTGCAACGCCAGCCTGGTTCTGTCCCACACGGGCGCGTGTGCTGCGCTCTGCTCCCCAGGCTACTACAGGGATGACAGGCAGACCTGCAGACGTGAGTGCCTCTCCCCCAGCCAGCTCCAGTTTCCACAGTGCATTGACCAACGTGTCTTTTCTTGTTCCTTTGCTCTCTGCTCCTGCTGCCTGGAAAAGAAAGGCTTCAGGTGCCTAAAAACACGATGCGAGTTGACAGAGGTGATGAGCTGCCTCAGGAGCAGAGCCTACAGCAGGGCTGGAAGTTGAAAACTGTTACAGTTTTGTTACTGACCTCAAAGACAAGAGGCTTTGTGTCCTGCTGTAAAAAATCTGCAGCAGCATTTGTGTAGGTTTCCCTATGATGGATTCCGGGCTTGATGAAAACTTGGCAAGTTGAGACCAGTTTTAATCAATCCTTGCTAAGGCAGACCCCCTCCCCACTGCACTACCTGCCAGTACATGCCATGGAAGCTGCACTGTAGCATTTATGTCCATTTATCCTCGTGTGAAACCCCAGGAGAAACTAGGTACAGCTTGGTAGATGCAGACCTGAGCTGATCCTAGTGATCTGGTGGAATTGATCTGGTATTAAGTTATGTTTTATCCTATTCTTGCTATCCTCTGTGAATCTCTCAGGGCCTCTCTTTTCTTTTATTATTTTGTGTTCACTCTGGCCCTGGGTTATTCCTCTCATAATTATTTGGCTTGATGTTCCAGAATGCAAAATGGTGTGGCCCAAAGATATAAAAACCAGGAAAAAGCCCTGCTTGAATCATCCTGCTATAATACACACACCTAAAAATGAGTGAATACTGAGGTGATTTGGTCACTGTGAACCTGAACACTCAGATTAGTGAAGTCCTGCATTACCCTGATTTAAATTCTCTGGATTTATGCTAAAATAACTCAGTTGCACTAAGTCCAGGTGTCAGTGTCATCCTACCTAGACCCAAGTTTGTCACTGATGAGGTCGTGTAGGAGGAAACCGATGTGGTTGTCAGCTTTACCTGCCTTTTGTTGAAACAGATGGTTCTCCTGCAACTATTATTTCCATCTGATCAGCAGAAATGGAGACACCTTATATAAGTTGAAGGAAATAGCTGGAAGGACTTGTACCATTCTTCTGTTGAGGGAAAAAAAAAAAAGCTATTCAATAATAATAAAAAAGGAAAGTAATAAAAAATTGGAATTAAAAGAAAGAATTCTTGCTGTTCTCCTGCGGTAGGGATTCTCTTACTGCTTGCTACACCAGAATATCTCCCTTCCTAATCAACATGCCCCTTTTTAATGAAAGCTTTCCTGTTGATAGCTCCTGCCTCAGGATATCAAGGTAGACTTGGAATGTTCCTGAGGCCTGCACCCTACCTGAATTTGGTTCAGGGGCTCAACTGCAAATAGATTTTTTATTTTTTTTTTTTTTTTGGCAAGCCAGTTCAGCTACTCTAATCTCCTGATTGCAAATGGCTTTTTAAGAAGTGTTTGTAATCCTTGGAGCAGGAGGCTCAAGGCCAAGTGTGTTGGATTTTTGTCATTCCAAGTGTCACTTGTGCCTTTTCAATTGCTGCTGATAAGCCAGGGAGATAGAAATTGTCCCAGGCTGCTGGGAAACTGCCACTTGGAGGGAATGGAAATTGTTTAATCAGAGGTTGGCTGTTAGGCTGAGAAAATCTGGTCTCTCTTCAACGTTTATTTTGGTCTCTTTGCACTTTTGAGGAACTGGGGGTTGGAATGAGGTTCAGAGAGCTGCTGAGTGCACGTATGGGCTCTGGGAGATATTTTTAAACTCAATGACATCCTGGCCCAGGAACACCGAGATGCTTAACGAGTCCTTCATGGGCTTAAAAATGCAGATATGGAGTCATGCTGATAAAACAAACAGACAGGTTTGCTTCCAGATACAGTTTTTCCTTACTCTTCTGGCATGCCTCCATGGGTAGCCTGATTTTCATGGATTTAGACCTCATGTAGAATGTTTTACTGTATTTTTAATAGTTGGTTTTTGGAGCCAACCTGAAAAAAGTGATTTTTTTCATATAGTATTCTTAAATGAAGAAAAATCGGAGTAGCACCAGAGCACCTAAAAGCAGCTGCTTGATTCTTTAGGTAAACATTTTGCTAGAAATCATTCGTACGTCAATAAACTGCAGACCTTCTGTGACATTTTTTAGAGGAGCTAAAACAAGGAACTGCTTTGAAAAACGCTGTGTTCTTGCTTCAGTGAGAGCAACATGGGTATTTTCACATTTACTTTGGTATTTGGAGGTTTTTTGGTTATAAAACTGTGTTTTGAATTAACATGTCAGTATTTATTACCCAAACTGTTAGTACAGCCTCCTGCGAAGTTTAGTTCCTGGACATCAAAGAGGTGAGTTGAAATATTCTGAACCTCTGGACTTTGATCCTAGATTCAGTAAATCCCTGAATTACTTTTCTTCCTGGCATCTTTATTGCTCCCTGCAGCTCCAGAATTTCACACTGTGTGCAGATAAAAAGGTGGAATCGTTAAGTGAAATTACATGGGCCTTTGGTCCCACCAAGGATTGCAGCAGTCTAGTCTGCTCTCCAAATTTGTATGTTTCTGGGTAAAGAGCTGTATGAAATGCAGGTTGCACAAAGGAAATTAAAAAAGACAGAGTCAGGGAAAGCTCTTATCTGGGGATTTGGATTCAGGGTCAATGTTTTTCCAGAGGAAAGTAAGAAGCAATGCAAGGGGACATTGCAGCCTATTCCGAATGGAGTGAGGCTCTTTACACTTTGGAGAATGCAAAAAGGAACAAAACAAGCAAAAACTCTGAAGTCTCCACAGAGGACAAGAGGAATAGCAAGGCTGCAGGGCAGCACCATTTTGGCTTGTGAAGTCTGCTGGTGTGTGGGGACTGACACTGATTTACCTCATCTTTCTGCAGCTTGCAGCAGCCAGTGCCGGAGCTGCGACTCGGCTGCCGGCTGCACGTCATGCAGAGATGCAGCCAAGGTCCTGCTCTTTGGGGAGTGCCAGTACGAGAGCTGTGCTCAGCAGTATTACCTGGATTTCTCCACCAAGACTTGCAGAGGTGAAAAACACGTTCCTGGTTTCAAGGGAAGAAAGAAAAAGAAAGGAGAGAAGAAAAGAAATTAATACAAGTGCCTAAGAATCCATTAGATGGCAGCGGGAGCTGTGCAGGTGTCCTCCTTTAAAAAGAATGTAGGAAGGAGAAAATTGTTCAGTGACAGGTTGCTTGCAAGGTTTCTGCAGGTTTGTTTTTTTTTTTTGCTTTTTGGGCAGCCTGCTGTCACATACTTGAGCCTTTCAGTGGAACAAGATTATTGCAAATCGCTCTCTTGTAAATGATTTTGTAACCGAGCCAGCAAAGTTTTCAGGGGTCAGGTCCAGCAATTCATTTAGTCACGGGTCAGCTGATAACGAGTGAGCTTGCCAGGATAAGTCTCTTTTAGGGGGCTTATCTGGCCTCCCATACTTACCTGTCTCTCTCTCTCTGTCTTAATAAATCCTGCATCACTGGAGGGCTGCAGAAACAGCAGTTTGGAGTGATTTAAAAGACACGTGACTTGAAAGATTTCCAGAACTCCCCAGCAGAGTGTTCCCTAATGGAAATAAGTGACATTTTCCTGCAGCTTGTAGACCCCATGTGCAAAGCCCTTGTGCAGGGTGAGCACCCCAGAAAGGGCTGCCCTGAACTGATTTTTGTTTTCTTCCAGAGTGTGACTGGAGCTGTAATGCCTGCAAAGGTCCCCAAAGGACTGACTGCCTGCAGTGCATGGAAGGCCACATTCTCCACGAAGGAGCTTGTGTGGAAGAGTGCCCTCCAGCTTACTACCAGGAATCAGACACGTGCCAGAGTGAGTTTTTATGGAACGTTGATTCCAACGAGTTTCCCTGCTTGTCTCCCAGGACCTGTCAAGCTGAACTCTGTCTGTGCCTCTTTAGGGTGTGATCAGCCCTGCCTTCAGTGCCAGCAAGCAGACAAGTGCAGTCTTTGCCCAGCCCCGTTCTTCCTCCTGGGCAGTCTCTGTGTTCCCAAATGTGGGCAGAGATACTACACAGACAAGGCACAGCGCCAGTGCACAGGTGAGCACAGCAAGCTTGAGGCAGGGACAGTGGGCAAATGAGGAAGGAACTTCTTGCCAACTTCTGTCATAACTCTTTGCCCACTATCTTGACTCTTTTTGTCAGGTAGGTAGGACACACATAGTGGTGTTTCTGCTCTGACCCTGGGGACAGCTCTGCATGCCAGTGGCTGCGCTGGTTTTGCAGGCTCTCAGTGGGGTTGTGCTTTCCATCTGATGCAGCTTGTCCTCCTGGATGCCTGGAGTGTGACAGTGGCAGCCTGTGCCACCTGTGTGACAGCACCACGTTTCTGAAGAATAAGATCTGTGTTTCTGCCTGTGGCCAGGGTTTCTATGGCAATACACAGACTAGAAAGTGTGAAGAAGGTGAGTGTGAGACAGCACCATGTATCATCAGTGTAAAACCAGTGTCAGAATATCTTGGGGGAAATCCCTTCCTGAATCAAGTTTAGTGGTTCCTTATCCATTCTTTAAATGAAGATTTACTAGTCTGTCTGCAGTTGGCTTTCAATTCTGTGACAGGGAAGTCAAGGTGGAAAGTGATTTGCCCAAGTCATGGTGGGGTTTAGGATGGATCACAGTCCACCTGGGTCAGGAATGAGCAGGGCACCCAAAAATAGTGCTGACAGGCATGATGCCAACACAGCCCGTGGTGATTCCTGCAGTAATCCCTTCTTTCCCTTCAGCCAGCAGGCATCCCTGGAGCTCCCGTGTGAGCAGCACCCTGGTGGTGGGGATTGGCGGGGTGCAGCCCCTAGACCTGTCTTTGCTGGGTGTGTGTGATCCGGCCGCTGCCTCGGGCCAGCTGCTGTTCCATGTGGACAGCATTCCCTCCACCGGCCGGCTGGTGATGCTGCTGGACGGGCAGGAGGTGCCGCTGAGCCGCGGCCACCGCTTCAGCTGCAGGGACGTGCGGGAGAGGAGGGTCCGCTTCGTGCACGGCAAAGAGGAGCCCAGGTGAGGGGGGAAAGGGTTTTTCTGAGTCTTGCCTCACAAAAAAGTTGTTGTGTCTTGAGAATGGGTGTTTCCTTCTTCCTTGGAAGCATTCCTACAGGGAGACACACTTCGCACTGCTGCTAAATCAACTTCCAGCACACTTACACTGAACCGTAGTGTAACTGGTGGTGCAAAACTTCTCGGTCCATGGTGGAAGAGGTCACCGTGACCCAGCTCCCAAACTTCTGTGCTTTTGGAATCTGTCCCATCTTCAGGATACTCAGCTGAGAGTTGAAATTGGCATATTGGGCCGATTGCTACCACAGTTTCTTGATATTGTTAGGAAGATGCTCAAGTGATGTCACTGCTGTGCTCTCTGGCATAGTTTGCCTTCAGCTATTCCTTGTTTTCCTCCAGTATGAGCTCTTTTAGTACTCTGGAATAATGAGTGGTGATTAGTGGCTGGCCAAGCTTACACTGCAAGGATGTTGCAAGGAAGCAGATTTTTCCTGCAGCCAGGCAACAAGCCAGCCAGGCTGCCAAATTTCACACTTGATTTGCATCACCATAAAGCCTTGGCACCAGAGTGACATCAGTGGAACTGTTCTAAATTTCTGGGTGTATAAATCAGGAGGGTTTTTGATCTACATAAGATCTGAAGAAGACTTTCAGGGTATCCTGATGTCGAAGGTTAGCTGGTGCTCACCAGGCTTCAGGCATATGTTCCTGTATCCTGCTTTTTTTTTTTTTAAGTCTTGCTGGTAGTCACCATGAAATGTCAGCATCCTGTCTTGAGAAACAAAGCTAATTTATTACTGAATATTACCCTATGTATTATTTATACTGTTATTTTAAACTTCGAGGTGTTTGGCTGGCATCACTGAAGAGTAAATGGGAAGGAAAAATCCTGGCAAGTCCTGAAGCCAGAAAAGTGACGTTTTTCTTGAGCAGCGAGTGGCTGACATTTAGAATTGATACTTCATCTCGGGGATGCCATCCAATGTGGATAACGTTACTTAAAGGGAGATGAGAGTATATTATTGCACAGCTAAAGGTGTTTTATTACCTGTTGTGACTGCTGTGAATCTTCAGGAAAAAAAATACTATAAAAACATAATTGAAGAAAACTTGAGCTAAAGCTTCTGTCACTGAGCCAGTCATTTTTGCTGAATATGTAATATTCTTATCGTTATGGAGTCCTGGAAGAGTACTTCATTAATTTATATTATCCTGTATTTTGGCTTGTTGGGGACCTGTTTAGGAAAGGACAGTTTTCCTTGAAGGTCAGTGATCAACAGTCGTTCTCCCACCTCAAAGTGATCAACATTCAAGCCTTCTCAACACAGGTAACAAAGCCTGGAAACAGCCCCAAATTTTGTACCCTTTGAAGTCCTGGTTTCTTGAAGGGATGACAGAGAAACTGGGCAGAACTTAAGCAAGGGTTCAGATCAGGCAACTTGGACTCAACTCTCCCTTAGGGGTGGCAGCAAGAGTCACATGGAGGAAAGGGACTTGGGGAATTGACTGGAGAAGTTGGCCTGTGTCAGTTTGCTTGTGCAGGGAGTTGCAGCTGTGTAATCATAGAGCAATTATCAGCAAAGGCTAAGGAATCCCTACTGCTCCAAGTATCCTTTGGATCTGCTGATGCTCCAGTTCAGCCTCTTTGCTGCAGGGCAATTGGAACGGGATTGATCCCGATGGCAGGACAGCTTTGAGACACTCAAGTTCAGTGCTCTGTTCTAGTAGAGCTGGGAATTAAATCAGCACGAGCTATTTAAAGTGTGTCTCAAACTTTTCACCACTTCTGGGCAAGGTGATGGTACGGCCAAGTGTCTCCTGTATTATCGTTATTTAAAGTTTGTGGCACAATAGATGGGTCTCACCCCAGATGGGGTACAAGCATCTTAACAGGTTCCAGGTTTCCAGGGAGGCTTTGCAGCTTGCACTGAGCTTTTTCCAGTGTGGAAAGCTCAATCAGATATTGGCGTATCCTTACAAATAGAAACCTTAAAGTGCAAAAGATAATCTGCTACACTTAAAGCCCATATACATTCTCAGAGGGGCACCAAATGACTTGACAGCACTCTTCTGGTGTTGGCTCCTTCCTGCCTATGAGCCTGGTCAGCCTCCACCCTCACCATGAGTAATTTATATTCTGTATTAGTCATTCCCATAACTTCTGGAAATTAGAAGTGCTCTAGTTTGTCCTTTAGAATAAGACAAAGTGTAGGTTTTGATCCTGCCGTGTGTGTATTGATTCTGGCTGGTGCTGAGATCTTGGCTCAGCCTAATCTCTCGTTTACCTCAGTAGGACGTTCACCTAAGTAAGAGCTGCAACCGCTGCCCCAGCATACATAAGTGAGGTTTAATGACAGGAATTCTGCCTGTTGATCCCTAATAACCCTGGGAAGTCGTGCACAAGGTGAGGTGGCAGCAGTTGACTCCCTGATGGATGTTCCCAGGGCTTTAACTTTGTCTCTGTGGGATCACCTCCCTCCTGAGGCAGTGCATTACCCATGGCAAGTGATGTTTATTGGGATCAATAGAGACTGCAGATTGAAACTTTCTTGATGACAAAGAACTGAAGAACTAATTTAAACCAGCAGAAATGTGGCCTCTAGCAGATTTTGGTATAAGTTGAGTAAGGCCGTGGGGAGTGTTGGAAATGAAATAAATACTGATGATGAAGACACCTAGTTTTGCTGTCATTTCAAAAGGCTAAGGAGGATCAGCTAGAGTCAGATGCTTTCTATATAAATGTCTCAAGTTTTTGCCTTTCCTAAGCCTAATATGGCAGAAGAATCTTCTTTTAATGGGACTAACTAAGTTTGAATGCTAAATGTTATTAGATCTGCCCATCGGGGGAAAAGGTGTGGGGAGTGATTCTCTGCTGCTAAGAAATAGGAGATTTCCAGGGATGAAGTGAGCTGATGTCCTTATCCCCAAACTTTTCATTCCAGCCTTTGATCGTGATCCCATCTCATAGGTTCAGCAGACACCTCAGAGCTGCTTTTGTGTTCCAGGCCCCGTATGTGTTCAGGAATGAGCCCCTCCTTGTCGGCAGGGGGGAAACGGGGACAATATCGGAGCTGGTGCTCGGCGTGGGGGACAGGGACAATCCTCAGGACGTGGTGCTGATGGTTTTGGAGCCTCCACGCCACGGGAGGCTGCTCGGGCCCCCTGGGGACCCTGCCACCTTCTCCCTGGGTGACCTTGCGGGCAGGCGGCTGCGCTATGCCCACGACGGCTCTGACAGCCGGCAGGACACAGCTCTTCTGCAAGTGAGCGACGGGTACCACTTCCAGAACATCCTGCTCCACATCAGCATTGCTCCCAAGGTATGTGCCAGCATATAAACAATCTGGCAGGCAGATTGAGAGTCTGGAGAAGCGCTGCTCTGTCCCTGAGGTGTCACTAATCCTGAGCAACCAACCGGAGACAGTAGTGGATTGATGGGGTTTTGGAGGGCGCCCGAATTTTTGGTTTGCAACAGCTCAGATTGTGCAGCTTTGATGATTCAAAGTCCATAGTTATTTGATAAAAAGTAATAAACTGTAGCAAAGCAGAAGGAGAAAAAGCTGAATGTATCTTCATTTCTTATTCATATGCAAGAGTAACAAAAAGTAGAGCTGTAAGTAGAGAAGGTCACAGTTTGCAGTCTTTTATGTAGAGATCTGACACAGTGTCTTCGAGTTTCACCCCCTGGAAAGGAGTTAGGAGGAGATGGCACTGCCCCTCTTTTGCCCTCTCTGCTGTTCTAGATGTCTTTCACAGCAACTTGGGCAGGACAATTTGAAGGGAGCTTGGCGAGCACTCCATGCATCCATGGGGTTCTGCACGAGGAGGCACTGATCCCATTTGGGCCCTGCAGGTTCTCCTAAAGCTACAGTAATGATTAATGTTAATTAGTGCTGTGACTCACACAGCAGTCTGGGGATGAAAAAGGAATTGCTTTCAAGGCTGGTGCTGTTATTAGACTCCTGGTATAAGAGGAGCTCTGCCTGTGGTTTCTTCACCCTGACTGCTTCTGTGGCCTTAAGGAGCCTGAGCAGGATCACAAGGACTGTGAAAATGCTGGGACACCACTCTGTGGTTGTTTGTAACACCTTGCTTTTCCCCCCACTGTTGATTAAGCAGGTTCTTGTAAATGCCAGTGAGGGTGAACTGCTGAGAGTACTTTCTTTTATGATCCTATTTGGTGCTCCCTTGTCTCTCCTTATTGTTCCACATTTCTCTCTGCAGCACTTGGCTGCAGAGAAGAGTGAAGGTGGTGACAGAGGTGAGAGCAGGGCAGCTTGTAGGGCTTTTTCCAGTCCCTTTAGTTGCCAATGACTGCTTTTCCCATCCAGACCCTTTACTGGAACTGTTGAGGCCTGAACAGGGACATGGAAGCCTTTCTTTTCTGAGAGGCCAGGGGGAACACAGAAAAAAAAAGGCAAAAGATGTTTATTTTAGAGGTATCCCAGGCCTCTAGAGATCCAGCTAAACGAGGTCTCCAAGGTATTTGCAAGGCAGCTGACCTTGCCCTGCCTGGGAACAGGTAGCAGAAGCATGGATGAGGGAGCTTGTGAGCCTCCCTGAGCTCTCTGAAAACACTGTGCTGTGAATTAATTCATGTTAAATATATTTTAAAAACAGATTACTAAGCAGAAAGAGGTGTCTCACGAGTCTGCTCTTATTAACAAGCAGCATCAAAGCCACGTGGGAATAGTATCACAACGTGCAGGATGGGTTTGATGTGGCCAGTGAAGGAACATTCAGGCATTTAGTGACCTAAAAGCTGAGGCTTTCCATGTTTATAACAAACCCACAGTGTAAGTAGAGTATAAATTAGGTATGCCAGAAAGGAGGTCGGAAATCATTCCTTTTCACAAATATCTTTTTAGCTCTCTCTCCTGTCTCTGTGGCAGATCCAGAAGAACACAGCAATGAGTCATTTATTAGTTTGGGGGCTGATTATGTGGAGTAGTAAATGAGGAGGAAGATGTTCCCTTAGATGGAGCAGTCAGGATTTTGACTGATCACACAGTTCAACATGAACTGCAGCCGCAGCCAGTTTCAAGGTGAATGTGCAGAAGTCCAAAAAAGAAGTCACATTTACAGCAGCTGGGGTTATAAGAAAGAACTGTGGCATAGAAGAGGTCACAGGGATTTTGATGACCTGTCCAACAAAGCAAATTAGAGCCAAAAAGGGCTGATGTAACAGAGTAGTGTTACTGAAATTAATGGAAGCTGTAGTGAAACTATTATTGCTGACATCCACATTTCAGGAAGCTTAAACTAATATTGGATAAATATTCATTTAGAAAAAAAAAAAAAGCCACAGGAATAGTTTGAAGGTTAGGAAACCCACTGAGTAACTAAAGACTTGGGTGGATGATACTCAGAGAGAATAAGAATGGTAGTAAAAGACAAAGTTATGGAGGGAGACTTGGGTCAGGAAGGTTTAGAGTCAGCAGCAGGAAATTAGGAATTAAGAGGACAAGGTCAGTTCTGCAGGCTGGGAACTGGGTCTGAGGGATAGAGCAGAAGGCTCCACAATCATTTCTTCAAGCAGACAATCAGGCTGGAATGTGTAAGGAATGCTGGAATACTTTCCTTGGTCCTTTCTTTTCCCTTGAAAGTCTGTTTCCATCAGCGCAGCACTGCTCACATTCCAGTCAGCCTTTCCCTGCTGTCCCCTGCCTGCAGAGTGACAGGAGCCCCCGGTTGGTGACCAACTCCCTGGTCTGGGTGCCCCAGGGAGGCATGCTGCAGATCTCTAAGACAATCCTGCACGCCGAGCTGCCCGGAGCCCGGGACTCTGACATCACCTACACCATCACCCAGGAGCAGCCCAGACATGGTAAATCCCTCTGGAGTTCTGCTGTCCAACAGCAGCACCCTTCCAGGGTGCGTTATATGCACAACCCACTGCATTTGGGGGAATATTTCCTTGGAATGGTACGCTGGGTGAGTGCTGCTACCCTCATCTTTTACCACTTCTAACAGCAGTAACAAAGGGCTTTTGCTCTTCCTGATCATCTGTGTTTCTCCAGTGGTGGTGGAATCCTGGCGTGTTTACAGCCCTGAGAGAGCAAAATCTTACTGCCAAAAGATAATCCTCCACAGTGACTGTCTGGTTTCAGGAGCACAGAGTAGTATCTACCTCTAGAAACTGCTGAGCAAAAGTTTCCCTTGAAGAATTCCCTAAATTCTGTGACATTTGATTGAATTTGTCCCAGAGGAGAAGGGGTTGCTGACTGAAACAGGAGTTGGTGATGTTGTTTGGATCTGTAGATAATTCTTGTCCCTGGATTCCTTTTGAGAGGCTCTGAGCTCAGCTCTCAGAGCAGTGCCTTCACCAGCAGCCCCATGCTTAAGGAGGATCTTCTGGGCACAGGGGGTGTGGAAGGTTCTGGGATGTGTGTCTGAGCTATAGATGGAGAAAAATAGGATGAAAAAGGTGTTGTGTGGAGGGAAAGGAAATATGGAAAGAAAAGAAAAATGTTCTTTTCTCACTCAGCATCACTATTTTCTTCACAAAAACTATGTCTTCAAATAATGTGTTTTGCACTTCTAAGAAATGATACCACATTTTATTTGCTGATCCGGGGAAATTAGAGGATCCCTCTAGCAACATCCATGGGTTTTTGGTTTTTTTTTTCCTTTTGCTGTGAGGACAGGCTGTTTTCCATAACAGCTGCCAGTACCTGATGGAAACAGAGATAATGAGAGTTTTGCAGTTGAGAAGTAATTAATTTGTATTCTCCCTTTAGTTCTCTGCCGATGAAGGTCTGTCTTCTCATTTTTAATAAGCATTTACATGAAAACAGGAATTCTTCCCTGAGGAGCTTGTCTCCTGCTGCCTAACCCTAACTAAAATTTATAATCCTGTGTTTGTATCACCATAATTATTGCTGCTGTGATTAATTGCAGTAATATAAACAGGTTTGTAGCTGCAGGTGAGGAAGAAGCAGGAGTGATCTTCAAAATTTTATCTAAAATACTCTTTTGCTGAAAGGGAGGGAAAAAATAAGAGAGAGAGAAATGTGGAAAATTGGTCCTGAATCCAGGAGGGCTTATCTGCCTAACTTAGTCTGTGACTAATGGGAAAGATATTCATACCTATAGAAAATAGAGAATTCGATTTTTAGATTTTTAGGGGAACTCCCACGAGCAAAACCATGAGATCTGGAATGTAATTAGGGTACCGATAAAGGGATTTTAGCCCAGAATTTGATGATCAAATGGAAGTGTGGTATTGCATCTTGCTGAATTACTTTTTTTGTTGCTTCAGCTTTTCAAGGGTGATTTGGAGAAATGAAACGGGAGAGCTTATGCTGGATATTTCACGTAACAGAGTGATTAATTATCAATCAGCAGATTTATCAACTTGTTTAATAGGATTAATTAACAAGATTTCCCAATGTCACCAGGATGTCTCAATAGCTGCTGCTGGCTTTTGGGAACTCTGCTGGTATTTCTGTCACTTAATAGTGCATGGAAAAAAGCTCTGACTGGGTGGCACTTGTCTTAGCTGCTCCTTAGCTGGTGCAAAGACCCCTCTTGCTCTCTGTGTTCTCCCAAGTTCCTCTTTGCTTTTCCCAGGGGAAGTGGTGCTGCTGGTCCCGATGCCGGCAGATGGCCCAGCAGGCTCCTGGCAGCTTTTACCTGATGGAAGAGCAGCCTCACCCACCACCTCCTTCACCCAGCAGGACATCAGTGATGGCATCGTGTGGTACAGGCACTCTGGAGCTGAAGTGGAGAGTGACTCCTTCCAGTTCCAGGTATTCCTCATCACGTCCCTAGAAACAGCACGTGGCAGTTCTCGGAGGTTTTACTCCACTTGTGTCTCATGAGTCCCAGTATTAACAATAACACAGATGTGTGTGTAAATACATACTGGCAAGTACACCACCCTTTCATAAAACCTACTTATTACCAAGTGAAAAACATTCCAAATGCTTTTTATAAAAATGGTGTGTTTTGTGAGCCCCAGAGTCACACAGCCCTTGCTTTCTAAGCTAATAATTTAATTTTGGCTTCAGAGCCCTTCGTCTTGCAAGCAGACCGAAAGGTAGAAATACTCCCCAGCAGCTGAGAAACTGAAATAAATCCCCACTCCCTGCAGATTTAAGAGCCATAAAATTCCTCAGACTGGTCCTTGCTCTTTGCTGGGAGGGTTTCACAGCCTCCCTTAACTAAGCCTACGTGAACACTGGCACACAGTGTTTGTTACATCTGGTTTACAAGGCAGAAGCAATTACTGTAGCACCGGAGAGGCAATTAAGGTAATTTCTAAAGTAATTAACATAAGTGATAATGAGGAATTTGTGAGCATCAGTGTTGAACAAGCTAATCTTTGCCTTAATTGCTGCCACTCCTCTTACAGACTATGCATTTTGCATGAGTTGAGTGTTTGGGTTTAGTATTTCTGAGCAGTAGCAGTAACTGTACCGAGAGCTAAGAAAGGGAATACCTGGTCACATCAGGAGTCCATGGCACCCCTGTCCAAGCCTTGAACTTTGGCCTGGGACATTTCAGGGCCAGCATGTTGTTTTCATTGGTTTTAGGACAGAGCAGGCGCAGCAAATGGATAAAACAACATCATTCCTTTCATCAGAACTTGCATCTTTATGCATTTCCTAAAAATTAAGCTTCAGGATGCCCATTCCCGCTCACAAAGTACTCTGCAGAGCACACTGCCTTCCCTACTAAAAGATAAAGCCATAATAACTGAGTCTATCAAAGAAGGGAGCTGTATTTCTTTGGGTGTTTTCTTCATCCCAGGATTGCTGGGAACATTTGCAGGCTCGCCTCTAGGGAATGGTTCTGGTACTCTGAGTTTTTACCAATTTAATGTAATTTGCCTTATATGTCTTTGCTTGCAATTAGGGGTTGGAAACTCTTGACTTAAATTTTTGGTGCCAGAGTGGAAATTATTTATGAGTCTGTGAAACACAAGTGCAGGCCATCTTGGGAGCTGTTGGGATGATGGGGAGCCACTGCCAAGGGAAAGTCTGAAACTGGTCCAGGAATCACTTATCCATTTGTGAGATCTTTCCTTCCCAGGTGTCCAGCTCTGCCAGTCCACAAACCAGCTTGGAAAGCCACGTGTTCAACGTTGCTGTTCTGCCCCAGACACCCAAAGCCCCTCAGCTTTCCCTCGGCTCCTCTTTGCACATGGCTGTAAGTGATAACACTACACAGATGGCTGGAGTAGGAATGGGAGAAAAGACAGATTAGAAGAGTAACTGGGGTAGGGGTGGGTGCAGAAAATACCCATAGAAAGTTGAAAAACTCGGTATTAAAACTGATGGAAAGGAAAGGGGGAAAAGAGATGCAAAAATCAACATTTTATGAAATTCTTACCCTTTTCTGAGAGAAAAACTGTGGGTTAGACTGTAATGAATGGGTCTTTTCAGTAGTTCCACTGTAAACTTGATCCAAACTGTAGCTCTGGGAATGACCATGTGGATGACAGTGGTCTCTCCAAGGTGGTTCCTTCCCCGGCTGTGTTGATTGGAAAAATGATCTTGGAGTTTAAAGTCGGTTTTGTGGGCTCTCAGACTGTGGTGCAAGCCTTGCCTGCGTGTCCCCATCCCATGTGGGTGAAGTCCAGCTGTCCCCTCCACTTCTCCTGTTCTACATGCCAGGCATGGGGCCAGGAAAGGCAGAGAAAGCTGTGGGAGAGGGATTAGTGGGAAGTCCATGGCACAACAGCCTTGTCAAGGTTTAAAATAGAGGCGACCTTTCCCGGGTGATAATGAAACATGCTCAGACTGCTACTTGGAGCCATTTATCTTCCTGCTCCTGACTTTTTGTTGTTGTCATTATTGACAAAATTGATGGGAGAGATGTCTGGCAGAGCCACGCAGCACTGGGTTTTATAGCTAATTACTCCCCACAAAATTCAATAGGGCCATAAAACACCTTTTACCTCACCACCTGCGAGTCCCACCTTTGGGAGAGACAAATAGGCCTTTGAGGCAGTGAGGAAGGAACATAACCTTAAATCTTTCCATCAAAAAATTGCACTTCCCTGCCCCAGTGTGATCGAGTTCTGTTCATTCGTCTTCAAACTCCTTCAGAATGAGACTTCTGAAAGCTGAGAGGAAAGCACAATACTCTGAGTCTTCCCATCCCTCTAGTCTTGACTTTGTCTTGTGCTGCTGAGAAAGGTCAAGGGAAGTTTGATGACTCTTTTGTTAATCTGGTCACAACATCTCTGTTGGTTTTTCTTCCTTGAAGTTAACCTGCTTTCCCCATATTGGTAACCTTTCATGTTCCAAAGCAGATTATTTAAGTGCCTGTATCCTTAATTTAGCTTGTTCTCTCCCTATTTTGCTCAAGATTATGAAATGAGCTGGATGCTTTTCATACCCAGCTGAGCTGTTTAATTTAGCAATTTCTCGGAGCTGTTAATTCTGCAGGATTAAGGTTCATGAACGTGTGGAAATTAACTGGTTTTGGGCACTTAAGTCTCTTCAAGCAGCACTGTAATTTCTTTAACGCCCTGCCTGCCTTTGGTTCATGATAATCTTGTTATGGAAGGATCAGAGCAATTTTAGACAGGTTGAAAACACAAGGAAAAGCTTTGGTCCCTCTATATTCCAATGGAAAGGGCTGAGTCATTTTCAGTGTTTCTTCTGAAAGAGAATCCAGTCCAGCCACATCAGACTATACAAGAAAACTACGTAGACAATGAATTACATGTTCATCCAGGGAGTTCTTGATCCAACTGGGTTTTCCTTTCTCTCTTTATAATTGCTGTAGACCAAAAGAGAAACCTGACCACCCCTGAGTGTGGAGGTTGTGCATCTGCAGGGGACAGGGGGTCAGGTTTAGGTTTAAGAACTGGGCCTTTACATTTAAAGACTGTCTTATATTTAACCTAGAGTAAAGCAAATTCTCTTTCAGCGCGTTTTTGAGTGAATCTTCCCATGTCTGTGGCCTTGATGCTCATGGTCTGATGTGTTTATTGAGGTGCTGGAGGACCGTGTGACAGTGATTGAGCCTCATCACCTCTCCTTTGTAGACCCGGAGATTCCCAGTGAGAAAATCCTGTACAACGTGACTGTGCCTCTCCTTCCTGGGCAAGGCAAGTGAACCTGTTGCTGCTGCATTAATTGCCACATTTTCCGAGCACATCTCCTGCTTCCTTCAGAGTATCATTCTGTGGAGGCACCTGTTAATCCATTTGGCCTCTTTCCTTAGCTTTTAAACACCTTGTTCCTTAATCCCATTTCTTTGGCTTCTTTAGGAATGTGCTGCAGAGCTCAGTCAGTTTTTGCTACTGTTTGAATAATATTGAATGTTGTGTCCCGTGGCTTTTTGCTTCCCACCTCTCCAGTGAGAGGTCATGTGAAGGAATGCCCAAGTGAGGAATCTCTGTTTAATTTCTCTCATCCCTAGAGCCCATCCTTGATGCAGCTGCATCTGTATTGCCAATTCCATGTTCTGGAACTGGCACAAAGAAATACCTGGGGAAAGCAAAGGAAGCTGTGGAATCAGATAGAGTAATTAACCCCTCCTGGTAATGCTGCTGTCTCTGCACCCACAGGTATCGTGGAGCACAGGGACAGGCCTCTGTCCCCAGTCAGGTACTTCACCCAGGCAGACATAAACCATGGCAGGATTGCTTATCGTCCACCAACTGCTGCCCCTCACCTCAGGGAGATCATGGCCTTCTCCTTTGCAGGTGAGCATCCCAGTGCTCCTTGCAGTGCTCCTTGCAGGGCTGGGACAGGCAGCTGGGCTGCTGGAGTTCCTCCTTGCTGAGGAAAGACTCCCACCCACTTAAACATCAGCGCTTGCTTTCTCCAATATCCCCCAAACCCATGTCAATGTGTGCTTTCCTGTCCTGACCACAGTCCCTCTGTGCTTGTGTTTGTCCCACCAGGTCTCCCAGAGTCCGTGAACTTCCGATTTACAGGTATGTGAACCACTTGCTCTTTCCTGGCCAGAGCAATTTTCATCCTTCTTTTGCCCTTCCCATTGCCTGTTAATCCTTGGCCTCTGTTCTGCTGCAGGCACACCTATAAGCACTCAGTAGGGATTTCTGGAAATGCACATGCCTGGGGAATATTAATTCCTCTGGTTCCCAGCAGTGTTTTACAGAAGCTGAGCTTCAGCTTGTTAAAGACATCTTTTTCCAGTAGCTGCCTGGAATCAGTCCTAAAAGCCTGATTCATTCCTGTTGTCCCCCCAGTATGAGAAAGGAGTTTTATGCTCTCATTTTTTTTAATACAGCATGGAGGCATTTCTGCAATTGAATTGCCACAGATAAGCTGCTTGCCTGTTTAACATGTCCTTCTGGTCTCCATTTGTTTTCTGGCTTCCACCAGCAAGGAGAAGCCCATGTTCTGAGTTAGGGGCAGAGATAAATGCTCTTGGCCTGTGTGAAGTATTTGTGAATGTCCACAGACAAAGGTGTTGCCTGGAAGGGTGGGAGACAGTCAGCATTGTGGGATGGTGGTTATTGTACAGCCAGGTGAATTTCCCAGGTGAAGAGTCCCCGCCAACCCTTCCCTGCACTCAGGCATGGTTTCTGTCTGTTCCTAGTGTCTGGTGGGGAGCACACGACCCCGGAGATGGTGTTTGTCATCCACCTGCTCTCCGCCGAGCAGCAGCCTCCGGTCTTCCAGATCGCTACTCCGTTCCTGGAGGTCAGCCAGGGGGGCAGAGCCACCATTGGTGAGTGGGGTGCATGGGGCAGGGTGTGGGGCTCATCTCACTGCCAGGAGGCCCAGGTTCACCTGCACAGGGGTCACTTGAGAGCCATTCTGGGAGAGAATTCCCTGATACAGCCTGAGCATCATGAGAGGACAAATTATTTCCATGAACCAACCAGTTCCTGGGCTAGGGCAGCTCCAGAATTATTTACTTTTCTTGTACTAACTGAATTACATGTTTTTTTTGGCTCCATTCACACAAGCTACTCTCTCTTTTCCCCTGGCACAGGGATCCAGTTGGCTGTAAGTGACACGGATACAGCTCCTGAGGGTCTTTTCTTTGAGCTGGTGAAACCTCCCCATCATGGCATTGTGCTCAAGTACAGCACAGATGTGCAGGAGCTCATGAGAGCAGGTGAGTGGAGTAAGAATTCCCTTCAGTGCAGGAGAGGGGTCAGCCTGGCTGGTTTAGGTGAGCTGGAGGAGACAGATGTCCTTGGCAGATCAGGATGCATCCATAGGGGAGCCTTATCTAGCTGTGAGTTCATAAAGCAGCTGGGAAGAAAAGGAGGTGCCCTCCTTGAGAATCACCAGGAGTCATTTGTGTCCCTGGAACTGGGAAGGTTACAGCTTTTCCTCTGCCCTGCCAGCTCCTTGATAAATGTCCTCATAACTCACAGCCCTGGCAGGATGGGATTAAATGGCAGTTCAGTTCTTGATTAAGGTCGTTTGAGCTGGATTGCTGCTCTGAACAGAGCCTTTCTGACTCGTGTGTCTCCTCCCTGGGAAGGCGACACCTTCACCTACGAGGACGTCACTCGGAATGCTCTGCAGTACGTGCACGATGGGTCGGCAGCAGCAGAGGACAGCATGGAAATCTCCGTCACCGACGGTGTCACCACAGTCACCACGGTGCTGAGGGTAGACGTGTCCCAGCTGGATACCCACGGCCCACAGCTGGCCCCGGGCTGCTCGTTGGCCATCACCGTGGCCAGCAAAAGCTCTGTGACCCTCTCCCGACAGCATCTCGCTTACACGGTGGGTTTCCATCTGTTTCTAAACCCAAGGAATGCTGCCAGCCCCGCTTCCCTTATCCCCCACACACCTCTCTGCTATCAGCGTGGATTCTAGGTACAGAGCTCAAGTTTTGACTGCTGACAAAAAGGGGATAACAGCCTCTTTCATCCCACAGGGATTTGAGGTTATCCCCATTTGACTGTAACAGAGGTGAACTGCCACGCTAAACATGAGAACCTAGTTAATCCCAGATTTTTCTATCAAACAGACTTGCTAATAAAGCACATGGATTTGCTAAGTGTTAATCCCTTGAAAATTTCAGCCCCCTCAGGCACCTTCCAAAATCGCCTGGTTCTTTTTCTGGGCAGTTTGGATGGGGGAAGGATTAAACAGCCCCAAGATGCTGCAGAGCATGGTAGCCTGAGTTGGTCCCAGGGCTTGTGTGTAGTGCCAGAGTTATCCTGCTGGTGACATTCCCAAGAAACCTCTGTACTCTTTGCAGATCTGTAGCAATATCCTGAGAGATGGCAGTACAGGTGTGAGGCTGGAGAGACCTGAGCTGAGAGAGGCTGGCTGTCAGAGAGATGATTGGGAATTTTATTTTTTTCCAAGGGATCAGTCTGGATACAAGTCGGGCATCTGTCCTGTCCTCCTCTTAAGGAGGAAGGCTGACAAGGGAAGTGCTCAGGTTTAATCTATGTAAGAGGACAGATAGGGAAAAGAGGATTTCACTCCTGACCCATATGCTCAGGATATGTTGATTTCTGCTCTGGATCTTATTTTTCAACACCTAAAACTCTTCTAAGAAAGATGACGTCTGAGTTGTGATACCATAGTGTGGTTGTACTTAATGTGGTTGAAAAGAGACAACAGCAGCTTTTAGTTCAGCGTGAAGTACTTCGAAAATGAAAATACCAGGTTTATGTCTGGGAGACTGTGTTAATGTGATACAAGGATATAGAGAAAGCCTCGCTGAGCTGAGAGAAAATGAAAAAAACATTTTGTGGTATATTTTGAAAATGTCAACTCTCTTGACTCTCATCAGTAGAGCTTCATTTAATATTCATCTGTGGGTCTGACCCAGCTAGGCAGATATAATTCCCTGTAAAACACTTTACTTTTCCTTTCATTGTTAGTGGAACAAACCAATGGCTTATTTTGCCCTGTTTTGATTTGGTTTGTTTCTTCCTGCTTAGGACAACAATTCTCCTGACTCGGAGATCAGAATCCAGTTGATATCCCTGCCAGCCTATGGAACCCTCCTAAGGATGTCCGGCTCCCCCAGTGAAGAGCTTTCCAAGGTTTATAATTTCACCATGGAAGACATCAACAGCCAGAGGATCAGGTAGCAAAGAGCCCTATACAAGGCCATACATGAGTTAAAAGCTCAGTGGGCTTTTCCTCAGTGATCTCTGGGCTGCATGAAAGAATTCTGGGAATAAATGTGAAGGAGGGTTGGGAACCGAGACACCACCTCTCTTCCAAGAGGATTGCCTCACCTCTGACTGCAGGGATGGGATGCACCTGCCTGGGGGTCAGTGAGACTCCCTGAGTCCCTGTGTCCTGATCCCACAGCTACTCCACCACGTTTGAGACCAGCAATCAGCCTGTCACCGATATCTTCCACTTCTCTGTCCTGGATGCTGACAACAACCGTCTGGACAGGCAGATGTTCACCATCACCATCACCTCTGCCCTGGCTCTGCCTGCACTCATGGCCTTTGCTGACCACATCACTGTGAGTGGCTGCCCAGGGAGCTGGGGACAGGGACAGCAATGGCTTAGGTGGGAGAACCTGAACAGTTCTCCTGGACTGTGGGGAAATGACTGAGTGAGACGTAGTGTTACTTATGCCATGCGAAGGGTGAACAAATCACTTGGAGGCCAGAGGAGCCTGACAGTCTGTCTGCATCCCTGAACCTCATCTGTTTGTATCTGTTCCAGTCAGGAGCTGTTTGTCCTTAGGGTGTCTTTTTTATATCAGTGGAGCAAGTCAGATTTATCCCTACTCAATATTTCATCCCTAATTTCACCAGCATGTGTGTAAGAGATGAGCAGAACACAAGCCTGAAGTCACTGGTGCTTTGGACTGACCCAGAGCATTTCACACTCCTTATCAAAGCGTTTGGAAGTCATCTCCCTCCTTTCCGGCTTTGCATTCCCCCTCCCTTGCCTTCAAAAGGCTCTCCACAAGAAATGCAGGTCTTGCCTTCTGAGAGGTCACCATGACTCTGCCAGTTCCCTTCCTGCCCTGATAAAGAACTCACAGGCTCTTCTTGGAGGCCAGGCAGGCTTTGTTCTTCCCATCCGACCTCACCTCCCTGCTGAATTCCTGATTAACAGATCTAGGGGAGGATGGGACAGCACTCCAGAGCCAGGACAAGCTTTTTCCATGGAGGCAGCCTCGTTCAGTAAGGATTTGTGTTGTCTCCTGTTGCCTTCCAGGTGGATGAGGGAGGCAGGGTCCTGCTGCTGGCTCATCACCACTTTGCTGCTGATTATGATACTGCTGGCAAGGAGGACCTGAGGGTCACTGTGGTCACTCTGCCTGTGTATGGCTACATCGAAAACATCAGGACAGGTAAACTGCTTGGCTCTCCCTTCTTCCTGCTGGCTGTTTTGTGCTCCTAACAGGATCACATCTGGAGGGGATCGCTCGTGCTGCCTCTAAAACTGCAGCTTCCCCACTGCCCACTCTAACACAGCAGATGTTGCTTCCCTTGAAGGAAAGCCAAGTTGTAGAAAGGAACATTCGTCCTTCTGCAGCCTTCACAATGTGGCTTTCTTCCCCTCACCCAGCTGTTTTTTTGTTGGGTTTCTCAGCCACTTGAGCATCCTTTCACCAGTGATGTTCTGGTTTTCAGGTGAGAGCTTTGGCCCACAGAGTGAATCTATGGGGACCACCGATGCATCCTTTTCCCTTCAAGATGTCCTGGAGAAGAGCATTTACTACTTCCAGAGCGTCCATGAAAGCATTGAGCCCACAAGTGATGTTTTCAGCTTCTATGTGAGTGATGGCTTCAGTCAGTCAGAGGTGCAGAGCATCAACATCACAATCCAGGTATGCCAGATGCCAGAGCCCTCTCCTTTTCACACAGACACTTCTTTACTCCTTCCTTTTTACTATGTGGGAAGGGGATTAAAGGGAGATTGCTTCTCCTAGCACAGGCACATAATTTACCTGTGATGCCCAAGGACAGTTGTGCATTGTAGCCTCTTCCCCAGGGCTTACTGCTCTGGTGTCTCCTCCCTCTTGGAAGCAGCCATGATGGTGGATAGATTTTGAGGGACTGGTGATGCCAGCACCAGTACTGTCATTTGGGAGCTTGTGTTTCATCCGTGTGGGTCTTTCCCTGTGTTCACTGTGCTTTTCCTGGCTGTGTGCCTTTTGTGCAGCGGCAGAATGATGAGCCCCCGAAGATGGTGCTGGAACCTGTCCGGGTGCAGCAGGGCTCAGCCGTGGTCATTACCAACACCTCCCTCAGCCTGCAGGACTTGGACACGCAGAGCAGTGAGCTGGTCATCGTGGTGAGCCAAAGTCCTGAGCATGGTATGTCCCGCCAGGCTGGGGGGTCAGGGACAGGGAGTCTGTGTGTAAGAGCCCCAGCTGTGAGAGGGGTGCCTGGCGTGTGGGAGAAAGCACAATCTGGAGCAGGACTGTGCTTGAGGACAGCCCTGTTCTTGGTGTGCTGTCCCTCACTCTTTGCTGGAGGGTGTGTGTGTGTCCCTGGGAAGGTCCCTGCTGTGTTGCCCCTGTCCCTGGTGGCAGGTGGCATCACCCAGGCAGGGTGGCAGGCGCCTGTCCCCAGCAGGCTGTGCTGATCCCTCTGTTGCTTGCCAGGCCAGCTGCGCAGAAGGCAGAGCGCTGCAGAGGCCCTGGAGCAGGGTCGAGTGCTGTCCAGGGGCTCCTCCTTCACCTACCAGGATGTGCTGGACGAGCTGATCGTTTACACTCGCAGCAGTGCCACAGCACAGACAGATGAGTTTGGCTTCTCCCTCACGGATGGGATCCACACACAGACAGGGAGGCTGGAGTTCTCCGTGGAGCTGCCAAGGAAGCAGCCACCCACGGTAGCTGTCAACAGGGACCTGCAGCTCTCAGCTGGTACGGGGACAGGGAGCAGAGTGGTGCATCACTTGGTGCTGCTGGATGGTCCAGCCTAAACCTGGCGCTTTTCTGGGCTGCCTGAGGCTGATGGGCTGGGTTTGCTTTCTCTGCTGCAGGCTCTGCAGCTCAGCTCACGGCTCAGCACCTGAAAGCAGCAGCAGATCATCCAGGGGACACGGCCATCAGATTTATCCTGAGGAGGGACCCCAGCAGGGGCCAGCTGCAGCTGACCACAGCTGAGAGTGCAGTCCAGATCTCTGCCAAAGGACCGCTCAAAAGTTTCACCCAGGCTGATATAAATAAAGGTGAGAGTGCTGGATTATAGGTAATATAAGTATAATGTAAGTATATAATAGGTAATATAAGTACCTAAACCACGGCTAGTTTAGGTAGTCCTGTGAGGAGCAGGGAGTTGGACCTGATGATCCTGATGGGTCCCTTCCAGTTTGAGATACTCCATGATTCTGTGATCTTTATGAGAGGAGGGTGATGAGCTGAAGTAGGGAATAGAGAGGGAAAAAAGTAAGCACAGGTTGTTAAGCTAGAGCAGAACCATATGTCATTAAACATACGTTGAAAAGTCTCTCTCAGAAGGAGAAAAAGAATAAAGAAAGTAGTGAAAAGAAAGTAGTGAAACCCAAATCCAGGCACTATTTCAAGCCCCTAGTGCCTCAGGTGATGGTGCCAGCCTGCTTCCAAACTAAGGATTAAATGCTGCAGCCTGTAACAAAGCATCTCTTTTCTGCTGTCTCTCTCCCCAGGGCACGTGGTGTACAGCCACAGGAAAGGGGATCCTGGTGGAAACTTCCCCTTTACCTTTGATGTGATGGATGCAGATGGCAACAAACTGATGGACCAGGTTTTTTACATCCATGTAATAGGTAAAAAGGAATGCTGAAGTTGTGTTTTCTTTGCTGCAGAGCTCAGGCCTGCTCACATGTACTGCAAGGCAATAGGTAATTCTTGAGATATGGTTTTGATGCACTGTCAGTTCAAAGGCCTTTGAACTGAGAGGCATGGGGAGATCTTGCAGATGTAAGAGTTCATTCTTTGGCATCTGACAAACTGACTGAAAAGGTAGAAAGATTCCCCTTAATACCCTCATGCTGTTTAGACTGTCTTTAAGACATTATAATGTTATCATCCCTGATTAATGGCAAGGCCCAAAGTTCCTGTTTTGGAATTATCCAAATGTTTGTGTGTTGTCTTTTGCTTGAGCACAAGTACCCGATGGAAGGAGTGTGTGACTGTCTCCTAACCCAGCTTTGTGTTTAACCCTTCCAGAGGACAGATTTCCCCCCTCCATCATCACTAACGAGGGGCTGATGTTGGATGAGAACTCTGCAAAGACAATCACAACCCTCCAGCTCTCGGCCACTGACCAGGACAGCGAGGCCTCCCAGCTGCAGTACAAGGTCACCCGGCAGCCACAGCTGGGGCATCTGGAGCACGTGGCCTCACCAGGTGAGCAGAAGGGTGTTGGGCCCTCAAGAGCAGCAAAACAAGGGAGGCTTTGGAGCCCTGGACATTCACTGCAGGAAAAACGTGCCCAGAGGCAACAGCACAGGATTCTGATTCCTGTTAGAAATCAAAGGGCCATTAGCCCAGAGAGCTGGGGAATAAGGTGAGTGGAGAGCAGCCCAATATCCCAAATGAGGATTTGATCAGCCTCTGGGCAAGTTGATGGCCCTCCTGCTGCTTCTGCATGACGGGAAAACCTTTGGCCTTTGCTGTGAACAGCACAGAGCCCCAAAGAATCCGTCCCTGAATGTCCTTGGAAAAGCCCATCTTGGTGAACAGACAACTTGCTTTCTGTCCTCCTCTTGGCCAGTATGTCCCTTGATCCCTAAAACCCAGCCTCTTTTCCCTAGCTGTGCTTTGGAGGGAGGAAGGGAACTGTCCACTTCCAGAGTTGAACAGGAAGCGATGTTGGGGGTGTGGTGGCTGTGCTGGATAATGAGCTCTGGTTTTTCAGGGAAGGGGGCTGGTCAGTCCTGCACATGTGATCTGAATTTCAGAGCTGCCTTTCATGCCTGCTGACAGTGTGAGTGTGCTGCCCCTCTCTGATGAATTAATCTAAATCTGTGGTGTCATGTAATACGCTCTTCTGATTTTATTATACTCATCTAAGATTGTATTTCTTCTAAGCTTCAGATCTCTCATTAACATGAGATTAAAGTGGAAATATCTGCTCCATGTTTTCAAGATGCAGACAGTCCCTGTACAACTCAGTTTGAGTGTGTGGTTTGCCTCATCTTCTCACAAAAAACGTGTTGAAAGGACAGGAATAATGAATGAGTTATAGTAAGAAAACTGCTCCCTGCTGAGAGTGAATTTAAAACTTGCAATTTTTTTGTCTAAATTGCAAACTAACCAGTGAAGCTTATACTTTGGAGACTTGAATTAAGGACTTCATTCCTCCTTTTATTTAAAATCTGATGATGATTCTGATTTCTGTGCTTTTTCATGTCTGTGAGGGATTAATAAGGATACAGAGTCACAGACTGAGAAGTAGTTGTAATTATGATTTAAATGACCTCTCTACCTAAGGGGAGAGTACTGAAGTGTTGAAAAGACAACCCAAACCTTTACAGCTACTGAGCTCTGAGGAAATGTTAGCTGATCATTCAATTTTGGCTCATTTATTTAAATCAGATCCTGGTATCTTTTGTAGAATGGCCAGCACTTGTCAGCAACCATTTAGTGTGATATATTGATGGCAAACTTCTTGTCAGGGTGTTTGTTGACAGCAGCAATAAAACTGTTGAACACAGCAACGAGATCTAAAAAGTTCAAGTGCTTTTTAAAATGCCTCTCAGGTACCTTTCTGTGCCTGTGTCACACCTAATGGCCTGTGAAGCTGCCACAATAAATCAGTGCTGGAAAAGGGACTTTGTACAAAATGCAGGGGTACCAGGAGGGGCAGAGAACAGACATTTGGAAGTCATTTTGGGAAACTGCGGTGAGGCAAGGAGGCCTTTAACTCATCTTCAGTGATGCCATGGTTGGGTTAGTCCTGCCCAGCAGTGACAATTCAAGTGTTACAAGGATCATTTTTGTCCCAGTTTCTCACGCCTTCTGCCCTGGGAGGCCCACTCCCAACAGGATGAGGTCAAAAGAAGGCTGGACTTCCTTTGGAGAAGGGGATTTTAGGAGGCTCTGTGCCACCTAAATCCCTGACTGAGCTGAGGTTCATGGGGCAGCCTGACTTGGATCAGAACCGGCCAAAACTGAGTCCTTATGGCTAAATATGTCATACTTCCTGTCAATTTTCCCCACCTTGTTCTTTCTGTTGCACATTTCCTCCCTGTTTTTCATTTTCCAGGGACAAGGATTAGTTCCTTCAGCCAGGCAGACTTGGCCTCTGGCAGCATCCAGTACATCCACACCAGTGACATGGAGCAGCACATGGATGCCTTCACCTTTTCTGTGTCTGATGGGACGAACGAGGTCAGTCCCAGCCTGACTTTTGCCTGAGTAGGAACATGCCATGGGCAGAGGTGGCTGTTCCTCCTTCTCCTTCTGTGAGATTTCCCACATCCCTCAGGGCAGGGAGCAGGGAGCCACCTGCCAAGTGGCCTCGTGGGACTTGCTTACCAAGATCTGAGTGCCTGTTTTTCAGCTGCTTGCCAGCTGCTCCTGGAGCTCAGCTTTGATCCAGTGCGCTGACGGCGTAGTGACGACAGTCAGACCCTGGAGAAATGTTTTTTTCCTGCTTTCTGAAAGAGAAAAGCCATAGCTGCACGTAAAGGGAGAGAGGGTAGGAAAGTGGATGTCCATAAATATCACAGGAAGAGAGAGAATTAATTAGTGGGGAGGGATAAAGAAGGTCCTGTTCATGTGATCTGGGCTTAGCAGCTCAGATCTACTCACCAGACAAGGCTGAAATGAAGTGACCCAAACTGGGGATTGTCCTCTTGCAATGAAGTCACACTCTTGGAAGGCTGAATTCATCAAGAGAGGCTTTTCCTCCTGTCCCAGGTGAGCCAGACATTTGACATCACCATAAACCCCGTGGATGACTCCTTACCCATAGTGCAGATCTTTGGGATGACAGTTCAGGAAGGGCTGAGAAAAACCATCACCGAGTTTGAGCTCAAAGCAACAGATGCTGACACTGAGGTAAGGCAGGACTCCCCCTGGCTTCCTCCCTTCTGCTGCACATCTGGAAAATGGGCTTGTGTTTAAAAACTTACGTCTTGACACTGAGTTTATGCTTAGCATGGATGAAAATGGCACTCCCTCTTCTTCCTGGGCCTGGCCAGAGGGTCAGCTGTCGAATAATACTGCTACTTCCTCTGCAGCAAGAGATCTGGCTGCCTGAGCCAAAATCCTGCCCCAGAGGTTTTTGCTGCTTTTGTCCTGGCAGAAGTGGCAAAGGGACATGTTGCCCAGAATGGCTGCAGGATTGGGGGCTGCTCTCATGTTCATGCTGCTGTCGCAGGGGTGGGAGCTGTCTCAGACCAGTAATTGGGTGGGATATGCCTTGCCTTGTAGGGAGAGGGATAAAGACAGGGTGGGGCTCAGGGGGAATCAGGAATGTGCTGTGCTAGCCCTGGTTGGGAACAGCAGCACAGGGAAGCTGCCTGGGCAGAGCTGGAAGGGCAGGCCTGGCCTGGCCCTGAGGCCGTGTCCCCAGCTGTGCCTCTCCATGTCCGGGCACAGGCCGAGTCCATCACGTTCAGGGTGGTGCAGCCGCCCCGGCACGGGCTAATCGAGCGCAGCGGCCGCGGGCAGCGCCCGGTCCAGGCCAGCAGCTTCACCATGGATGACATCTACCAGAACCGCATCAGCTACAGCCACGAGGGCGGCAGCGCGCTCAGGGACCGCTTCACCCTCACCGTATCTGACGGCACCAACGCCTTCTTCGTGGTGCAGGATGGTGGAAAGAAGGTCAGGGGGGAAAAGGGATGGGAGGGGGGCTTGTGAGATCCCAGGGACCTGCCTCCTCTCAGGGCAGGGCGGGCCGAGCTGCTGTGGCTGCGCTGAAGGCAAGGGCTGAGTGTTCTCAGTTGTGTGATGCTTTTGCTCCTTGCCCTCCCTGCCCTCTGTGTGTGCAAACTCGCCCCAGCACCTCGGTGCCAGCAGAGCTGAAGGAAGCCAAGCTGGTGACGTGGTGGATGAGGATCTGCCTCCCAAAGTAACCCCCATCTCTCTAAACTACTGTCAGGTCGTGACCACAGCTCCGCAGCGCTTCCAAGTGGACATCCTCCCTGTGGATGATGGGACACCCAGGGTTGTCACCAATCTGGGCCTGCAGTGGCTGGAGTACTCAGATGGCAAGGTAACTCCTGCCTGGCCTCAGCTGGGGCTGCTTCTCAGGCTGTTCCAGGAGAAGGGGCTTCGCAGGAAAGCATCCTCATTCTTCAGCACTTGTATTTTTGTGATGGAGAATACCCACCCCAGGGTACATTTTTAGCTTTGCTGACGATGGAGATGTCTTGATGATGTGCTGCAGCAGCCATAGCAGAGATATATGGCTTTCCAAGGATATGGTGCAGGAATTTCTTGCTGTAACATTAGTCTTTGTTGTGCTGAAGTCCAGATGAAACCCCAGGAAACTCTCAGCTTGTTTCTGAGGAGCCAGCATTAACTGTAAAGGAAACACTTTAGTTCTTCCCAGAAAAAAATGAGCAGAAGATGCTGTAGTAAGAAATTGTATTAAGAAATGGCTATCTCAGCTCAAACTCCTCACTTCAGAAGAAGCACTCCTCCAGCCTCAAGCAGCTCAATTTTCTCTCTTTCTGCTGCTATTAAAAACTTTTTTTTTAAGAGAAAGCAAAATATGATGGAACTGTATCAGATCTACGTGAGGGCATTTGAAAGACGCTCTTGTGGAGGCTCGACAGAGCTGTGCAAACTGCCTTGAATCCTTCAATCTGAGGCTGTTGGCAGATATTTTTTTGCCAAGAAGGGCCTCACCTGAGCATCAGCACAATGCATGGAATAGACATTTCTAAGTGAAACCCAAAGATGGAATAGACATTTCTAAGTGAAACCCAAAGATTTGTCCTAGCTCTTAACCCCAGCTAAATAAGGCTGGGCAGCTGCTTTGCAATTTGCTTTTCTTTGAGCCACATTTGTCTTTTTAATTAAACTCACCAGATGTAAGGCAAAATTTGAATCCTTGTGTTGTCAAACACATTGTGGGATACCTCTGTTGAAGGCTGCTCTGTACTTTCACACCCTTAGATTTTCCCTCATGGAGAACTGTTTTGATGGAGGGATGGTTGAGCTTTTTGTGTGAACAAACAGTCAATCAGACTTTCACTGCTTGAGCTTCAGTTTTCCTCCCTTGATTTGGCTTTAATCCAGGCCACCAATCTCATCACTAAGAAGGAATTACTGACGACAGATCCTGACACAGATGACAAGCAGCTGATCTATGAGATAACAACCAGTCCCAGAAATGGTCATGTGGAGAACAAGCTGAACCCAGGGACAGCTGTGACCACCTTTACACAGGGTATGGAGCTAGGCTGTGTCCTGCTGCTTTTTTCCATCAGTTGGTTCAGTTTGTCAAAATAAGGAAAAAATAGGTGGGAGGGGGCAGATCTCCAAGGTGTGTTGAAAATAAGCATTGGACTTCACTGTCAGTTGCAGAAATCCTCTAATTTCTTAGAGATACCAACCTGTGTCCTGTAGGTTGTCCCAGGTTCTCCAGGCTTGTTAGAGTTGGAGATGTGACTTGAAGCAGTAAAGAGGGGCTGTAGATCTTGCAAGTGCATGTGATCATCACACTCTGGCAGAGGTGTAGCCAGCTGTGTAGAGTCATCAGTGTGGGGAAAGAAAGGTCACTCTTGCAGGGCTGAGGGAGGGGAGGTGACGGGGTAACTGCTTCCTGTGCCACTGTGGTCCCCGATCCTTGAGGCCGTGCAGGTCCACTCTGCTCAGCTACAAAAGTGCCTCTGGATTTCTGTGTTGACTCCCTGGATGTTCCCTCCTGGCAGAGGATGTGAACCAGGGCCTCATTCGGTACGTGATGCATGAAGAGAAGGTTCAGGAGACCATGGACAGCTTCCAATTCCTGGTGAAGGACAGCAAACCCAATGTGGTCAGCGGCAACATCTTCCACATCCAGTGGTCCCTCCTCAGCTTTACTCACACCAGGTAAGTGGCACAAGGGTCACAGCACTTGGCTGGCAGCTGGGCTCTTAACTCCCTGCAATGTGGAAGAAAATTCTCTCAGTGAGGAGAGGGGTCTGCAGGCTAAACCACGGAGCAGCTGCCCTTGCCGAAGTCCCTGGTTATTGTGGCACCTCGGATTCTCCACAGAGGCCACGCACACCCTGAGTGTGTGGTGCTCAGTGTCACACAGACACTTGGAGCTTGCTGCCCAGCCCTTTATTTGTGTGTGCTTGATCCCTTCGCAGCTACAAGGTCAGGGAGAGCGCTGGCTCCATGAGCGTCACTGTGCGGCGGGTCGGGAACCTCAACCAGTACAGCATTGTCCTGTGCCGCACGGAGCAGGGGACAGCCACCACTGGGCCTGGATCACGGCCTGGAGAGCAGGACTACGTGGAGTACGCGGGGCAGGTGGGTGGGCACGTGGGGAAGGGATGGCCTGGCCACACCTGCCACAAAGCCTGGAGGAAAGAATGGACGGGAAGTGATAAAAGCACCAAGGAGGGTGTATTTTAGTTGTAAAGTCCTGTGGGTTATTGGCTGGCAGAAAAAGGAGCACCTCAGAGCAGGGTGAGACAGGCAGGACGAGGAGCTCCAGGTGGCAGGCCAAGGACAGCAGCCGGATTGCTGCCTTCCAGGTGCAGTTTGAGGAGCGGGAGGACACCAAGGCCTGCACCGTGGCCATCAACGATGATGACGTGTTTGAGGGCACAGAGAGCTTTTCTGTGGAGCTCAGCATGCCAGCCTATGCCCTGCTGGGCAACATCACCCAGGCCAGAGTCACCATCATGGACCCTGAGGACGAGCCCACGCTGCAGTTTGACAGGAGCATGTTCCATGTCAGTGAGAGTGCTGGATTCCTCTCGGCTCCTGTGCAGAGGAAAGGTGGGTCGGGCTGGGCAGGACAATGTGCTGGGCCCCGTGGGAGGGACACGTGCAGAGAGGGAGCCCTTGAGCTTTGCCTGCTTCTGGTTTTGGGGTCTTCTCTGATGTTTTGGAAGAGGTTCTGTGGTGCAGCTGCAATGGCAAGCAACACATGGGGCAGCGTTGTTTACTTTTTTAACTTTTCCTGTCTCTGCTGTTAAAGCTTCTTGGGTTTGGGTTTGTTTCAACACCCAGCACAAGCAGGAGCAATCTCTTGAATTTGTTTCCTGCTTCTCTGTGATCTAGACAGTGTTTTAAGTGGACCCTGTCACTGGGCTGTGTGTTCTTTAATAGGCAAGTGCCACCAGTTTCCCAAGTGTGGATTAGGAGCATGCCTGGAAGTCATGTCTAAGCCAGCTGCAATGCCAGTTCAGGGGCAGGGATAGTGTTCTTTCTCATTCCTCATCCTCTTTTTCAAATGCTGCTTTATTACTTAAGTGAACAGTGTACCCACCAAACAGATTAAAAGTATTTCCACAGAAATACGGAGTTTTCCTGTTGCTTCCTAGGGGATGCCAGCAGCACTGTGTCTGCCATCTGCTACACCATCCCCAAATCAGCCAAGGGCAGCAGCCTTCACATGCTGGAATCCGGCTCTGACTTCAAGTCCCGGGGGCTGTCGGATGAGAACCGCCTCGTTTTGGGGCCGGGTGTCACCGTGGTGACCTGTGATGTCACTCTGATCGATGACAGTGAATATGAAGAGGAAGAGGAGTTTGAAGTGGTGCTGGCCGACGCCTCGGACAATGCCCGCATTGGCAGCCGGGCTTCAGCCAGTGTGGTCATTGCTGGTCCCAATGATGCCTCCACAGTGTTCCTGGGGAATGCCACCTTCACTGTCAGTGAGGCTGCAGGTGAGGAGCAGGGGGTTGTGTTGGGATGCCCACTGTAGAAGCTTTCACCACGAAGAGGTGTCAGAAGCAGTGATTCGGGGCACAGCAGAACTTCAGAGGTGTGCAGAGGGGTTCCCTGTGGCCAAGGGGGAGGCTGAGGCCAGGAGCTGTGCTGAAGGGAAAGGGGTGGGCTTGTGGAACGTGGCTGCTCTCTCAGTTTGTTCTCTCTCATGTGCATCTGGTGCTGCAGGACACATTGAGATCCCAGTGCTCCGTCAGGGACCTGACCTCTCCACGCCCACATCGGTGTGGTGTGCCACTCGGACATCAGACCCGCCCTCGGCCAGCCCGGGAGTTGATTATGTCCCCAGCTCCAGGAAAATAGAGTTCAGGCCAGGCAAGACAGAAGAGGTGAGGAGCCACTTGGACTCCTGCTGAGTCTACTTTGCCTGGTGGCACTTGTCTTATGTTTCTGTGCATATCTGCCAGTTGTTTTGAAACTCCTGTCAGGGCCACTTGAGAACTGTTAATGACTCTGCTAGGCACAGACTCCCATCCCATCAGCACTCCAGCCAGGAGAGATTTGGTCATGCCTCCTCTTCCAGGATAAGGATGGCTGCCTGTTCTCTGAAAGGATACGCTGGATTTATATAGAACATTCTTTACATTGATTAATGGATTCAGAAAACATAATGACGTAATGGCTTTACACTAGACTCCCAAATGTGAGTGCTGGGAAGGATGAAAGCTTTGTACATCTAACAGCAGGAATTCCACTTTCTTCCCAGTTCTGCCCCCTGACGATCCTGGATGATGCTCAGTACCCTGTGATAGAAGGGCTGGAGACATTTGTTGTTTACCTCAGCTCCCCCCATGGAGCTGAGCTGGCAAAGCCATTCCAAGCCATCGTGGCCATTAATGACATCTTCCAAGATGGTAAGTTATCCCTGGCAGCTGGATCTGTTCCATTCCAGCCCCTTGGCTCCCTGTGGATCCTCAGCACTGCCGGGCTCTGTTTCTGCCCCCCTGCAGTGCCCAGCATGCAGTTCACCAAGGACACCTACATGGCCAAGGAGAAGGAGGGGACCCTGCACATCCCCATTTTCCGCACGGGGGACCTGAGCTATGAGTCCTCTGTCAGGTGCTACACCCGCAGCCAGACAGCACAGGTCATGGAGGACTTCACAGAGAGGAGGGATGCAGAGGAGTCTCGCATCACTTTCCTCAAAGGGGAGAAGGTGAGCTGGACCTGCCTTGTGGGGGAGTGAAGAAGCAGTGCTGGGAGAGGGACACAGCTCTTCCTTGGCTCTCTGTCATCAGAGAGAGCTGGCAGACTTGTCCAGGCTGTTTCAGATGACACAGATTCTTGTCCTGGCAATGTGAACCCACTGTGAAGGGGTTGGGTGTTTCATGATTTAACTGGTTAAATTGTGAAATGCAAATCTGATGCACCAGGAGGACTCAGAATTATTGTACAGAGAGCTGTGGGTTTGTGGAAGGAGATGCTTTTGCTGCTGTGTCTCATCATGAAACAGCATGGTTCGTCCACACTGAAGTAGCAGCCATAAAAAGAGAAGGGTTTCTTCCAGGATGGACAGCCCTGGATAGGGAGGTACAGCCTGGCCTTTATGTGGCTTTATCAGATTTATCAGTGTTTGCTGCTTTCTCCTCCTCACTTGGCTTTAGGTGAAGAACTGCAGTGTTCACATCAGTGACGACTCTGCCTTCGAACCAGAAGAGCAGTTCCAGGTCTATCTGGGCAGCCCCCTTGGAAACCACTGGAGCGGAGCTAGGATTGGGAAGATGGACGTGGCAACCATAACTGTCACCAATGATGAAGATGGTGGGTGAGGTGCTCTGCAAGGATATTGTGGTGATTCCCAGGGAGTCAGCACGGTCCCATCACCTGTGGATGCCTTTGGTGCCACGTTCGCAGCCCTGTGTGCAGGGCTGGGCTGGGCTGAAGGAAGGGGTTGGATAACACTGCTTGGACCCACCACTTCCGTTTCCCATTCCCCTGCAGCTGGAGTTGCTGTGCTTCCCCTGGGAGATGTTCCTCTCCCTCCACAGCATCACAGCCTGGAGAGATCTGTGAGGGGGAGACAAGGGATGCTAGGTCCCTCTGGTGGGACAGCCAGTGGGGGCTGGAGCACCAGCACATGGCAGGGATTTGGGGGTGTGTGGGAGGCAGGGATGGGGGAATCAGCCCAGCACCCTCGTTAGGTAAAGTCACACCCAAGGCTTTTTGGCCCCTGCTTTGAGGTGCCCCATGCTGTGGAGGTGTGTAGATGGGCCTGCAAGGAGCCGAGCTGCCCCAGGGAGGGGTGCAAACGCTTTTCCCTGGCTGCTGTCTTCGCAGCCCCCACCATCGAGTTCCAAGAGGCCGCGTACCAGGTGCGGGAGCCGCCGGGCCCGGAGGGTGTGGCCGTGCTGAGCGTGCCCGTGGTGCGCAGGGGTGACCAGAACAGAACCTCCAAGGTGCGCTGCAGCACCCGTGATGGCTCAGCACAGGCTGGCGTGGATTACTACCCCAAGAGTCGGATGCTCAAGTTCAGCCCAGGTAAAGGGACTGGCCTCCCAGGGAGGTTTAGAGGTGGGGGCATGACCAAGGACATTCTGTCAGAACATCCCGGAGATTTGGGAAAAGACACTTTTTGCATCAAGTTTGCTTGAGTGATGTTATTACTCAGAAAAGCTGAGGTGTTAAATGAAGGGTGATCGGAGCAGAGGGAGAAGTGTTGGAACCTGGCAGAGTGAAGCCCTCGTCAGGGAATGCAGGGCTGTGAACACCTCAGACCATGTTGCTGGGCCAAGAAACCCTCACCAAACAGCTCTGCATGCTGGCCTGAGGGAGAGGAGGGATGGGAATGTGCTTTGCATCCCAGATTTTTCCTCCAGACAGCTAATACAAGACAGTCATTATTAATCCTCAGATGGCATCTGCTAGTAAATCTATCACCAGATCGATTGGATCAGTTGTCATAGCTGGTGTTTTTTTTTTATAGTAGACTCCTCTGGGTAAATTATTAGCAGCAATGAGTGGAAATCAAATTTGTACTGTGTATTTTATCATAATGTCTCCATGGTCACAGCCTAGAGCAGCTTCACAGGGTTTGGACGAGAACTTCAGAGCAGTCTCTGATGATGGATTGACTTCTGTTTTCCTTGTACTCGCTCCCACAGGTGTGGCCCACATCATCTTTAAGGTGGAGATCATGTCCAACGAAGACCGGGAATGGCATGAGTCCTTTTCTCTGGTGCTGGGCCCAGATGATCCGGTGGAAGCAGTTCTTGGAGACACCAGCACTGCCACAGTGACTATTTTGGATCAAGAGGCAGCAGGGAGCCTGATTCTCCCAGCACCTCCCGTGGTGAGTGAATGTGATTTAGTGCCCTTCAAGTACAGACTGGAAACCGCAGTGGGATTTTGGAAATAAAATGCAGAGCTGCAGTGACAACATGGGAGGCAAGGATGGCTTTTTCCACCCTTTCCCTCAGCTCCAGCTGAGTGCTGCTGCCCTCTTGCCTCCACACAGGTTGTCACCCTGGCCGACTATGACCGTGTGGAAGAAGTGACCAAGGAGGGTGCTAAGAAATTGCCCTCCCCAGGCTACCCCCTCGTCTGTGTCACTCCCTGTGACCCCCACTTCCCCAAGTACACCCTCATGAAGGAGCGTTGCAGTGAGGCTGGGATCAACCAGTCCTCCATCCAGTTCAGCTGGGAAGTGGCTGCCCCCACAGATGGGAACGGGGCCCGGTCACCCTTCGAGACAATCACGGACAACACCCCCTTCACCAGCGTCAACCACAGGGTACGCAGCACAGAGATTGCAGCCTGGAATCTCCGTGGATCTGGGGATTGGTGGGAGGTGTGGGTGTTTGGGTTTAGATAAAAGTAGCTCTGTTGTTCCCTGAGCCTGCTGGAAGCACCACAGGTTTCCCCCTCCTCGTTCCCTCAGGTGCTGGACAGCATCTACTTCAGCCGGCGGTTCCACGTGCGCTGCGTGGCCAAGGCTGTGGACAAGGCCGGCCACGTGGGGACCCCCCTGAGGAGCAACGTGGTGACCATAGGCACAGACAGTGCCATCTGTCACACGCCTGTGGTCGCGGGCACAGCCCGAGGCTTCCAGGCTCAGTCCTTCATTGCCACGCTGAAGTACCTGGATGTGAAGCACAAGGAGCATCCCAACAGGTATGAGCCTGGAGAAGGGGGAGTGCAACCCTACACCAGCCCCCCTGGGCTTGCAGAGGTGCCTGGGCTCACAAGCACAATGTGTGTGTGAAACCTAAGGAGTAGATGTGTAGCTGAGGAAACCCAGCTCAGACTAAACATCAGGCTCACCATTCCACAGGGGATCCTGTGCCCCTGCCAGGCTGCTCTGTTCTGCTGTCTCATGTGCTGCTTGTTCCAGGATCCACATCTCGGTGCAGATCCCCCACCAGGATGGGATGCTGCCTCTCATCTCCACTCTGCCGCTGCACAACCTGCATTTCCTCCTCTCTGAGTCCATCTACAGGCACCAGCACGTCTGCTCCAACCTGGTCACTGTCAGAGACCTCAGAGGTGTCTCAGGTAACCTTCAACACCAGCCTTTGCTTCCTGAACATGGAAGCCTGGAAGAAATGCCGAGAGGACGGCTCTGTCTTCCTCTGGGCTCTGTTGAAATGATGTAAATAGCAATGAATCTTCCTGGTCTGACAGCAGTGACCAGAGTTGCCCCACTGGAGATGGGATTCCAGGTATGGGAATGTTGGAGATGGTAGGTTGTAGGTTCACATTGTGCTGGTGATTTTCTGCACTTCAAATCTGTCTTGTGGCATCTGCCTGGGTAGAGAGGGATCTGCAGGGCTGGACCCCTGTGTCTGGGTCACTGAGGTCTCCCACGAGGCAACAAAATCAATTCACTGCTGAAGGAAATGTCAGAGCTGAAAAGAACAGGGAGATGGTGTCTCTGACATTCCAGGGAATTAATTCCATGTTAGATCCAGGCAGGCAGCAGGTTGTGCTTCATTCTGATAATTCCATACTCAACCTGTTCCTCATTTGTTGAGGGTTCAGCCTTGAATCAGTAGGTCCCTAAGTTTGGTTTTTAGGATGCTTACCCCATTCCTGTAACACCTTCCCCTGTGAAGACCTGAGTATATCCAGTTTGACCTCCAGGATAACAATGGGAGAAGAGCTCCTGTGATTCACAAGTGAAGCAACACCTCCATGCTTGGCCTCGGGCTGTTCAAAATCGGGAGGTATCAGTTCCCTGATTTCTGTCCCTCAGAGGCAGGGTTCCTGGATGAGGTGACCCAGGACAGCTTCGTGCTGGGCCCGGGCTATGACCGCCCCTACCAGCTGGACCCCACGGTGAGGGAGCCCAAGAGCATCCAGCTGTACCAGCACCTCAACCTCAAGAGCTGCATCTGGACCTTTGACGCTTACTACGACATGACCGAATTAATTGATGTCTGTGGAGGCTCTGTCACTGCTGACTTCCAGGTGAGAGCCCCATCCAGAGCTCTCCCACATGTCCCAGAGCTCTCTCAGCTCTCAGGCACAGCTCTGCCTGGCACTCGTGTGTAGCTGCTGCTCTGTACAGGTGGAGCGTGGCTTTTCCCCCCATCATCTGGAAGAGTACAGTGCTGTGTGCATTTATTTCATTTTTTTTCCTGGGGGCATCACAGATTTTGTTCTCTTAATCTTCAGAGCACCAGGAAAATATTTGTGATTTTAATGTACAGCCACATTGGAAATACAAAACGTTCTCAGCTGGGCTCTCTTTTATAATTTTGACCATGTTCTCAGCCAATAGAAATGAGCAAAGGGCAGAGCAGAGGCAGCTCAGTCCATGCTCCACAACAGGGCGAGGTCATGGGACATTTTAACTCATTTCCTAATTAACAGACTGGCAGACCAAAAGCCAAAAACGTTCCTCTATAAATGAGAGGCTTTCACTATTCGAGGTGGGTCGCTGCCCTCTCCTGGCTGCATTATCCATGTGCAGCCCACTCCAGCTCCCTTAAGTTCTTGCATTAAATTCCTAGTCACATTGCTAGGACCAGCATCATCTCTTTTAATTCCTGCCAGCCTGGACTACTTCATTAAGTTTCCTTTTATAGCTCCAATTGTTTGCACAAGCCCAGAGGAGCTGCTTGGCCTGAACTACTGCCCAGTGGAGCATGTGGAGCCTGGCACCAGCCAGGCTGGAACATCTCCCTGAATTCTCTGGGGCCTGCAAAGTACAGCTGCACTCTGCAGATAATTAATGGAGAGCTCTGGGAGGCCTGAGCAAGCAGAATTTCTGATTTTTAATTCCCAGCCATGGAAACCGGGGGGTTTTGAGGTGAAATGGTGCCCAGAGCTCCTTTGTCCCATAGTCCCAGCAAGCCTTAGCACTGTCCCTGAACAAAAACACAGGTTTGTCTGAGGTACCCACACTTAAGGGATGTTCAGAGTCACCTCTGACTTCACTTGAAGGTGCATAACCCCCTTTTTGGGGTTTTATTACCAGGTAAGGGACTCTGCCCAGTCCTTCCTGACAGTCCATGTCCCTCTCTACGTGTCCTACATCTATGTGACGGCACCGAGGGGATGGGCTTCCCTGGAGCACCACACGGAGATGGAGTTCTCCTTCTTCTACGACACCGTCCTCTGGAGGACAGGTGAGCCTGAGGCACTCCAAGGACTATGGCAGAAGTGGCTCCTCCATGTTTTCCCCTTTAGTTTCTGCACTGCCACCAGAGTCCTGAGGGAGTGGGGAACTCGGAATATTTCCTTCCTTCATGCTTGTGGAGGGGCTTAGGCAGCCAGTGGATAACAGAGGAAGCGTGTAGCTGGCTCACCAGAGGATGATCCCAACTAAACCCTGCTTTTTGGAGATCTGCCAGCTGCTTCTGGGGCTTGGCAGAGCCCAGCTGAGGAGCCAGTGTGCAGTGTGGGCTCCCAGTGGTGCTGTCCTTGCAGGGATCCAGACGGACAGCGTGCTCTCGGCCCGGCTGCAGATAATCCGCATCTACATCCGTGAGGATGGCCGCCTGGTCATCGAGTTCAAGACACAGGCCAAGTTCAGAGGTGAGGGCAGTGATCCTGACAGGGACACAAGCCAGGCTCACACACAGCTCTGCTCTGACAGCACAGGCAGAGTGTGTCAGACAAGTCCCTGTCCCTGCCAGGAGCCCCTCTGTGCTAAGCTGCATGACGTGGGGCCTCACTGCACTCTGCTCCTGTCACCTCCTTGTCCTCCCCCAGGGCTGTTTGTCATGGAGCACCACAGCCTGCCAGATGTCAGGTCTTCTTTGGTGACTCCAGAGCACCTGGGAGGGATCGAATTTGACCTGCAGCTGCTGTGGAGTGCTCAGACTTTTGACTCTCCCTACCAGCTCTGGAGAGCAACCAGCTCCTACAACAGGTGAGGGCTGGGGGTCCAGTCCCCTTCAGCAGCTTTCCACAGCACCATGTTCTCCCTGGCACCCCTCCAGCAGCCACAGCAATAGTGAAAATAGTGGAATGCTCAGGAGCTTGCTCAAAGCTGGAGCAGGTGGGGAGTCCCTGTCAGGTGTGCAACACTTCTACTCAGAGAAAAATCAGCTCAGCCTCTTGTAAAGGAATTTTTCCAGAAATGAAGCCTGTGGATAGACTGATCCCAGAGGTGACAGTGCATTTCAGGAAGTCACATTTGTCCCTCAGGGACTGCTGGATGACATTGCTGGGCAAGGGAGAGGTGCTGCCTGGGTAAAGAGCTCAGAGCTCTGCTTGGTGACAGCAGGGTCTCCTGTCTGTTCCCAGGAAGGATTACTCTGGAGAATACACCATCCTCCTGATCCCCTGCACGGTGCAGCCCACACAGCCATGGGCAGAGCCTGGAGACAAGCCCCTGCCCTGCACGGCTCACGCTCCTGAGCGGTAAGGAGGCCCTGTCCCCACAGCAGCAGGGCAGGGTCAGCCCCTCAGGGGTGCACCTGTGTCCAGACCTCATCTCTCCTTTGTTTCCTTCCTTGTCCCAATTCCAGGTTTTTGATCCCGATTGCCTTCCAGCAGACAAACCGCCCAGTTCCAGTCGTTTACTCCCTGAACACAGAGTTTCAGCTGTGTAACAACGAGAAGGTTTTTCTAATGGACCCCACCAAATCTGAAATGTCTCTGGCAGAAATGGATTACAAAGGGGCTTTTTCCAAGGGTAGGATTTGCCTCTCCTCTTCTGCTTGTGCCCAGTGTTTCTGCCTTCACAGCTTCAATTTCCTGGAGAGGAAAGAGCAAAGCCCAGATGTGGTTTTGCTTCTTCCACAGCAGTAAATGACATTTTGAGCATCTTACAGCCCTGTAAGACAACAATGTGCTCTGGCACCGTGTTTTGTCATCCCACACACCAAGCCCTTCCCAAACAATCCAAACCCTTCTGAACACTGACTCACTTGTGGTCCAGCAGCACATTTGGCTCTAGCAGTGTTTTCCCTGGTTTGGGAAATTTCACCTGCCCCTCTTTGTCCCGATCTCCCCAGGGCAAATCCTGTACGGGCGCGTGCTCTGGCACCCTGAACAGAACCTGAACGCCGCCTACAAGCTGCAGCTGGAGAAGGTCTACCTGTGCACAGGCAGGGATGGCTACGTGCCCTTCTTCGACCCCACGGGCACTGTCTACAATGAGGGGCCCCAGTACGGCTGCATCCAGCCCAACAAGTACCTGAAGCACCGATTCCTCCTCCTGGTGAGTCCTCTGCTCCTGCTTCCCATTCGGGATTTTCTCTGGCAGATTGTGACTGCAAAGGGAGGAGGAAAGGAGCGTGGTGCAAACTGGTTTTGATCAGGTTTTCCCCACCCTTTGTCCACCAGTGTTTCTTAATTCGTGCCCACATGGAGGTGTGGAGATGGGATATTTGGATTAGATCCCTTATACAGGTGTTGGGTAGTGCCTTGGCTTCCTGCCTCTCTTGGGAAAGCTGACAGCATCCCTCATGACGCCTCTCTGACTTCCAGGACCGAAACCAGCCAGAAGTGACGGATAAGTATTTCCATGATGTGCCTTTTGAAGCCCACTTTGCTTCTGAGCTGTCTGAGTTCCACTCAGTGAGCAGCATGCCTGGAGTTGATGGATTTACTCTCAAGGTGGATGCTCTCTACAAGGTATGTACCCAGTGCTTTTGGTAGCCCAGCACAGACTCCTCTTGTCCAGGACCTCCCAAACACTTGGTGAAATGTAGGCTCTGGGCCTTCAGAATTAGACTCTGACACAGGAAATGGAGCTTAGGATATTATCCTGGGCATTTTTTTTTTTTTTCTATCATGAAGCACTCAAAAAAAAAAAAATTAAAAAGAAAAAAAAATTAATAAAAACACTCTTTAAAAACATATTATTCATGTTCCTGAATCAGTTACTGCCATTGGCAAAGGCTGGACACCTCACTGGGTGGTCAGTGTTAGTGCAGGCGCTTAGAAAAAGCCACTGAGCTGACTGTCAGACACAGGACATAAAACACACCAGCTCTTAACAGAATCCCTGGATGTAAAAGCCATCGTTAACGTTCCCTCTGTCCATGCCTTCCCTTCGGTAAAGGTGGAGGCTGGACACCAGTGGTACCTCCAAGTGATCTACGTGATCGGCCCGGAGGGCGCGGCCGGGCCCCGTGTCCAGCGCTCCCTGGCTCGCCGCTGGCAGCGCGGCCGCAGGGACGTGGCCGAGGGCGCCGGGCGGGCGGCGCTGCATGACTCCCTCATCTACGACAACGAGGGCGACCAGCTGAAGAACGGCACCAACATGAAGTCGCTGCTCTTGGAGAGGGAGGAAGCTGCCGCCGCAGCATCCTTGTCGCAGACGGGCGCTTCCCTGGGCAGCGCCTTCGCCGCGCTCACCCTGCTGCTGCTGGTGCTGTCCGGAATTTGCCTCCTCGCCAGGAAGTGTCGGAAGCTGCGGAGGAAGCGGGAGGCTGCCAGGGGCGCTCCCTCGGAACACCCCTTGAACACCAAGGTGGAGCTGCCCCGGGGGGCCCCGCAGGCCGTGGGCAGCCGGTGTTGTACCGTCAGGAACATTCATTCACCGAGGGACAACGGCGGCGTCTGCCAGGGCCAGGGCAGGAAAGTGAAGCAGGTGAACTTGGAAGTCAAAGTCCACAGCAATTTGCACGACGGCACGGAAGTTTAATGGAGCACATGCATTGGGGAAAAGCTTTTTATAAACTGTAAAATAAAGATAATCCAAAACCGAAAAACCACGCGGGTGTTTTTTTAGGCTGGGGCTGGGGGGCAGCTGTGAATTCCCCGCTGCTCCCCTCTTACCGACTTGACCGCGTGGCAACACTGCCCTCTCTGGGTGCTGCTGCAGCTCTGAGGGCTCCAGCTCTCCACAGGGGCTGGGCACTCGACCCTGGCATGTGAGAGCTCTGAGCCAGCCGGCGAGCAGCCCGGCTCCTCTGAGTCCTCTAGAAGAGAGTAAAGCTGAAATGAAAACGTCACCCGCTATGACCGGGGTGCCCCTTCCTGTGTCGCCCCTACGACCCCTCTCATTCCCCTTTGGGCGCGGCGGGCGGGAGCCCCAAGGAGCTGCGGCGCCGGGGAAGGGAAGGAGGAAGACGCGGGAGCTGCTGTAGCCCGGGAACGCGGCAGCCTCGGGGATGGCGGAGCGGCGGCCTGAGGGGCCCGGCGGGAGCGCTCCGGGAATGCGGGGCCGGCTCTGCCCGCCCTGGGGCACCGCGCTCCGCGTCCGCCAGAGGGCGCCCTACAGGGTACCGATACCCATCCCGGTTCCCATACCGATCCCGGAGCCGATCCCGCTTCGATCCTCCCGACGGGGCAGAGGCACGGGACCCCCCGGCGGACGCCGGCAGACCCGAACTCCTCATCCCAGCTCCGCCTGTGGGCTCCCTCCCCGGGGCCCGGGGGGGAGGAGGGGGCGGGTGGGGTGGGGGGGAAGCAGAGGGGGTCACGTCACTCTGCAGCGTGAACACACATAAAAATCACCAGACAAACGAACAGCCCCTCCCCTCATGGCCCCCCACCCCTCCCGTCCTGCCCTCCCACCCCACCCGCCCCCCTCCCTCCCCCCCGGGCCCCGGTCCGGAGGAGGGCGTCCCGGGGAGGGGGTCGGGGCGGGGCCCGTCCGGAGCGGAGGGTCCGAGGGAAGGGGGCGGGGACTGGAGGGGGAAGCCCCCCCTCTGCCCCGCCCCCTCCCCCGGAGGGGGCCCACCCTGACCCCCCCCCCAGGGACCCTTCCTAAGGAGGGGACCCATCCTAAACCCCCCTCCCCACCCAGGACCCCCTCCGGAGGAGGGGGCCCCCCTATCCAACCCGGCCCCGACCCCCCCAGTGTGATGTTGGGAAAGCCGGAGCCCCGGCGGTGTCGGGCCGTGTGTTGGACCGGAATGGGGCGATCGGCAGAGCGGGTCCAGCCCCGTGTGGGGATCCCCCGAGGGGCGCCGGCTCCGGCCCTCTGGGCTTTATTCTCCGGCACTCCGAACCCCGCGGCTGCGGGGGAAGAAGGAGAGCAGGGCATGGAAAACGGGAATAGCGGGCAGAGAGGGGGGTCTGGGGGAGGGTGACAAGGACAGAGGGCAGGCGGAGAGAGGTCGGGGTGTGCGGGGACGCAGACGGGGGGGGGCGCGGGGGGGGGGGGGGGAAAGGCAGGGGGGAGAAAGGAGAGGGAGGAGTGAAGGGAGGTGGAGGGAAGGAGAGGCAGGATGGAAGGCAGGTGGGGGGGGAAGCGGACCTGGCTTGGGGAGGGAAGGTAAAAGTGGAAAGAAGAGAGAGAGGATGGAGGTATAGGATAATGTTGGAATGTGTAGGGGGATAGGGAGGGGG
>CM031860.1:773482-811802 GCA_018697195.1 Certhia americana
CTTCCAGGTGAGACTCCCTCTAGTCTCTGCAACTCACACTGTCCCACGGCAAAACCTCTGTTTTTTAAAAACACCCGTTAAAATATTTCATCTTAACTTCCCAGTCCAGGGAAGGTCCTGCCTGGGATGGAAGGTTGCAGTACATATAGATTAGATAAAGAAAGGAAACTTAAAAATTTGCCACAAGCAGATGCTGCTATGCAGTCAAAGCATGAAAGCCTGGAAGTCCAGGTTTGTTTCATTGTCACGGGGTGCCCGTCCTGTTGGACTTGACACCTCTGCTGACGGCCAGTGCCACCCTTATTCCTCCTAGGCACCCCCAGGACCGTGCCAGAAATTGTATCTTTGGGCCCCAAATTCCCCCACAGCATTTAATGGGCTTGATCCGGGGGACTTTTTAACAGGAGAAGCACACGCTCCATGTTTGTCACAAGTTTGATGACCACTGGGAAAATGAGAGAGACCTGTGATAAAAAACCTGTCTTAAATAATAGAGCCAGAACTTCTCTACAGCAGTTGAGGGCACTTCAATTTCCATTCATCAATTCCACCTCCTGATTTTGGCTCTTGGCAAAAGAGTCAACCTGCCCTCAGTGTAAATGTAGTCGATAAATAACTGTTCAATGAAACCCACTCTTTTTAATAATATCGTATTCCACTCCTTACACAAGCTTTACAAAGCGATGTGCCGGGGAGACAACGGCCGGCTGGGCTGTGACGCCAGGTGAATGGACATAAATTAATTATTGCATGTCGGATGCACCGTGGGCAGGGAGGTTGGATGTGATCCACGCTGGAACATAAATATCTCCACACCTTGAAATCCATGCTTCCTGTGGAAGAATTCCCAGTTTTGGAGTGCTGTCAGCACCTGTGTTGTCTCTGGGCTGCCGGTTCAGCACGGACACAGATGAGTAGGCTGGAAACCAGAACCTGCCTGGGACTGGGACCAGAAGCACCTGCAGTACCTGACAGGGTCTGCACAAGCATCACTTTGAATGATACCCAAAACACCCCCAAAATCATGTGTCCTCACCTGGGCACAAGGCTGCCCCTCACCACAGGCCATGATCTCATCTGGCCACTGACTTCTCCTGTTTTAAAATATCACTGGAGCTTACCTCAGAGTGGGTGAGAATCAGTTCCGTTTCCAGTAACTCAGTAAAATCCCCACAGGAACACCATGGGGCTGAGGGATGAGGTTTACAAATTCAAATTCTATGGGAATTAGGCCATGTCCTTGGTCCTGATCCTGCTATCTCCTCAGGACTTGCTGTTTTCCTGACAACACCCGTGTAAAAGCAGCAGCTCTGCATGGGAAGCCATGCTCCCATGAGGCAATTGTGAGGCAATTTCCCCAGCTCTCATCATGGGGTCTGGGCATAGTTCAATTCCTTGCCCCGTACCCATTGACAGTGACCCCTTTTTTTTGGTCCTTTCTCTCATGGTTCATTTTGAAGTGTCCATTTGTGCTGGTTTGGATTTCCCACTCCACCCACAGTGTGGCGATTTGAGGTTATGTTTCGTTCTCACTTCCAGCAGGTTCCATGAGGATCCAAACAGATCCCACCTTAATCCTCCTAGTTAAAACACTGCCCTGCCAGGAGCCCGACTGCTTTTTCCTACCAGCTCCTGAGCACTGTCAGGGCCACCACGAGGGAGTCAAACCCCAGAAACTCAATCCTACTGAGTGATAATCCAATGAAGAAATGCTTGTAGTCATAAAAAGCGTCAAAACCTTTTAAAATTCTATGAAAAAAGTGTTAAGGATTCCCAGGAACCTTTTTATGTATTTACCCATATACTGTTTGTGTATTTTATCCCGGTTTCCAATTTTTTTATTCCCGTCATCTTGGCAGCTTGTGAGAACTTACCCTGGATTTGAGGTCAAGCAGGTTTGTCTTGCATTGAACCTTCACCCTTCACCTCTGGCCCCCAGTCCTGTGCCAACACGACCTTGTGCCCATGTGGTTAAACCCGTCTGAGCACATTTACAGGACTGACACACACAGCGTGGAGCTGTTCCATCCAGAAACTGCTTGGACGTGACCCAAGGAAAAGCTGGACTCTGTGTGTGACCCCTCTGCCAGCACGGTGCTCTCCAGGGAGGAATTATTCCCCCCACTGCAGAGGGCACAGATCAGGACAGGCCCCTACAGTTGGCCTGACATTTTCCCCAAAAAATATTCATTGTACTTCACAGAGCAACTCAAGTTTTACCCCAAAATTGTCCTGACATGTTCATCACTGTAAACCCTCTTTTTACCTCAAAACATTCATTCAGTCAAATTCACAAATTGCCTCAAGTTTTACCCTCAAAACGTTAATCTTGTCCTCTATGGATGACTTAGATTTTACCAACAACAACCCCCCCACTATCTACCCCTATCTAACCCCTAAAATGTTCATTTTGTCCCTTACAGATTACTTCAGGTTATCCACCCAAATGTTCTTTGTTCCTTACAGATTAGCTCAAATTTTAAAACAAAAACTTCACCTTACCAGTACACTACTGATTACCTCACCTCAAAATTTTCTTTCTTTACAGACTCAGCACCCAAGAATTTTCCTACCTGTTACTATTAATTACCTCATTTTACACTCACAATGCTCATTCTCTCTCCTATACAACCTCAAGTTTTAATCCAAATTTTTCCATGCCTCTCTGATAATGACCACCTCATTTTTACCTCAGGATTTTCAGTCTCTCCTCCACAGGTTAATTCACATTTGAACTCCAAAACATTCATTTTGTCCCTATAGATTACTTCTATTTCCCCACCAAAACCCCCCACCAATCACCTCTATCCTATCCCAAACATTCCTTCTATCCACCACAGATTACCTCAGGATTTTCCTCTGAAATTTGCCCTACCTGTCCAGTACTTTTTACCTCATATTTACCTCAAAATGTTGTTTTCTCACCTCTGCACGTTACCTCAATTTTACCCCTTAAATTTTCTGTGCCTGGCCACTACTGATTCCATCTGTTTACCTCAAAATGTTTATTCTCTACCCTGGAGATTTTCTCAGTTTTTAGCCACAAATACTTCCCTAATGTGCACTACTGATTACCTAACTCTTACCTCAAAATTTTCATTTACTCTGCTAGAGGTTATCACAAATTTCACCAAGATTTTCCCTACCTGTCCACTACTGATTTACCTCAGTTTTACCTCAAAATATTTCTTCTCTACCTTGGAGATTATCTCAACTTTTACCTCCAAAATATTCCTACCTTTGCACTACTTATTACCTCACTTCACCTCAAAATGTTCATTCTTCCCCCTACAGATTAACTAAAGTTTTACTCACAATATTTTCCATATCTGTCCACTAGTGATTACCTCATTTTTACCTCAAAATGTTCATTCTCTGCCCTGAAGGTTATTTCAAATTTTACTCCCAAAATTTTCCCTGTTTCCTATTGGCTCCCTCAATTTACCTTATACTCCATTGCAACTCTGACACCTCTGAGCTGCTCCCATGTGCCTGGAGTGGTTTGGGGAGTGGCAAGACAACTTAAATAAATGAAACTACCCCACATTTCAAGGTAAAGATGTGTTGTTTCCTTAACAGGAGCACACAAAACTGATTTAAACCAGAAAGGAAATGACAAACCAGAAAAAGAGCCAAAAGAACTACTCTCCATTGCTATGCTCTCTGGTTGATAATTCCAAAGAAAATTCCCCATGGATCAGAAGTAATTACTAATAGTTTTTCCTCTGTAAGAATTACTGGCATGGCTTTCTCAGAGACTCTGTCCTCAGAGGGGAAACACATGACCTGATGTGACACGGCTCTGGTACCACACACCCTCCTGTTTCTCGTGTCCTTGGAATCCACAAGTCAACACAAGGATAATCCCCAAACACAAGGATAAAAGGAGTTTTAACCAGATCCTAGTAAGCAGTAGAGCTGTGCTTACATTTCCTAGTGAGTTAATCCCAGCAGACAGAAAAAGGGAAACGTGTCCCTCTGACTTACCCCACAGCATGTGTCCCTCAGTGCTGGCCATCAGGGATGGAGGCTCTTGGGTTTGGCTGCTCAAACCCAACCAAAACCAAAGGTTTTGGCATAGCTGGGTGGAATTAAATGATTTTTCCTGTCCTGAAAGAGAAAAGAAAAGGAAAATTAAGTCCACTGTGCAAGTCAAAAGCTCCTGGCTTTCACATATTTGTTCTCATTGCTATGTGCCCTTCTCCAGGATTTTTATTCAAACTTCTTTCAGACATAAGAAGGATGCTATTTTTTCTTTTAGTATTATTTGCCTAATTTTAACAGAACCATCCCAGCCCCCATTTGTGAGCCATCCTTTGGCACTGGACTTGAGATAAGAGATATCAGGATGCTGGATTACTTTTGTCCTTTGCTCATAGAGCTCAGCACCATCCTCTCCTTAGAGCAGCAGAGCAGTGCTCCAGGACAGGAGGTCACTTGGTCTCAGTCCTGTGATCCATCAGTTCAAGGAGGGGCTTTCCTGTCAAGCTCATTTCAATCTTGAAAAATAATTTTGAAAGTGGAGTTTGTTGAGAACTGATTCATCTTTTGATTATTCCTAATCTGGAGGTTTTAGTGCTACACTTGCCATGATTCTTAGGGCTTGAGGAACTTTCCAGATTGACCCAAATCTTCACATCCAACTTCCTCTCCTTAGTGCACGTTGTACCAGTTCACTGCCCCTTCAGTTTTCAATTTATAAAGTAAAACCAAAAGAGTTTTCCAGACACTCGGGGAGAAGTCAATCCCATTTTTTAAAGAAATTTCTGGGATTTGTTTCCAGCCTCCTAAAGTTCTTTGCTCAGCTCACAAGGAGCTGCCAGCATTACAGCTGGTTCTACTCACAGAGGCAAGTGGCTGCTGCAACTTCTCATTTCAGCAGCTCCTTGAACTCCACGCACAATGCACTGTGGGCAAGTTCAAGTTCCAGTTTCATGCCTAGAGATAAGACACCAGATGCAGCAATGCCAAAACTCAAATCCCAGTTCCCTGGTACTTGTTGAAACTCCACCACCTGTTTTGTCCAGTCTTCCACTGTTCTTTTCTTTGCTTATTTGAACCCCAGGGTTCCCTGTGCCACCCTGTGCTGTCACCAGCCCCGAGTCCACCCAGCACTGAAACAGCTGCTGGGAGCTGAAATTCTCCCTGATACCTCTTTCCCTGACAGATTCCATATCCCCACCTCTTACCTCCTGGAAAACTAGAGCTGCATCCTCCTGGATCCCTCAGCTGGATGCTCAGCTGTGGTGAGTGTACACAAGGCAGGTGATACCGACAGCAGGTCACACCAACACCAGGCAGCCTCAGGCCTGGGCTCTTCTGTGTGCAGGGAAACGCTAGCCAAGCAGGGAAGCTTTTCCTCTCTGCAGAAGAAAAAAACCAGTGATGGTTTTGTGGGCTTTGCCATCAGCCCAGGTTTGGCAAACCGCTCCTCCAATGCCCCCGTGTGGCGGCCGTGAGTGCGGCTGCTGCTCGGTATTGGTGTGTTTTCTGCGGCCGGTGTTCTGCCAGTGCCGCCTCACACTTCTTGTGTCTTCACTCTGCTTGTCTCCGTGGGAGGGAAGGGTTTCTCCCCGAGAGAAACCTGAATTTCCATATGGCTATGGATCCACTTTTGTGCACCTCTTCCTAGCTCCTCAGGGTAAGGTAGGAACAGTTTGAGTTCCATCACACCTTTGAGGAAATCATTTAATTGTACATGGATATTTTTTGGGTATTTTGTAGAGTTGTCTACTATGTTGAGCCAGGGATATGTGGGATGCTGAACCTCACAGAAGGAGGACGCTGGACTAAGAAACAAGAGTAGAAGTGAAGGGAGCCACTGACCCAGTGCTGAACTCCTCCAATCACTGCAACTGAAAAATGAACTCTGGGACTTTCCTTTGATCCTGATTTGCATCTCATCCTTCCCATGATTTTGAGACTCAAGGAGTGGGGAACACCCTGATCTACACAGACTGGCAACAGCACAAATAAAACAGCTTGTCTGGGCTGTGCCCAGCTGCCATGAAAACTCTGGATTTAATGTTACATCTTGCCATTCCAAATTTTAATTTGTCCATTATCTCCTGTCTGCTTAGTAAACAATTCATTTTGTGAACAGACCTGATCTGCCATCCTTAGAACTTGTGGGCCAGAGTGATTTCCTAAATTTTAAGTGTTGACGAAAATCTGAGGCTAGGGTGGGGCTTGGCTGAGGTTGCCACTCATCCCATAACAACCTGAGGATGCTCTGGGAATTGCAATCCTCAGCCTCAGGCAGCCCTGCACGGGAAAACCAAGTGGGTGTTCCTCTTAGCAGAGTGGAAAACACTCAGCAGGAAGGGCTGTCCCAGCTGAACTGTCCCTCATGGGCATCCCTGAACAGGATAATCCCTCATGTCTCACTCTGTTGTGAAAAACTGCAGACCCTATGCTCCTGGGATTTTGTGCCAGCAAAAAGGGAGGGAGAGCAGAGAGCAGGAAGAATCCACAACTACACCATTTGTCCTCCTCCATGGGTTACAAGTGGGGCATGATCCCAAATTTCAGACTGATCTTGGGAGCTTCAAAGAAAACAACTCTCAAGGTGGCACTGAATACACCAAATTTCTGACACTTCTGCCCCAGCAGGTTTCTATGGGAACCCGAAATATCTGTGTCATTCAGAAGCTGCACACCCCTAAAGCTTTCCCTCGGGAACACAAAGCTTCCCACACGTGTTTTATACTCCAGATTGTACTTCCAGCACTTCCCATGAGAGTTTAAAGGAGAGTGAGCTGACTTAGTGACAGCACAGCATTAGATCAGGGACGTCAGGGCACTCACTAGACAGCATTCACTATGGACAGCACAGCTTCTTGTGTTTCAGGGCTCCAGCTTTCCAGTACAGCCCCACTGCAACTGAACCTCACGGAAACCACCTGGCAACAATTAGCATTAACCCAGGATTGCCAGTGCATCACCTGTGTGCTACCTCCATAAATACAGCTGCGTATTCACCCACCATAGTGGCAGGCGCTTGAAGCTTGTATTATCTAGAATACATTATTTTACACTGTTTTCTGAGAGATCTATGTTTTCCTGGCATTGTTTCAACACACCTGAACCCGGGTTCTGCTCCCTGTTGTGCTCTCAGTCCTAAAGAACAGCTTTCTTTATCCTTTATTTAGGATATCGTCAGTGATGCATCTCTAGTTAATGGAGCTACTGCTGCAAACAGAAATCAATGGTTGAAAGAATTAAGGCAGAAAAACCCCTGCGTGCTTCCCAGGAACTGCCCAACACACCCCAGTTCTCTATTGGGAGCCTAAGTCCTGTTCTTATTGGAGAAACTCAATGATTTCATGTAGATATGTTTTATAGAAAAGCTTTGCAAGGCAGTTGCCTCTCCCAGCATCAACAGCAACCCTCAGCACTCCACTAGCCCCACCTAAGGGAATGCCACCTAAGGCTTAAAAGATACGAGATGAAAAAAACGCATTAATGAAACATTAAAAAAAAAAATAAAAAAATCAGTGAACAACAGATTTAGAAAACATTTCCCTCATAAATTGCACTGGCTGGGAGAGCCAGGAGAAAGGGAGAGGCTCTGCGATGCCAAGGCAAACTCAGACATCAACAGACACTCATCCTTGCCTATGGCAGTACCTGGGGTCACCGAGTACCTTCCCCCCACACCCCGCCCCCGTCACAGCACACATAAAACATCACTCCAATTTCCATCCATCATAAACAGTACATTAAACCGCATTTTTTACCTCACTGGAGCAGGCAGGAGCAGCCCCAAACCAGGAAATTCAGACCCCCCGCCTCAAGCACCGGCTTTTATATATCCTCGGCCGCCTCGGGATTGGCGGGTGCCGCGAGGCGATCGCGGCGCTGATTGGACAGCGGGAGGCGAGCCTCGCTCCCGCCCCACTCTCAGCCGCGCGCGGAGGGATCGTGAGGGGTGAGGGCAAACAGCGTGTCCCAAATCCCAGCAAAACCCAGCCAAAACCCCGCAAAACCCTGCAAAAACCCGCAAAAACCCGCGTTCCTGGCTTTCATGTCGGAGCCAAGCACTAATTTGGTGTTTCCTGCATTGGATACGGAGTGAGAAGGCGCGTTGGCCTGTGGAAGAAGTGCTCCTCCTGGGCATAAAATCGGAGTTGTTCCCTAGGTCAAGTGAACATTTTGAGATAAAAATGAGTTAACAAGTCGTGGACGGACAGGGAAAACTTTTGGAGCAAATCTGAGGTCGTCTATAGCGCAGAGAATGAACATTTAGAGGTAAACTGAACATTTTGATGCAGTCAGTAGTGAACAGTAGGGAACATCATAATGTGAAAGTCATCCCTTTTTTCCTGAAGGAGGACGGTCCAGGGGAATGGCTTTACCTGGGATTTGGCTCCTGTTGGGCCATACAGACTAAGCCATAGAGCTCTGTGATCCTGCGCTGGTCCTTCCACAAATCTCACTCCTCACCAACTCCCAAGAGTTCCCAATGTCACTCTTGTACCTGCTGAGGTTTGTCCGATCCAATTGGATTCTCGAGTGTTTTCTCTCCTGCTCATATTGAAATTTCAGTCCCTTTGGGTCACTTGTATCCCCCACAATATCAAACTGGGTTTGAAAAAACATACCACAAACCCCATTTTTTTTAACTCTTTATTTCTCAAATTTCCTAGCTGCAAGAATAATGGATATGACAGAAATAACAACAACAAAGGGGAATAAATAGCACGTGATGGAAAATGTTTGATTTTGTCATTTGGGCAGGATCCAGCCGGCGTTCACAATGTTCAGGAAGAGGCACAACCACGAGAAAATCCAGGGACTGGGGGATTCCAGACTACGTCTGCAATATTTCAGTCCAAGAGAGTTACAGGGTGAGGGATTACTCACAGGCTGAAACGTGACCACAAATATGGAACAGGCAAGCCTGTTTCAGCTGCCCTGAGGGATTTACAGAGTCACAGTGTGTTTCACTCTGTCCCACTGCTGCAGGGCTCTTTGAGATCCTCCACGATCAAATCCTGCTGGTTATTCACACAATTCCCTCTCTGAGCTGGCTTCCCCTCCTCCGTGGCTGCTTGAGGAGCTTGGTTCTGGGGTGCCTGGCAGGGGGCAGCTGGCAGGGTGGCTTTCCTTGGGCCTGGCTGGTTAGAGGCCACCCTGGAGCACAGCTGGAGCTGGAAGAGGGCCTGGAAGCCCCGCCGGAAGTTTTCATTGCAGAAGCCGTAGATGATGGGGTTGATGCTGCTGTTGCAGAAGGCCAGCCAGTGAGCAAAGGGATAAATGTAGATGTTGATGAGCTGCAGCTGGAGCTGGGACAGGCTGGCGTAGTCCGACAGCAGCATCAGGGTCCACAGGGGAAGCCAGGACAGGGTGAAGAGCAAAGTGACGACGAGGAGCATTTGGATGACTTTTCGTTTCCTCTTCCACACGCTGTGCCGCCGCTCCTGGCTGCGCTTCCCTGCCCCGGGCGCGGCTGCGTGGGAGAGGGAGATGCTGATCCTGGCGTACATGGCCACGATGAGCGACAGGGGAGCCAGGTAGACGTTGGCAAAGAGAACCATCGTGTAGATCTTCCTCATTCCCGGGTCAGGCCACTCCTCCCGGCACCAGAACACGGGGCGGGTGGCGTTGCCGGAGCCCAGGAGCACCCGGAAACGTTTCTCCTCCCGCACCCGCAGCAGCACTGCCGAGGGACACATGATGGCCACGGCCAGGATCCAGATGGCCGCGATGACAGCCACGGCAGCGGGGACGGTCAGCTTCTGCTGGAATGGATGCACAATGCTCCGGAACCTGCGGCAAGGAGAAGCCGTTTAGGGAATGCTGCTTTAGCCAGGCAAGGGTGCACGCACATTTCTGATTACGTATTTTTCGTCCTTCCTATCAGTTGCTGTCTGTGCTGCTCCACTTAACCAAGGTAGGTGGTAACACCTCTGCTATCCAACTTCGTGGCTGAGGAGCAAAGAAATTCCAGCAGGCTAGGATAGCCCAGTTCCACCCTCTTTAAAGATACCGGTGGGGGAGCAAATTGCTCTTTAGACCTGGCCACATTTTATTTTGCTTAACAGCCTTAGGAGCAAAATGCACCTGATTTATTGTGGTGTTGGGAGGGTTAATGAATGGGCTGAGTGTGGTCAGGGGGCAAGGAAAAAAAAGAGAGTGATGGTTACAGACTCTGCAGAATCTTACCTGTCCATGGCAATAGCAACCAGAGTGAAGACAGAGGCAGAAACAGAGATTCCTTGGACCATCCCGCTCATCTTGCACACCAGGCTCCCAAAGGGCCATCCTGGAAGGAAACAGGCAGTTGGAATTGCTGGCATCTCGCTGCAGGACTCTGCTTAGAATCATTTACTCTCATCTTCCACTGCCTGAGTGGAATTATAGACTCATGGACTGGTTTGGAAGGGAGCTCCTGAAGATCACAGAGTTCCAACCATGGCCAGGAGCACCATGCCACAGGCAGGGACACCTCCCACTTGACCTCACCTCTGATGGCAGTGACTCAGAGTGGCCACAGAGCCCCTCTGCCATGTGCCCCCAGCCCTCCCTGCCCCACAGACACCCAGCCCACCTGCAATGATGCTGTCCAGGAGGGTGGTGGGCATGCAGAAGAGCCCCACCAGCAGGTCACTGACAGCCAGGTTCAGGATGAACAGGTTGGTGACCGTGCGCATGTGCTTGCTCCACAGGATGATGAAACAAACCCCCCCGTTACCCACCATGCAGAGGAGGAAGATGAGGAGGTAGGAGGTGATGAAGACAGCAGCCACGGAAGGCTGGTGGAGGTAGAAGTCCACATAGGAGACATTTCCTTCCAAGTAAGGGTACTTGTATGTCCCGTTATAATTCAGCATCTGAGGCCAATCCAACGAAGAGTTTGAGTCCATTTTCTTCCTTGTGTTCTAATGTGCCCTAAAAGATATTTGTAAAGAGGTCATTTTAGTCTGCTTGCAATTGATCTGAAGGAATGGGATGATATTATTATTATTATTATTATTATTATTACATTATCATTGTTATCTGCTTTGAGCACACTCTGTGCTGAAATAAGCATAAAACTCACAGCGGCGAGGTGGCTGAGCAACAATCACTAAAAAGTCACTAATTCCATCACTAGAAAACAGGGATTAAAGCTTTCTGAAGTGGCACAAACCTCCTGCCTGCAAGTATCCAAATCCAGCCCCATTTCATGAACAGGAAATGGTTTTGGGTACCGTTGGTTGATGTGATTCTCTGCTCCAAGTCTGCAACCAAGGAGGACCACACTATGTTTGAAACATGCTGAGTTACAAGAGAGCTGGGTTCATTTCCAAGCAGGTAACTTGACTTGGAGGCAGAATTCTGAATTTTTTTCCACATATATTTTGTCTCCCAGATAAGAATGCCTAAGGAAGCAGGGGGTAGAATGTTCCTAACAAAAGAGCAGCCAAATTAATTGGTGGCAGCAGGAATGAAATTGAAGTGTGAGTGCAGGTGCTTATAAGATGCTTCAAATTCCTTAATAGAAATGGAATTTAAATTTAGGCACAAGTGTCCAAATCCTGATGAGCTTGTATGAACAGCAAAGCCTCTGCAAGTGCTTTACTTTCAGGAAGCAAGTGCAGTAAAAAAAAAAAAAAAAAAAAAAGATTTATTCTGCTGTACCTCATGTTTGGAACAAGCAGAGCAGTGAAAACCCATCATGTTCTGGTCTCTTGTGCCTGCTTAGAAATCAGCAGCATTGCAGGGAGTTTTAATGGGCCTGTACTTTACATATTTATTAAATGCCTGCACAGCCAGGTAGGGGGACAAAAATCTGAAATTCCTCACCAAAAATTGGCTGCTTGTAGGTTTGAACAAGTGTAGGAATAGTTATATATTCTGTGGGGCTGTCCTTATGGAGAAAGGCTTATTTATCTTGATTAGTTTTCACTTAGCATGCTTTCAAAACTATTGGAAGTACTCTTACTGGAATGTCTGATGTGGCAAATGCCTTCCCCAGCCAGAGCTCAGAGTCAGCCTTGGGAGAAGTGTTTGAATGCCAATTTTCCCAAACCTGGGCTCAAGATGGGGAACGCTGGTGGAATGCAAATCCAGATATTTGACAATACCAGTTCACACCATTTCTTTAATCCCACAGCTGGAGTTGTGCTTTATAAATCCCAGGAGATGCTCTCACCCCATTTAAAAGCTAGGATTCCTCCTGCTCCCTTAGACTTGCTGTTGCTCCCTTTGCTGCTCTTCCCCACATTACTATTATTATTGTTATTATTATTATTATTATCTGTTATTATTATTATTTTTTCTCTAATCTTTTGCTTCCCAGAGGAGCTGCTTTAGGTGGAGACTGTGGCTCTGGAGGAAGGTGGCTTTTGGCTCCCACCAGTCCCCATGCCCAGCTGTCCCAGTTGTCCCTGTGCTGTCCCCAGCAGCTCAGGCAGAGGTGCCTTTCCTTCCTTACCTGCTGGAGTTTGGCTTTTCGAGGGGTTTCTGGTGATCTGAGGCAGATGTTCTTGGTCATTCCATGACAAGATTGTTCCTTGTCACACTAAAAGCAGGAGGAATAATCATTATTTTGGATACATATTTGTTTGGGTTTTTTTTCTTTCTTTCTATCAGTAATCTCTTCAGTAATGATCTCTGGAATATTTTTATTCATAACTGGGAAACAAGAAATTGTAAACAGCCTTGAGGCAAAACTGGAGCTGAGTCTTATCCCAGTTGCACTAATGAAATTTTGGCTGTGGCGGGCATAGGGAAGTGGCTGTATGAACACTGCAAATCACAGGAAATGGAAGAGCTCCATGGATTTTTATTATCCTGAAGCTGAGGGGGAGGAGGATTGGCTAGAAGGAGAAATTAAGCCAGTGCCTTGTCTTTTCACAGGGTCCTTGCAGGCTAAACAAGCAGTGATAAATAATTGAGGAAGGCAAAGAGGACAGAAACATAAATCATTTAAGAAAAGGAAAAAAAATAATGCAATACTTAATTATTATAAGATGATAAATAACAGTAATTTGTTTCCACGTGGTAACTTAATAAGAGCAAGGCCTCCCTTCTTCATTTAATATACCAGAGAAAATCTGAAAAGGCATTAAATGGGAAGCTCCCTGGGTGAAAACCTGCCCCAGCCCACACTGGGTTTCCAAACACATGAGGCTCATTCCCTGCTGGAATCCCAGACACAGCTTCCATAGACAAATACACAGTGTAATAACATCTCCCAGCCTGACCAGGACAATCTTGTACCTCTGGATACAGTTTTCCATGTTAAAGTAGCAGTTCAAAATCATTATGAAGTGATGCAATAATTTTTATGTTGGGCACGTGGAGGAAAATCCCCGGAGCAGCCACCACTGCTTCACCCCTGTGCACAACCCGCTGGGTTTGTCATCTTGATATCTTGATTTTTATGTGTGAAATACTCTCACAGAATCCTCTGAGGCTGAAAGAAAAATAAGCAAAGTTCAGAGACAGGAAGAACAGCAGGAGCATGTTGTTGTACATAAAGAACATTTAATGTGCTAAGTGCAAAAAAATTTGTTCTTCCCTTGTCCTGAGCTCAGTAATGGCACAGAGATTTCCCAGGGACCTTGGAAAATTATCCCTGGTCTGCTGAAAAGTAAGTCCTAGGGTCAAAATACAGCCCTAGAAGGATGGCAAAAAGACCAGGACATTGGTCTATGAGTGTTTGAGACATAAGGGAAAGTGAAATTTATGGATCACCCTCTGCCTCAGGATACCAGAAGAGCCACTGACTAACAAACTCAAATGTCCCCCATTCCCAATTCCTGCAGCTCAGGCATGAGACAGGGAGTGGTTCAGGAGGAGTTTAGTCTGGGTGGTGCAGGGCTTGAGCTACCACGTACAAACCCTGGGGATATTTGTGAATCAAGACAGTAAAACTTACTCTTCAAGTATTTAACTTTTTCATCCATCAACACTTCCATGATATTTTATATGACTTACCTCAGAGTGGTGTATCTCCAAATAAGCCTGAATATCCCAATAGGTTTTCAGCTGGGAGAAAGGAGCTATGGAAGCAAACACACCCTAAAAATAGCCAGCTGCAATCAAATAAAATTTTTTCTTACTGACATTTACTTTCATAAAGACAAACAAGTGCACCCTGAGAAGCAAATTTCTCATTTTGCAATGGGCAATCCCAGGGAGATGTGCCAATCTCGGAGTGGTGCATAGATCTCCTCTCAATGGGCTTAAACTGCTTATCCTCCCCTCAGAATCATTTATCTGCATAGATAAATGAGCTGGGGCCAAAAAAAAATTTTGTCGAGGTTTTTCTTTTTAAATGATCTCAAACTCCAAGTGATAAAGAACAAGGCTATCAGCAGGATGACTGTAATAAACACAAGACTCAGTTGCAGATTACTCATCTGCTTGAGCTGGGAATAGAAAACATTTCACTCCAAAGCCAAATCATAAATGTAAATCAGGAGATGCAAATGGCAGGTGAAGCATTCACAACAAATTACTTATGGCTCTGTATTTATATATATACACACAAAATTTCCACTCTGCTTCATTAGAGCTGAGGCTACTTACCTATTCCTTGTCATTTTTTTTTTTTTTTTTTTACTTCATGCTCAGTCAGCCTTCAAACTTCTCAATATAATTTTTCCCCCTATCTGATGTGTCACAGGCTGTTTTAAATTTTAACTGAAATCTCAGCCAACTGTTCCCTGAAACCAGGTTAAAGTAAGATTTCCAAACCCAGGCACACTTGTGCAGCCACTTTATTGAGAAGCCTGGCAGGCAATAAGATTTTAGCTGCCTTACCTTGGAAGCAAATCCCCGGTTTAAAAGCTTTCAGTAGGAAATTACTGAAGTTCTCCTGGGATCCAGTCTCCAAGTAGCAGTTTCCCAGCCATCTCTACAAACTGGGCAGGGACCCCATGAAATATCTGGGCTGGTGGCAGGTTTTTTCCCTGGAGAGATGCTCCAGCAGTTTTTAGTAGCGAGTGCAGGGGTTTAGTCTATAGGAACAGCTAAATCAATGATCCCTGCCAGGCTTTTGGCAGCACTGAATTCCCCACTAATGGGACATGAGTTGCCTCCTAAATTGCACCCTTCAAATTCAGCCTCGGCTCAGGAGTCACTCCCTGACAGCCCGGTCATTTGGGGCACTGAAACTGAGGAGAGCAATTGGGCAACAGGTAGAAAGAGGTAAAAAAACAAAAAACCCACCCTGAAAAGCAGGACAATCGTGAGATATTCTCATTGGCAAATAACAGAAGTGTTTTAGGAGCCCATCAGCCAGGGAGGGCTAACTCACCAGGTACAGGAGGCAGCACTGTCAGCAGGTAGTTGATGTCACCCCCCCCCCCCCCCCCAAAAAAAAAAATGGGGGCACAGAGGATCCTGTAACCACTGCAAAGTGAATGACCACAAGGAAACCAAACCAATCCCCATGCACCAGGTAATGCCTCTGCCTCAAGTGAAAAATGAGCAAGAGCCATAGAATTGTTTGGTTTCCGTCTCTTTCAGCACAGAATTGTCATTGCCCTCTATGAGACAGGCACTAGAGCAAACAGCCCATGACCTGGTCACACTTAGGGTCATGATCACTTAGGGTTTGTTACAATGAACAGCATTTTACCCTCACCCAGGCTCCTGGGCTGTGGAATATGGGATTTTGCATTGCTGGAAGTTAGGCAGAGCAGCCTGCCTGGCATATGGGCAGAGCAGATGAGCTCCTGTGCAGCACCACCGGGTTGGATCCCAGACACTTCACCACAGCCCGATGTCAGATATGCCCAGAGGCCACATCTTTAGTCTTAAATAACCTTGCAGGCTGCACAGGAGAAGAACTGTCTGGGAAGGTGACAGCAGAGGTTTAAATACAGTGTCACATCTCCAGAAAGATAAGGGTTGTGGAAGGGCTGAACTCTCCCTGTACCTACCTACCTTCTGACTGTTCCCTTTTACATTGCCATCCACATCCACACAGGGACTTTAATTACTCATTGATTTTAAAATTTTGTTTCTGTGACCTGCTCTAAGGATTTGAAGCCTTTTGGTGCTCTTGAATTTTCAGTCACTGCTGCCTCAGTGACTTGATTTTAATTAACATCAGATTCCAAGCCTTACTTGGATAACATGGATGTCAGGAATTTGACATGCTGAGAGATTACCTCGGAAACCTCTTGGTTTTACTCCAGTTGAAGCCAATTCTGCTCAGTAATTGACAGCTGCAACCCACAGTTGTCCAAACAGCAAGGAGAGGAAGTAAGTTTTCCTTGCTAGGATTTTCATTTGGAAAAAACAGCAGCACAGGTCCATTCTTTTGGGATGATGTGCCATTTTACAGGTACCTCAGGTAATGCTTCTCCTTTGCTCAGAATTACACTCAATCCCCCTTTATCCAGCAAAACACTCCAGAGTGATCTCTGCATTTAGCATCTTGCTACATTTTATACTTTACAACCTCTGGGGTGTTTCTGAATTAAAGGCTAACATGAGGCACTTCAAGCTCCTGATACTTTTCTCCTACTGGAGGTACCTGCTACCGATAGAAGGGCATAATAAAATTTTGTGCACTAAAAACATTGGGTTTAGTCACTGAGGGAAAAAAAAAAAATAAACAAACAGCCCCAGGTTCTTCTTTTTCCCAGTCCTGGAGCTTTGCAGGGTGCTCCAGCTGCCAGCCCAGGTGGATTGGCCCTCCCAGCAGCAGCTGCAACACGGGTCCCCCAGCTCTAGAACCCCAAAGCCAGAGGGCTCAGGGTATACCTGCTGCCACCCCCTTCCCCCTACAGTGCACGAACTGCTCCATATTCCAGCCTTGTCCACCCTGGCAGCAAAAGGAGGGCTCTCTGCAGCAGGCAGGTCCTTGGCATCGCCAGGAGCCCTGTGCAGGCAGCGTTGTGCCCCCTCCCCGGTAAATCAGGGCACCTCCAGGCAGTGCCACCAGCATTCCAGCTCTCTCTCTCTCTCACACACACACACAGACACAGAGCGACCTGTCGCTAGCAAAGCTCCTGCAGTTTTCCCTGATCTCCCAGCTGCAGCAGGCAGGCAGGAAGAGCCCAGCCCCAGGCGAAGGCAGCCCCCAGCCCAATTCCCCCGCAGGGTACCCCGCTTACAGGAGAGAGTCTGCAGCCGCTGGCTCCGAGCAGGCAGGAGCGAGGCTGCAGCGGAGAGGGCTCGGCTCCTGCCTCGGGCAGGGAGGAGGCACGGGAGGAAGGAGGGAGTGGAAAGCCCAGCCCAAACCCAAGCCCTGGGGCTTGAGGGTTGTCACCTGCAGGCGCCGCTGGCTTGGTGGGGGTGCCCGGCTGGAAGAGTTTCTTGGGTGTGTTCCATTGCAGAGCCTCCATGCGCTGCTGGGTTTGAGGCACCCCTTTGCCTTGGGGAGCTCATTCCCAGGGTCAGGGACTCAGAGTTACCTCTGCAGGTGCCACCCCCGACACCCCCCATCCGTTCCAGATCCACCTGGTGTTGTGAGTGCTCTCAGCACAGTGGCATCTCCCAGGCTCTGCTCCTACCTGCTCCATATAGGTCCAGGCTCTCCAGAGATTCCAGCTTTTACATCAGGAACTTAGGGGAAAAAACAGTCTGTGTGGCCCAGGTGAAACCAGGTGGCTCTTGTAGCTGAAATGGCAGGTTTTCCCTTACCTGCCTCTGCATGAGGTTTTTCTGGAAAAAAACCCAGCGTCTCAAAGACAGATTATAGGAGAACAGGCTCCCAATTAATGATTTGATGGATGTAGGAATTATTCTTTAATAACAATAAATACTCTAATTATTGCTCTCCCCTTTTTATTGCACTCCCCATTTTATTCCTGGAATAGTTTAAAAATTAATCCTCTAACAAATCATTTAAATTTCACAGAGCAAACAATTATCCCACTATGAATTTAAACCAACAAATTGTTTTCCAGCACAGCTCAGTGTGGAATTATAACAACTCTGTATGGAATAATCATGTGCTGTAAATGGAAGCTCCAGCCATGCCCAGACAGTGCAGTAAGGGCAGCTTTACCACATGTGATGCAGTAGATGGAATCCCAGAATCCCAGGATGCTGGGAGAGCCCAGAGCTGGATGCACTAAACAGCCACAGATACAGAAACCTCTGACAAAGAGAGGATCCTGAAGGCCCTACATCCAGGTGAGAGGATTTTGTCTAAAATTCCTACCCCAGCTCTCCCTGCACACACACACACACGCACACACGCACACGCACACACACTGCTGCAGTTCTCTGTCTCCCCATATTCACATTCCCTCTGCCTGGAAGCCCAAAACGTGGCAAGTTCACTTAGGAATCCAAAGAGTTTCAGACGGAGAGGTGTTATTGATGTAAGCAACAAAATATCCACAATGCCGGGAATTAAGATTTGCAGGGAATCGCTTTCCCCCATACCCCGCGGAACATCAACACTGAATCTTCGCCACAGATTAATGCAGAATAAGGTTTTTTTTTTAGTTTTAAAAACAGCTCAGGGAGCGGCGGGGCTGATCCGTGTCCCAGGACACTTCCATCTCTTTCAAAGGCCAGCGGCGCCATCTCCTGGGAGCAGAAAGGACACGATGCAAAAGAAATGCAAGGAGAGACCATGGAACCATCCGGGAACCCCAGAACGGTTTGGGTTGGGAGGGACCTCAAGGGTCATCCAGCCCCACCTCGGAGCCTGTTTGGGACAGGCTGCTGTCCATCGGCCCCTGATGGGTCCATCCCCATGCGGATGGATATGGAAGCGATGAGGGTGATCAGGGAATGCTGGTTGGTTTTTCCCTATGTTGGGGAATCTGATCATTAAAATTGACCTCTTCCAACAGGGTACAAGCAAGAGGTGCCAAAAAAATCTGAGTTTCTGGGAAATGAAATCTGCCAAATATCCGACTTCAAATCCCCCTGGGTGGCAAACCACCGGGGGCCATGGACTGGTCCCATCACCCAGGTACGTCCAGTTCTGCTGTAAATACAGTTGTCCGAGGCGTCATTTCTATTTTTTTCCTTGTATAGAGCTTCTGGGTGATAGAAGGGCATGGAGGGGAGGGCAAGGGAAGTGGGGTGGGGGTAGAGGACAAGAGGCCGGGGCTCCTCACCCCCTCAAGGAGTGACTCTCGTGGTTTAAATGCCCTCGGTCCCACCCTGCACACCTGAGCCCGCCCCGCAGCCCCGGGGCTGCCTCGCTCCGCCCCCCGGGTTCCGCCTTCTCTTCACCAGCCTGGGGTCTGCCCTGAGCCCTAAAACGTAGGATTTGGGCTCTCTGATCAAAGCCTTCAACTGCCTGGAGGAGCCTCCTTTCGCACTTCCAAGACAGGACTGGAGTCTGTTTCACAGCCCTGAGACCGCCCGGGTGGGGCTGGTTCCAAGTGCCAAAAACGCAGGACTTTGTCTCCACTTCTGAGCCAAAGAACACGCCTGATTTATTTATTACAGGACCGTAAAACTGGCCAAATGAGACAGGCCAGTCTGTTTCCAGGACATGAAGGTGCCTGGCCCAGGCTCACTGTGAGGTGCCCTGTTCTGATCCCCAAAACCCCACACAACTCAGGCCTCTTCTTTCCCGGCTAGGTTGTTTTCCAGAGCTTCCAGCTGCTGGAAACAGGGAATTTGGTCCCTGAACCCCCAGCCTGGACTCCCCCTCAGAGCCCCAAGTGTGATGTCAGGACAGCCAGTGGTGTTGGGACACGAGATAAAGAAGAGGATGAAGCCCATCCAGGACACCCCAGCACCCAGGAACATCCCAAGGAGACCCCACTGTCCTTCCCTTCTCTGCTGCTTCCTGCCCAGCCCCAGTGCCAGGGATTGCAGAGGGGGAGCCAGGCCACTGCCAGCCTTCTACCAAACCACATCCATGGATCATGTCAGGACCCTCCATGGCTGGGCACAGCAGGACACAGGCACCAGAGAGCAAAAGGCAGAGACTCGCCAGCATCAGCATGTTTACTTCCCACTCCACAGCAAGCCACACCGACGTTACAGACACCCCCTCCAGGCACCCACCCAGCAGTAAGGCACTTCTGAAAACACGTGGAGCATTTTTCCCAGCTGCAGCCACCATGCCTGGGGTGTCCGTGCCTGCAGCCTCAGCGCATTGTCACCAGCTCCTCAGCAGAAGTGGGGTGAATGGCAACGGTGTTGTCCAGGTCAGCCTTGGTGGCCCCCATTTTGACGGCCACAGCAAAGCCCTGCAGCATTTCGTCACAGCCCAGCCCTTGCATGTGCAGTCCCACCACCTTTGGAGAAGAAGAGAGAGGCCAGGTGGGCACCCAGAATCCAGAGTGAACTCTTGGGCTTGGTGCTGGGGGAGCTGGAAGGCAGCCCAAGAGCTGACCACAGGGGGACAAGAGGACAGCCAGCCGTGGTCCCCACCACCCCCACCTGTGCCCTCCACGCACCTTCTCCTCCTTGCCAGCACACACCAGCTTCATGACACACTTGACCTTCCTCTGGGTGACAGCGTGGTACAAGGGAGTGAAGGATGTGTTGTAGATCCTCACATTGTCCTTCCCATGTATGGCCACAGCCTCCGCTGTAGCAGAAGCCACAGCACAGGGGTCAGAGGGATGCGAACAGGGCATTCAAAAAGAGGACTCAGCCCTTTTGTCACAGCTCACTTGCTGGAGATTAAAACATCTTGGGCACCGAAGCAGCAGCTCTGAGCCACTGTCCCCAGCCCCTTCACCCCCTCCACATCCCATCTGTCCCCACCTTCGGTGAGCCCCACGGTGCCGATGGGCGGGTGGCTGAAAACCACCGTGGGGATGTTCTCGTAGTCCAGCCGGGAGTCCTGCTTGCCCTCGAAGAGCCTGTGGGCCAGCTTCCTGCCAGCTGCGATGGCCACTGCAGGGAGGGACAGGGAGCCTGAGCCACAGCACCGTGTGACACCAAGGGGCTGTGTAGGGAAGGGGGCACGGCTGCGGTACCTGGGGTGAGGAGGGCTCTGCCACAGACATCCCCGATGGCGTAGATCCCTCTCCTGGTGGTGTTCTGGTACTCATCCACAACCACGTGGCCCTTGGAGTCCACCTGCACGCCCTGCCATGGGGAACAGCAGCCACATATTGCATCAGGAGGGATGGGACGGCCCATACAGCACCTGTGCTGGTGGCCACAGTGTTCCCAGGGATGGGAGCACCATCCGGTGACAGGCTCTGGAGACCCAAGGGAACCCTAAAGCCGTGGGACACCCAGAAACCCGTGGGCACTGTCCCCCAGCACAGAAGGGACACGCTGCCCTCTCACCACTTGGCCCAGGCACAGCCCCTCGGAGTTGGGCTGCCGCCCCACAGCCCACAGCAGGCAGTCCACATCCCGGATCACCCTCTCCGTCGGCTTGTGACCAGGCACCACCGACGTCACTGTCACATCCAGCAGCCCACACGCAGACTTAGTGACCCTCTTGACCTGAAGGGAACAAGAGCAGCAGGAGAAAGTGCAGATGGCTTTTTGACTGGCAGCAAGTGATGGCAGCCACATTGCAGAAGCAGGGATGTTGCCAAAACCATGGCTCAGCAAGCAGCACCCGAAATGGCAGCTTTCCCCCAGCCCTGCCTCTGCAGGAGGGATGGGACAAGCTGCAGGGCTGCTCTGTGCTTTCCCACCTCTGTGTGCTTCCAGACATCCACCCCGGTGTTCTCCAGCTCCTGGGTGCAGTTTGAGCTGATCAGGGAGTCAAAAGTTCGCAGGACCTGGGCAAGGATCCCCCCCCCAACCTTGTCAGATGAGGGTCTGCAGGCAAAGGCACCACCTGGCAGCCCCTCCACTGTCATCTCCCTGCTCCTGGAACCCAAGAGGTTTGGGGTGCTTCTGGTTAACAAACTTCTCTGTTTGTTTCTCCCTTCTTTTCTTTTTCTTTCTTCCTCTTTTCAAGTCGTGACTTGAAATGAAGCGTGAGGGAGCGGATGCAGTGACACGCAGGGCTGCAGAAATGCCAGGCACATGGGTGGGTGCTGCTAAAACATGTCCCCCCTAGCCTCTCCGTGGCTCCCACACCACCATCCACTGCACCACTGCTCCCGTGCCAACTCAGACACTCCTTTACCAGGAACTGACAACCAGAAAGCCCCGGCGGGCCGGGTAGGAAGCACAGATGGTGGCACTACCTTGTCGTGGCGGATCAGCAGGGACGACTTGGAGCCCAGCATGGAGAGAATGCCCGCCATCTCCACCGCGATGTAGCCGGCCCCAACGACGACGCTGCGCCTGCGGAGAAGCAGTGATGCCGTGTGCAGGCACCTGAAGCTGGCATTGGTAACTACGGGGGATGGACTCCACTTTACCTGGGCAGCTCCTCCAGGTCGAAGAAGCCATCACTGGTCATCCCCAGACTGGCACCTGCAAAGCAGAGACCCTCTCGCATCCTTTGCCTGTGCCCCTTCCCCTCCCAAAGCCTGCTTTGCTTTGGCAGGCCTCTCTCCAGGCTGGGAGCTCACCAGGAATTTCGCTGTCAGAGGGGACAACTGGGCACCCGCCCGTGGCTATCAGGATGTGAGGAGCCGTGTACTTTTTCCCATCCACTTCGATGGTTGGCTCGGGATCAGCAGTGAACTTGCCATAGCCCCGGATAATGTCAATGTGAGCCTTAGGGGTAACAGTTATGGGCTTAACAGCTAACGGGACCAGGGCTCCCACAGTTGGAGGATACCCATTAAGGCTGGAAATGTCACCAAAAATCCATCACTTTTGCCACCTGGATTGCAGGATATACACATCCCAAGCTCACCTTCTTAACATTGTTCTCATAGATGTCATTGAGGCGCCGAACGTACGCATCTCGCTTCTCCTTGATGGTCCTGGAACAGAGCAGGGAATGCCATCACTGCCAGCAGATGAACCTCAGAGCTCAGGAAGAACCTGGCACTCAGTGCCACTGTCAAGTTCACAAAGTGGTGGTAGGTCAAAGGTTGGACTCGATGATCTCGGAGGTCTTTTCCAACCTTAATGATCCCATGATTCTGTGAACTCTATTCCTCTGTCACGTGGCAGCCATGCCACAAAATAAAATGGCTCCCTGTGGCCCTTTCCCCACCAAAGAAAGATTTCTGTGCCTGCCTTCCCTGCATTTGTCTTTTCCAGAGTCTCCTCCCACAGCCAGTTTGGCACCCTGTTCACCAAAACACAGTGGCAAAGCCGGCCCTGTAACCCACTAGAGGGTGAGCTCTGCACAACCCACAGGAGGCTGGAAGCAGGCAAGGACCCCTTGGAAGTGCACAATGGGCTGCTCCCCACAAGACACTCACTAGAAGATGCTGGTTTCCAGCTGGCCCTTTCCATTCTCACCTCCAGTTGAACTTGACACACGGTGTTTCAAAGCCATAGTCAGCGTGATCATGGACAAACTCTGCATGGACAGCAGTGTTCCACATCACCTGCCCACACAAACTTCAGGTTGGCTCAGGAAGACTGCTTTGATAGTGGGAAAACCCCCACCAGGCTTCCTGATCCCTCACCTTTGCCTGGAGCACCCATGGGACACAGGAGTGACCACGGCATCCCGATGGCTCAGTACTCTCCAAGGCCCTGTTTCCTCCCCACACCCTGTGCCAGCACCTCCCACATTTGGCAGACACCCACACCAGACCCAACCCATGCCACTGGAGGTGTCACCAGAGCTGGTGGCAGAACAGCCTTACCTTCTTTGGCACACATCCAACATTGACCTGGGGGGGAATAAGAGCAAGTGTTAGTGTCAAGGCCCAGTTTTCCGAAGGCAGTGCGCCCCAGAGAGCATCCCACATCAGGCTGGTACTGCTCAGCTCAGCTCTCCGATCAGGAAAACAAAGGCAGGATTACAGGCTTCTGGCAAAACAGGGGTGTAACCACCTCGGGAGGCTCAAGGTCTTGCGGTTTGCCCGTTTTTCTTCACTTCCTTGAAAGAGATTAATGGAAGGTGGAGCCTTCAAACACAGGGGGTTTTTCCACTGATACTCTAAAAATTATTTACTAGGAGAAAGGTGTTTGCTGTCCTTTGCCTGCACTTCTGGGAATATGGTAATTTTTCCAGCAGAATGCACTTAGGGCATAAATCTAGAGCTTGTCTGAGGAACCAGTTACAGTTGTTACAGCTCACCACGCTCTTGAGTTCTGCTTTACCGGCTTGCAGTAATGCTACACAGATCCAGGATCCATCGACATCCCGACACCTTCCTGAAAACTTCTGGGAAACGGCCGGGAAGAAGCTCGTGGAGATGGGGGATTGACGAGGCAGGTCCTTGCATAACGCTCGAACACCGGCAAGGCGATTCCTTCTCTCCGGCTTCCCGCACCACCACCCCCTTCCCCGGGTCACCGGGGCCAGGGTGGGGACACCGGCCTCGCGTCGCTCGTCCCCTGCCCCGTCCCTCCCCGCCCCGAGTGAGGCTCCCCCCCCGCAAGTAACTCACGCAGGTGCCGCCGAGGCGCCGCGGCTCCACCAGCGCGACCCGGGCGCCGAGCTCGGCCGCCCGCCGGGCCCCCGCCAGTCCCCCGGAGCCGCCGCCCAGCACCAGCAGCTCGTAGGCGGCCGCCGCCATCGCTCCGGGCTCGGTCTGGCCCCGCCGCCCCGCCCCGGACCCGCCCTCGGCCCGCCCCCGGCCCTGCACGACACCACGGGTTGGGGCTAACAACGGCGAGTTTATTGGTTCAGATACAGCGAGGAGGATTGCAAGCACTTCCAGGACAAATATACAGAGGGGAAGGAGGGGGAATAACAAAAGAGAAAACAAATTAAACAAAATACCCCAAAACAAACAAACAAAAAAAAAAGGGGGGGGGAGGGAAAGCAGGATCAGCACAGAACGGGAATAGAGCTAAAAAGGGAACGCTTTTATCTGGGTTATGACAACGTACTCCCAAGCAGGAATCACTTCCTTTCTCCAGTTAAGTTGAGTGGACTTTCCAATAAAATAAAGAGTGGTGGGGGATGAAGTTAGTATGCACTTCCCTGGAAAACAAATTCTAATTCATGCCAGTTAAACACTAGAACTAAAAATGTACAAAGAAGCGTCAGAGGAGATGAAGTGTTGTTAAAGAGTTACCTTTTCCTCTCTGAACAGTCCAGAAGGAAAACAATGACTACAAATACAGCAGGCAAACTGACTTTCGGGCTGATGGGCATGGGAGAGTAAGAGTGTCGTAAGGAATTCAGTCTCAAGTTGTGCTAAATGCTCTTCGTCCTCTGTATGGCACATTTTGGTCCATGATGGGGATTTGAGTTGAGACGAACCCTGATTTTTTACAGAAACGTGTAAATATTGTTGCTTTTTTAAAATGCCAGGTGTACTTCCTTCTACAAAGGCTGGGAGAGGCTTATAGGAAGTAGTCTGGGGTACGACGAGTAACATGAGGCTCTCCACGACGAGGTGCTGGGTCAAACTGGAGGCTGCAGAAAAGAAAAAGGTGTCACCCCCCTCCACAAGTCATTTTCCACGATAGATACCGGGCTTGTTCTCCTGCTGCTAGCACTCTATTAACCCAGCTGCTTCCACATAAAACATTCCAAGCCCCAAAACAAGAATTCATAGGAGTTAAAACTCCTCAGAGTGATCCAGCAGTCCATCACTGCTTTCTCCTGGGAGCAGCTGAAAGCATAATTCAGACCCTCTCCCCCCACCTTACAAAGCTCAGTGCTACCAAAGATGAAAACAAACACATCAATCCATGTGTTTTAACTCTCTCCATCAAGCTTAGGCAATAAAGAGATGGAAGTCCAAAAGCTGCAACTCTCCAGAGAGCCAGGGAGAGAAGCTTGTAGGAGCTTAACTCATTACTTCTTTTAAGGCAGAGCACACGTTAATTCCAGCGTGGTCTGAGAGGGCTTTTCATGGAAGAACCCCTCTGGGAATGATCAGCCACGCCTCACAGACTGGTTAGGAAGAGTCCAGCCCAAGCTGGAATACTCACAAGGAATATTTTAAAGTGTCATCTAGTTCCATGATAGCAGCCTGGTTCCCACAGCGGTAGCAGTAATTGGGGGCACTGAAGATGGTAACCACATTCCGGTCATGGCACCAGTTATAACCCTGCCACGGAGACAGAGATAAAGAAAAGGTCTCTGTTAAACCTCAGCCCATCCAAAGTTCCTCTTCATGCCTCAAACTCTCAGAGGCACTTGTGAAACTGGAGAGTTCTTGAAGTATTTCCAACTGACTTAGTTTCATTTCAAAATACATGCTTTACCACAAGAAGCAGCAGCAGGTACCTGGCAAAACCAGCTTCCAGCAGCCTACAGGAGATCATTCACTCCTCACTTGTAAATTATGGATTGTACCACTAAAAAGCCTTGAGATTTTTAGAGATGCCTTCAGCTTTCATCCACCACAAGTGACAAATTTGCTTGCTGGATACCAGTGACTTCTGACACATGGTTCTGCTTAAGGGATCTACCTGCACTAGATTTTAAAAATGCTTCTGTTCCATTGACCCACCTGGCATTTTTCCAGCAAGACATCCAAGAATAGCCTGTCAAGAGCCAAAAATGGCATAATCCCCATCAAATCTGACTGCTGAGCACTATGGGACAGGCTGTCAGATGTAGCAGCAGTCAAAGCTAGGGAAGCCAGCATGTAAGAAGATTATTCCTGCCACAAACGGGGCGTGACAAATTTCCCCTTAGGCAATTTACTTGGAGGGGGAAATTTGCTTTCAAAGGGCCGACCACCCCCTTATTTAGGCTGCAGGTCAAAGCATGTAATTTCATGTTGTTGTTTTCACATGACTAAAGCTCTCTTTGGTACTGACTGCCTAAGATTTAGGTGTCAACAAACCCATGAGTGGAAGGTGTCCCAAAGGAGACTCCCATGGGTCCCTGTTTTGTTAGCCCTGGCTAGCAGAGTGCTTGTCCTACCTCCATGACCAGCTGGTGAGCGCGGGAGACCAGTGTGAGACCATTGGCGTGGTTAAAGGTTTCAGAAATATCCTGCCCAAAGGTGTAGCCAGCACCACGTGGAGAAATGCCCCAGCCGCCACGGTCATCCGGATCCGACCACAACAGATCACACATCGGACCCTTGGGAAAGATTAGGAGTTCTCTGTTAGATCACTGGCAAGATGCTTAAGCACGTTTTATTTACAACAGCAGGACTACCAGCACATCCTTCTCAGTGCAAGGCATGTGAGGAGTTTACTGAACACACATCTCTGAGCCCAGACCACTCCCAACATAACCTCCAGCTGCCCCGGGAGTTCCAAGCCTGGCTTTTCAGCCCAGACTTCAGGCCCCAGGAAGCTGTAACAAGGTGAAACACCACAGGAGGCTGGGCTGGCTGGGGAGGAAGGACAGTGATACAGTGTGGCTTCACATGGTGGTTGTTAGTTCACAGCCACAGAAGTGATGAGACTGAAGATAGTAAACACCCTCCCCCGCCAAATCCTGCTCTTTGAGTCAGACTGAAAGCCCAAAAATCCCACGATTCTGGGGAAAACAGCTCTGAAACCCCCACAGCTCTCCTTATGTAGGCTGCTGTAATTAAAGCACACTGACTTATGTGTGTTTTGCCCAAATGTTCCTCTCCTCTAGCTCCTGGAAAGGCCATAATCCATGTGTAACCATGTGTTTAAATGGACTGCAATGTGAGAAAACACTTTCACTTTCCACCAGCAGATATTTAAGTTTCTGAAGCACTTCCTTTTCTATTACCTCATGTGGGACTTCTTGCAGGCGGTCCAGAGCCCTGATATGATCCAGTGTATCTATGGATGGAGAGAGGCCACCATGGAGGCAGAATATCTGTTCCAGAAAGAAAAGAGCAATCCATTAAGTGCATATTGTTAAGGGAAGAACGATCCCCAAACCAGCTGCGTTTAACTCAACTGGCAATTCCAGCCATCTCGCCCTCGGATCATGAGTTAAAGGAGCCTGTCTGGGACTGTTCCTGTGGATGTCAGACGACACAGCCTGCAGAAATCTACGAAAGGGAGGGCTTTCCTTATCCCAGACTTACCTGGCCGTCTACTAGAGCTGTGAGTGGCAGGTAATCAAACAGGTCTGTGAAGTACTTCCAGACGTTGGCGTTGCCGTACTTGCGCAGGCACTCGTCGTAGAAGCCGTACACTTGTGTGATTTGCCTGCTCTCGTGGTTGCCCCTCAGTATCGTGATGCGCTCCGGGTACCGCACCTGGGCGTGGGGGGGGAAACATTTCCTTAGCACAGGCATGGAAAGAAAGAGTAATGGAATATCACGAGCAGCAGCCGAGCACTCTGCTCCTAGCACGTGCCCACCGACACGGATCGATTTACACCCGCTACGCTCAAGCCAACGGCAGTGTCACCAGGAAAAGAAAATTGTTCCCAGCTCCCAGGTTCTGTCCCGAATCTCTCAAGCCGTACCTTCAACGCCACCAGCAGAGTCACCGTCTCCACCGAGTAATAGCCTCTGTCCACGTAGTCTCCCATAAACAGGTAGTTTGTGTCTGGAGACTTCCCACCGATCCTGAAGAGTTCCATAAGGTCATGGAACTGCCCATGGACATCCCCGCAGACGGTGACGGGGCAGCGTACCTCCTGCACATTTGATTCTTTTGTAAGGATTTCTTTAGCCTGGAAAGGAAAACATGTTTAGGACAAAAAGGTAGGAAGCTTCTCCAGAAGCAGGTGATGTTATTCTGCTGCATTCCCATTGGAAACCCAGTTTCATCCCCACTGCTCAAGCTGACCATTGGAAAAACAGTTTGGTGGGTGAGCACAGACAAGGGGGGGGTTTCCCAAATCTCAGCGCACGGAGATGAGCAGGTTTACTACAGCAAGGCCAGATTCCCTTGCCCAGGGCACATTTTGCCTGCCAGAATTCCAATCCTCTTCCAAGCACAGCAGTTTAGCAACTTCTACAGGCAAGTCACATAGAAGTGGAAAGCAAAGACAGAGGCAATTGGAACATATTGGAGCCACAACCAGCTTCCCTGGCTGTACCCAGCTGGCAACAAAACGACCACAGATGGAGGGATGGCATCCCTGGATTTAGTCATCTCTTCTTCCACACCCAGCAGTTCCTCTGCTAATTACAACCATGCAATGTAGCCTATCTGCATCACCTTATTATCCTTATCAAATACCAGGTTTGTTGCACTGCCTCCATCCAGCTCACTGACTGATGCTGATCAGAGCTCCAGGCACATCTGAGGCACAGGGAACACCCACAGGATGGTTCCATCTGATCCAAACAAAAGGGCTGGAAGATCACCAACACTGAGCAGTCACCAGCAGGTGATGATGTGGGTATTCCCTGCCATATCCCTTAGCACAGGATGAGCTACAGCTCATCCTGTGCTGCCAGAAGGGAGCTGCTTCCCAAGGATACCCTCTGTGGGCTTCCAGAGCATGCCTGCGTTCACATCCCAATGTTTGCTGCCATGCCTCTTTTAGGAAAAACATGGATTTGTAAGGAATAACTAAACTCCAAGCAGTTCGGATGGTTTGGACTGCATCCAGCATGCTCTCTGCACAAAACCTAACCTGAGGGATCCTTAAAGTCACATCCTGCCCATGGACTTGATGACATGGGCTCTGCCTTGCACTTCTAGCATGACGGGGAACTGCTGAACATGTTGCATTTGAGTGCAGTAGTAGCACTCAAATTCTGCTCACACATCTTTAAAAGCATTTATAGCGCCTTCTGAGAGCTTCCACCCTCTGGGAGAGACAAATATAAACCCACAAAACAGCTGCTCCGTGTGTTCTGACTGTTGCACAAAGCAACAGGCAGGGGTTTGTTCCAAGCTGGAGCTCAGCAGAGCTCCTCTTCCACAGGAACAGGGCAAACACGCTCACCTCAAATCTCCCCTAGGAAGGGGGGGCGGGGGGCAGCCCACAGACTGAAATGTTGGTGTCAGGAGAATCCAGAAGTTTCCCCTGATGAGGAAGGAGGAGCTGGCAGGTGACAAAGAGCAGATCCTTACACTGCCAACCAGCTGTTCCCCTGCAGCCCGTTTTAGCTCACCCTGTGGACACTCATCCCTGAGCGTGGACAGATCCAGTCTGTCATTTTAACTCTGCAGAGCTGGTTTAGATCAGGCTCGGGAGTCCCAGTTTGCCCTCACATGATGATTTTCTGATGCAGACCAAGACTTTCAAAATCTACAGCATCAGTAAAAACACCCCAGAAAAGCAGTGACTAACCAGTGCATCTGCCTGTAGCGTGAACACTGAAATCAAATGACTTAAAATAAAAAGCACTATTACAAAGCAAAAATAAAAACCTCTGATGCAAGCAGGATGCCTGGCATCATCAGCACTTACTTAATCCTGGAGGCTAATAAATAACTATGACTTAAAAGTCAAAATTTAGCTACCTTTGTTGCAGAAAACAGTGACTAATGGTATCAGCTTCCTGTGCATCTGTCCCACTTGCGCTGGATGAAAACCATATCCAGGTCAGGATAAAAAGCAGCAGCTTTCAGGTGCTTTTATTAAATAAACCTCCCTTGTATGAAATAAACCAAACCAACAGTTGCCAAGTCTGTGCTCAAAGGGCCTTTGAAGAGCAGGCTGTTTGCTGGCTGTGAGCTTGCCCATCACCTCAACTCCTTGGGTGCTTCTGAAGGACCTTTGAGGGAGGAGAAACTCCACTCCTTCTGGAAGATTCATTCCCTCAGCTCGGTCTGACCGGGAGAATCTGAAGCCAGGCATGGAGCTGGGGATCAAAATTCACCAAAACCTTCATCCCCCACCAACAGCCACAGACCAAACTACTGTACCAACAAGTGGGCTGAGGATATTTAACCTCAGGAAGCTTGGCTGGAACAAGAACTGGCTCGGGTTGGAGCTGTCTCACCCTTCAGGAATAAGGCAGCAGTGGACACTCCAAAGCCTCTGCCAAGGTGCCCAGGTGCTCCCAGTGGTCCTAGAGCCAGCAGACCACAGGATGAGCATCACCAACACAGAGATAAAACATTCCCGGCCATGACACAGCACTGGGAATGTCATGCAGTGGGACTGTGTCCCCTCTTGCACCTCCAAAGAACAAGGAGAGGAAAGAGAAGCCACAAGGAGAGGGATGGTGGTGGATGGCTGCTTGTTTAATTCAGGAGACAGCCTTTTCCTTGCCTTCTTTCACTGCCCATTTCTTTGCCAGAAACCCTTTTGCCTGGATTAAGCAGGATGGCTCTCAACTCCCTCACCCATACCCCAAACATGCAGACTCCAGCAGTGCTCAGAATTAATCCTCCATTCAGCCTCTGAATTTCTGCAGGACTTGAGGTAATTTTCATTTTAAACACCAACAGGATGGGAACAATGTTATCACACAGAGGAACAGCACCTCCATCACCTTCATGAACCACATGGGGCTGATCAGCTGCCGAACCATGTTGTCACTGGGCAGGTGAGGACAGAATGTCACTTCCACAGGTGCGAATTTCAACAACTTTTTTAAGAGTGCAGAATCACTAGGCACACCTTCATTGTGTCCAGTCCTTCCCTCATCACTGTTCACTATGTCAGGGCTTAAAACCAAGAATGGCCCACACAGATAATTCTGGGATTTTGCTGGATTGGGTTTTTTTTCCCACTTCATTTTCATTCTTTCTTTTAGTACCGAGTTCTTCCACAAACTGAAACCTGAGACAATAACTACTACTGTGCTGTGCCTCTTTGAAATCAGCCCCCAAAACAGGAGTGCTAAGACGTGTTCTGGAGAAAAGGATTTCTCCAAATATAATTTCAAGGAAACCAACTAAACCAGCTTTGTGGCAGGGCTGCACACCCAGAGGTTTTTGTAAGCTCCTCTCCTGGGTGACACAACCACTCCTCAGAACTTAAACAAGCCAAGTCAGTGCAGGGCACAGTGTTTCCTTCATGCCCCAGTCGTTTCCATCAGGCTCCAGCAGCCTGGAAGAATGAGGTGCTGTGACAGATGACACACCTACCTGTCACCTGCCTCCTGAAGGACAAACACCCTCCCCACCTCCAGCTGAGCATTCCTATCCAGCTTCTCCCTGTTTCCTGTGTGTTCAGCCACCATCTGCTGGCATCGTCCTCCAGCTTCAAAACACAGCAGCCACAACTCCAGCTTCCCAAACAGCCACAGCTCCCTCACAACTGATGGAGCTCCAGAGAAAGAGCCACAAAACAAACAGGCCCAGCATGGGGTTTAAAAAATGGAAAGGGGGGAAGAAAACAGAAGCTGTGTGGGGGTTAGGGAGATGTCAGGATTTTCCCTTGGTCACAGACTGCAGGGTTGAGGGAGCATTCACAAAGAGCTATTGGACTACTCAGACAACACCCAGCACACTGCTAAGGTCCTTTCTCCTGATGGGAAAAAAAGACTCCTGTCAGTCTCCACTAAATAAATCCAAGCAGGCATTTACCAAAGCCTGTCCAAACCACAGTCCAGAATAGCAGACAGTGTCCTTTATCTGACCATTCCTCTTTCTATTTCAGTCCCCCTCAGCAGGCTGTGAGCCTGTTTGGGTCTCACCTTTGCCCCTCTGCTTCCCGAGATCCCACCTCGGAAGTCAGAGGGTTTCCTCACAGACTTGAGGTTGATTTTTCAGCGTGTTGTGTAGGACACCGGGACGCCGGATATCCCACCGGCACCATCCCTGCCTCCCAGTGCTGGATATCCAGAGGCGCTAGCAGGGTCACCCCGTGTCCAATCTCACAAAAACCACCCCAGTCATCCAATGCCGGATATCCCACAGGCACCATCCGGCTCTCCCAAAACCCACAGGCACCAGCCGCTCTCCCAACTCCACACAGCCCACAAGCACCACCCGCTCTCCCAGTGCCCGATATCCCACCAGCCGCACCCGTGTCTCCCAAAACTCGATATCCCACAGGCACCACCCCGCTCTCCCCACGCTCGGTGCTCCACCGGCACCACCCCGCCTCCCAATACCCGATATCCGCCCGGCCGCAAGCCTGTCTCCCAACGCCGGACAACCCACAGGCACCGTCCCGCCCTCCCAACGTCCGCGCCCCGCACTCACCTTCTCGCACAGGCTGCGGACCTGGCTCTCGCTCAGCTGCCGGCACTCGTTCAGCTGCTCGATCCACTGGTCCAGCTCCTTGGCGAAGCCCTTCTCCTCCATGGCGGGGGGGCCGGGCGGGCCCCCCGAGGCCCGGGCCCGCCTGTGGGTACCTGCGGCGGCGGCCGAGGACGCGCGGCCCGCTCGGCTCTGCTCCGCTCCGCGTAATGGCGGCGCCCCCCGCCTGCCGCGGCTGCTGCGCACTTCCGGCCACGCCCACAACCGCGTGCGGCGCGCGCCGCCGCTTCCGGCGCGCCGAGCCCGTCTCCGGGCCACGCCCCACCCCCAGGCTCCCCCGGCCCCGCCCCCTCCCCTTAGGCCCCGCCCCTCTCCCCTCAGGCCCCGCCCCGCTCCCCTCGGACCCGCCCGCTCCCCTCAGGCCCCGCCCCCGCTCCCTTAGGCCCCGCCCGCTCCCCCCAGGCCCCGCCCGCTCCCCTCAGGCCCCGCCCCTCATCAGGCCCCGCCCCCGCTCCCCTCACGGCTGCTGAGGCGAGGCGGGGGCTCCGGTGGTGTTTGCCTTCAGCCAGCCCAGAGCGACTGACACAGCCTGCGCTCTGCTCTCCAAGGAAAAATGAATAAAATGCTGCCTTATCTTGAGGAAAAAGGATAACAGCACAAGGTTCTGCACCCGCTGTCGGTGTCGAGTCGCAAGCGTTGGCGCAGGGCCCGGGAATGTAACAGCCCTGCCTGCCTTTCAGTAATGGCGCGCTGGTTAATTGCTACACCATATTCCCGTGAAATGTTGTGGAGCAATACTCACAAAAACGGAGCACGTGTACGATGATGTACCAAATATGACACTACGATTACTGACTATAAGCACTAACAAATGGAATACATTGCTCTACAAATATGGCACTCTATTCATAAGTTGCCCTCAGCTTTAAAACTGGACACAAATTTCTACCCACTGTTCTTTCTTTATCTCCTTTGGGACTTGTTCCACCACTCCTCTATAACCAAATGGCGCAGTAATACCATGACGGTGATGTAATAAACTGAGGATATGACACTGCTGAAAATCTGCACAGTGCCCAGACCAGGCAGCAAGGACTGGATTTAGGAGACCCCTGAGGGGAACTTGCTTGGGATTTTTAGCAGGATAAGAGAGATCAAGTCTGTTATGGTGGGTTTTGTCGTGTAAGATGAGAAGGCTGAGGTGCGCTGCTCAGGCTGTGCCTACCAGTAACACGGTGTCGGTCACAGTTCCCTTTATCTCCTCTGGGTAAAACAGGATGGACTTGTGGATTTCACGCGGAAGTGAGGGAAAAAATAAGGCATTCAAAACATCACATCATGAAGTTAATTTTATAACTAGAATTTACAGATAGCAGGTAAAAGAGAGCAATTGATATAAAGTATAACTTTGTAGCTAACTTTCAGATGAACAGCCTTTGCCATTCCAGTCCCAGGAAGAAAGCTGCAAGGAACTGTTCACACCCTCTGGAGGTTTTAGTTGTTGATTTTTTTTCCAGAAAATATTTTTAACATATTGCCATGTTTTTGACACTGCAGCAGGGGATGGCCATGGGATAAGGCAAATCTCTGCCTCATGGCAGTGGACAATAAATCTTCCCACCCTGGAGCTTTCCCAAGGAAAGCATGCACTCCATGTCTTAAGGTAGGCATCATGGGAGAGCACAGCAAACCCATAGAAATAAACCTGGCTTGTCCAAAAAATGGGCATCCTGAATCTCAGGAGGTCACCCTTAAAAATAATGCTGAGCGGTGAGTGAAGCTTTTAACTCGGTCTTTTCAATTTTTGAAGGTTTCCTCGTGATTTAAATTTGAGGAAACAAAAATTGGAACATGGAAGACTCTGATGATAAGTTTCTATTACTGTTTCCCTTGCCACCATTAAAAAGTTTCGTGGGCAAAGCTTAAATGAGAGATGAGCTGGATATTTCTCTTGGCTCTCGACAGAAAATAGCACGAGGTTTCTGAGGAATAGGTCGATGGCAGGACTGGCCAAAACCTGCACCTCCAGCTGGTGCAGACAGAGCCAGGACCAATCCTCAGAGGCAACACGACGACATGGTTTATTGGGAAGAGGGAGCTCTGGAGAGCTGTGGATTTTACTGCAAGGAGTGGCAGGGATGAGCCTGCGAGTCTCCCGGCAGCAGGGGGGAATTCATCAGGCTCCTGGCAAGGGAACAACTGACAAGCCTCACTGAGAGGGAATTAATGAAAGAGGGCTTGTTTTGTACACCACCTTCTTATAGAAATCTCATCATTTCTGTGCATAGACCTTCTAAAAAGGCACAATGCTGTGTAAAGTGGCAGTAAATGCCAATAGTATGTTATAAAAGTTACATTAGGTTGGCTGTGTAAGATTAAACCCACGGGGCACCGTTGACATTCTTATTTGTGTGATTATTTTCCCGTAGAAATGGAGACCGCGTTTAGGTGTGATACAAAACAGGAGAAGCAGAAGCAGAAAAAAATTGCTCATGGCCCCCCTGTCCACGGAAGGTATGCTGGCTCATCCACTGTTTCAAAGACTGCTGGATTCCCCGGGTTTTGAGAGGGTGTCGAAACACCACCAAAGTGAATGAATAAAATAAATCAGTAAAGTTCTCCTTCTGGCCAGCAGCTGAGGGTGTGCCACAACCCAGTGGGAGCGATACAAAGGGCCGTGACCCCCTGTGCAGGGTGCAGAGGAGCAACAGACAAGCCTAGGCACAAGGATGCGGATCCTAAACAACATTTGGGGTGCAGGCCACAGCATTTTTGCAGATGGATGGGAGGCAGACATACCTGGGCAGCACCATTCAGGAAGCCTGGATTTTTTCTCCCAGCATTTACCAACAGATTCATCTCCTCCTCCCATGGTAGCTCTATCGACCTGGGCAGCACTGCTTGTATGGGAGGGGCCGCAGAAACCTTAGAAAACCTTGATTACACTGGGAAAAAAGTCCAGAGAGAGATCAGGGGGAAGAAAGAGCAAAGGGAGGGGAAAGGCGCCAGAGAGATAGGGGGATGAATTTCTGAAAATGGGCTCTGTTGCCATAAACGATACGCAGGGATGGTATTCTGAAAGAAAGGAGTAGTGACCAAACCCTCACACCAAAGGATTGATCTCCTGAAATGCTCCCTCAGATACAGCTGCATCTCTGAGGGAATAAACGAAAAAACATCCTCCTTCAGCATCCCTTGGAATAATTTTAATCCCTAAATATCTGCTTTGGGAAAAGGGGAGGAACCTCCAAACCTGCAAGCTTTGAACAGGTTTTTGCTTGCAAACGCAATGAATCTGGATTATTTGCTTATGTCACCTTTTATGACCTGCCGGCTGATTTGATTATTCCCTGGAAACGCATGTGCAAAATCGGTTTTCAGCCTCTTTGAGGGCACGCCTTCCGCCACGACGTCTCCAGTGACTGATGCCAACGTCTTGCTAAATGTACACCAATGGCAGGACGAGCCAGACGGCGTGGATGCGGACGCCGGTGCCAAGAAGCTCTGGGCCTCGCAGCCACAAATCCCTCCGTCCAAATGCAAGCACAGCCGTTTCCCCCGGAAAAAAAAATTTGCTCCCACCCTGAAAAAAGTGTTAGCAACAATTCTAATCTCTCCAATCAGCAGGCTGAGACGCAGTCATTCCTCTGCCATGCACTTACCCGGAGAGAAAGATCCGATGATGGAAGACTGGGGGAAAAAAAAGGCGCATCAAATGAAAAGCCCCGGGAGATGAATGGAGAGATAACGGAGAGAAAAACATTTACAGCCTGAAATCATTCCCCCTCTGGAAAAATTCCTTCTCGCATCACCTCGGGAAGCGCGAGAGGAGGAGCGGTGGTGCAGGCACCCTGGACCGGGGATAAATCTGCACAGGGAAGAACTTATTTGAGCATGTACAGTTAAGGACTACACAAGTAAGCAATTTATTTGAAGACAGAAACAAATATTGTTGGCAAAACAACGAATATGCAAATTTCGTTGAAGATCAGGGAGTAAATATCAGACTTTGTTTTTAAACGATAGAAAATCTAGTACAGATAATTTGTACCACAAAAAGCAGTGGCATCGGGGTGGGGGGTTGGGGGGGGAAAGTGGATGGCCCTGTCACCATCCCTGTCATCACCTGGCCATCGAGGTGTGATGCCACCTGGAAAACCTAGGCTCAGGAGGGGCTCCTATGCCAGTGGAGATGAACAAGCTGGGAGGAGGTAGATGCTCCGTTTCCGAAGGGGGGGACGCATGCAAACACTAATGGACTACAGACATGGTGCTATAGGCTGCCCTCAACCACGTCTCAAATGGAGGTGACTTGGGACTCTAAATTTTACCTCCATTCTCCTTAAAAGCACAATTTTTCCACAAAGCAAGGGACGGTTTATCCCCCGCCCAGATACTCGTGCCCCACCCACATATGTTCGGATCGTGCAGTCAAAGAGGATCTCGCGCTGCTTTTTACGGGTTGGGCATCTTTGAAGGCACTTGTTTTTCTAAACCTCCTCTTCATCACTGGCTCCTGATGGATCAAAGCTCCAGTGCGGAGTCTGCAATGCCAGCAAGGGCGCCAGCTCAATCATCGGATGGCCAGCAGGAGTGAAAAGGACGGAAATTCCCCTCTCCAGGGCAAGGTGCTGGCAGCACGATGCTTTCTAGAAAAACCATCGCCAAAAAAAAGCAGACATAGAAAACATTAGTGTCAAGAGAGGGCTTTGAAACAAATTCAGGTTATCCTTAATATTGTCTCATATGTGTGTAGTGTGTGTGTGAGAGAGAGACTCATACAAACAGACAAGAAAGCAGTGGTGAACTCAAGCTGGGGACGGGCGTGTGGGTCAGTAGTGTCGCAGAATGCACATCGATAGGAGGAGTTCAGCACAGAGAGTTTGGAGGACTAACTGAGGCACACGCGTCTTTGGGAAAAATTCTATCGGAACTCCATCCCCCTCCCCCGAATTTACCTCCGGCCGATATCCATATACGCTGAGAGTTGCCACGATTTCCAAAATTGGACGCTGGATATTTCTCTCGCGAATAATGCGGTTAGGGGATCGGTCACGTGCCCTCAGTCGCGTCACCACTCTCTGTCGTTCGCGAAACTCCCTCCGTATCCGCTGTGTGTGCTTTCTCTGTCCCTTCCTCCCCCTCCCTTTCCCCTTCCTCCCCCTTTCTTTTCCTTCCTCTCGCCCCCCCCTTTCTCCTTCCCCTGGAGGTGGGAACGGGCAGGAAGTTAAAGACGTTGACGTAAGCTGGGATGAGGATACGATGGGCCAGGCGCGACACGCGCGCTTCGGAGGGATCCGGAACAGTAGGGAGAAACACGTTGTGTACGTCGGCGCCTCGCAACAGTTCCTCGTCACACGACCGTGTATCGCGTAGGGGAGTTATAGTAAGGGAAGTAACCAATGATTTGGGGGGGGACTCTTAGTAGAAAAAAGACACCTCGGTGATCGGTTTCGCACAGGGTTCGTAACGGTCGTAGGAACATGTGTGA
>CM031860.1:826810-852502 GCA_018697195.1 Certhia americana
CTCCCCTCAGGCCCCGCCCCCGCTCCCCTCAGGCCCCGCCCCCGCTCCCCTCACGGCTGCGTGAGGCGATGGCGGCGGCTCCGGTGGTGTTTGCCTTCAGCCCAGCCCAGAGCCGCCTGACACAGCCTGCGCTCTGCTCTCCAAGGAAAAATGAATAAAATGCTGCCTTCTCTCTGAGGAAAAAGGATAACAGCACAAGGTTCTGCACCCGCTGTCGGTGTCGAGTCGCAAGCGTTGGCAGCAGGGCCCGGGAATGTAACAGTCCCTGCCTGCCTTTCAGTAAATGCGCGCTGTTAATTGCTTACACCATATTCCCGTGAAATGTTGTGGAGCAATACTCAAAACTGGAGCACGTGTACGATGATGTACCAAATATGACACACTATTACTGAATATAAGCACTACAAATGAATACATTTGCTTACAATCTGGCACTCTATTCATAATCTTGCCCTCAGCTTTAAACTGTGACACAAATTTCTACCCACTGTTCTTTCTTTATCTCCTTTGGACTTGTTCCACCACCTCCTCTATACCCAAATGGAGCAGTAATACCATGACGGTGATGTAATAACTGAGGCTATGACACTGCTACAAATCTGCAGTGCCCAGCCCAGGCAGCAAGGACTGGGATTTTAGGAGACCCCTGAGGGGAAACTTGCTTGGGATTTTTAGCAGGATAAGATAGATCAAGTCTGTGTGGTGGGTTTTGTCGTGTCAGATGAGAAGGCTGAGGTGCACTGCTCAGGCTGTCCTACCAGGAACACTGGTGTCGGTCACAGTTCCCTTTATCTCCTCTGGGTAAAACAGATGGACTTGTGGATTTCACTCTGAAGTGAGGGAAAAAATTAAGGCATTCAAAACATCACATCCCTGAAGTTAATTTTCTAACTAGAAATACAGATAGCAAGGTAAAAGAGAGCAATTGATATAAAGTATAACTTTGTAGCTACTGTTCTAGATGACAGTCCCTTGCCATTCCAGTTCCCAGGAAAGAAAGCTGCAGGAACTGTTCACACCCCTCTGGAGGTTTTAGTTGTTGATTTTTTTTCCAGAAAATAATTTTTAACCATATTGCCCATGTTTTTGACACTGCAGCAGGGGATGGCCATGGGATAAGGCAAATCTCTGCCTCATGGCAGTGGACAATAAATCTTCCCACCCTGGAGCTTCCCAAGGACAGCATGCACTCCATGTCTTTAGGAGCATATGGGAGAGCAGCAACCCCATAAAAATCACCCCTGGCTTGTCCAAAAATGGGCATCCTGAATCTCAGGAGGTCACCCTTAAAAAATGCTGAGCAGCTTTTACTCGGTCTTTCAATTTTTGAAGGTTTCCTCGTGATTTAATTTGAGGAAACAAAATCTGGACACATGGACATGCACTCTGATGATAAGTTTCTATTTACTGTTTCCTTGCCACCATTAAAAAGTTTCGTGGGCAAAGCTTAAATGGAGAGATCGAGCTGAGATATTTCTCTTGGCTCCTCGACAGAAATAGAGAGGTTTCTGAGGAATAGGTCCGATGGCAGGACTGGCAAAACCTCGCACCTCCAGCTGGTGCAGCCTGAGCCAGGACCATCCTCAGAGCAACACGACGACGTGGTTTATTGGGAAGAGGGAGCTCTTGGGATGAGCTGTGGATTTTCCTGCAAAGGAGTGGCAGGGATGGAGCCTGCAGAGTCTCCCGGCAGCAGCGGGGGACATTCATCAGGCTCCCTGGCAGGGAAAACTGACAAGCCTCACTGAGAGGGAATTAATGAAGGCAGGCTTTTCCACCACCTTCTCTAAAATCTCATCATTTCTGTGCTAGAACCTTCTAAAAAGGCAATGCTGGTAAAGTGGCATAAATGCCACTTTATTAAAAAATACATTAGTGTTGGCTGTGTAAGATTAAACCCCCCACGGGGCACCTTGCTTTCTTATTTTTGTGATTTTTCCACTGAAATTTGGCTTTTTAGGGTGTGATACAAAACACAGGAGAAGCAGAAGCAGAAAAAAATTGCTCATGGCCCCCCCTGTCCACGGAAGGTATTGCCTGCGCTCATCCACTGTTTCCCAAAGACTGCTGGATTCCCGTGTTTTAGAGAGGGGGAAAAACACCCCCAAAGTGAATGAATAAAATAAATCAGTAAAGTTCTTCCTTCTGCCAGCAGCTGAGGGTGCACAAACCCAGTGGGAGCTGCTCCAAGGGCACGTGACCCCCTGTGAGGGTGCAGAGGAGCACCAGACAGCCTAAGGGCACAAGGATGCGGATCCCTAAAACACATTTTGGGGTGCAGGCACAGCATTTTTGCAGTGGATGGGAGGCAGACATACCTGGCAGCACCCTTCAGGAAGCCTGGATTCTTTCTCCCAGCATTTCCCCACAGGATTCATCTCCCTCCTTCCCATGGTAGCATCTATCGCCCTGGGCAGCACTGCTTGTACTGGGAGGGGCAGCAGGAAACCTTAGAAAACCTTGATACACTGGGAAAAAAGTCCAGAGAGAGATCAGGGGGAAGAAAGAGGCAAAGGGAGGGGGAATGCTGCCAGGAGAAGGGGGATGAATTTCTGAAAATGGGCTCTGTTGCCGTAACATACGCACAGGGATGGATTCTGAAAGAAAGGAGAGTGACCAAACCCTCACAAGGATCCTCCTGAAATGCTCCTCTCAGATACAGCTGCATCTCTGAGGGAATAAAAAACATCCTCCTTCAGCATCCTGGAATAATTTTAATCCCTAAATATCTGCTTTGGGGAAAGGGGGAGGAACCTCCAAACCTGCAAGCTTTGCAACAGGTTTTGTTTGCAAACGCAAGCGAATCTGGAATATTTGCTTATTCCTTTTATTGAACCTGCCGGCTGATTTGATTACTTCCCTGGAAACGCATGTGCAAATCAGTTTTCCAGCCTTTTGAGGGCACTGCCTTCCGCCACGACGTCTCCAGTGACTGATGCCAACGTCTTGCTAATGCAATGTGCAGGAAGAGCCGGCGTTGGATGCCGACGCCGGTGCCCAGAGCTCTGGGCCGCTCGCAGCCACAAATCCCTCCGTTCCCAAATGCAAAGCACCGCCGTCGGAAATGCCTCACCCTGAAAAAATGTGTTAGCAACAATCCAATCTCTCCAATCAAGCAGGCTGAGGCGCAGTCATTCCTCTGCCATGCACTTACCCGGATAGAAAGATCCGATGATGGAAGACTGGGGGAAAAAAAGGGCATCAAATTGAAAAGCCCCGGGGAGATGAATGGGAGATAACGGAGAGAAAAACATTTACAGCCTGAAATCATTCCCCCTCCTGGAAAAATTTCCTTCTCGCCTCCCTGGGAAGCGCTCAGAGGAGAGCTGTGGTGCAGGCACCCTGGAGCAGGGATAAATCTGATGGGAAGAATCTGAGCAGACAGTTAAGACTACACAAGTAAGCAAATTTATTTGAAGACAGAACAAATATTGTGGCAAACAACAATATGCAAATTTAGTTGAGATCAGGGGTAAATATCAGACTTTGTTTTCAAATCGATATAAAATATAGTCAGATTCCATTTTGTCCAAAAAGCAGCTCGCATCGGGGTGGGGGGTTGGAGGGGATGGCCCTGTTCACCATCCCTGTTCATCACCTGGCCATTCGAGGTGTGTGCCACCTGGAAAACCTCAGGCTCAGGAGGTGGCTCCTCTGCCAGCGGAGCTGAGCAATGCTGGGAGGAGATGGAGGTGCCTTTGGGACTCTAAATTTCTACCTCCATTCTCCTTAAAAGCCAATTTTTGCCACAAAGCAAGGGGCCGGTTTATCCCCTCCCAGATCCTTAGTGCCCACCCACATATGTTCGGATCGTGCAGTCAAAGAGGATCTCAGCTGCTTTTTTAGGGTTGGGAATCTTTGAAGGCACCTGCACCTCCTCTTCCTCACTGGCTCCTGATGGATCAAGCTCCAGTGGCTGAGCCTGCAAAGCCAGCAAGGGAGCAGCTCACCTCGGATGCCAGAGGAGTGAACAGGACGAAATCCCCTCCCAGGGCAAAGGTGCTGGCAGGCTGCTTTCTAGAAAAACCATCCCAAAATAAAAGCAGACATAGAAAACATTAGATTGTCAATGAGGCTTTGAAACAAATTCAAGTTTATCCTTAATTTTTCTCATATGTGTGTGTGTGTGTGTGTGTGTGAGAGAGAGACTTCATACAAACAGACAAGAAAGACGTGGTGAACTTCAAGCTGGGGACGGGCGTGTGGTCAGTTAGTGTCCGCAGAAGCACCATCGGATACGGAGGAGTTAGCACCAGAGAGTTTGGAGGACCTAACTGAGCACACGCGTCCTTTGGGAAACGTGGGCATGGCGTGGGAACGGGCAGTGGGCAGACATGGAACAGTTCCATTAGAAACAATACAAGGCAATTCATGAGTTTTCATACAGTACAATACAGTCACTGATCAATTAACCCTTTCAGTACAGTACATGACAAGTAACACTTTGCACCCTGTTAGCACTAGGAAAGGAGAGCTTGGGCTGGAGAGGGGTGGCTAGTGGGCTATCCCTTCTGCCCGTGGATTTCAGGGACTGTGGATTGCTTCGGCTGCTTTCCCACCCCAGCTCAGACAGCCCGACCCCAGCCTGGCTCCCGGGGGGGATGCACGGGTGGAGCGCAATTCCACCAGTCCATCCACCCACAGCGAGGGCTGCACCCAAATCACAGAATCCTAGAATCCCAGAATGGAGGGGACCTCAAAGATCATCTAATTCCACCCTCCCTGCTGCGGGCAGGGACACCTTTCAGCAGACCAAGTTCCAAAATCGTCCTGGTTTGGCCATGGGGATGAAAGAGCCACCCTGCTCTGCCCTGTGCCAGGCACCAAACTGATGAGGAAACCTCCAATTTAAGTTCCACCTGGCCGGTTCTGGTGCCAAAACACGTTCAGTCGGCCTCGAGCCAAACCTGCTTCTTCCCTCAGGCGTAGTGAGAACAGGGTCCATTGGAAAAGTGCTAAATTACAGTACATAGGCATTTCCATATGTCAACTATTGAACAGCAAAACAGATTGTTTGAAAACAGAATCAGTATCGTACAGTAAGTTCACACTTAATTCTTCACCGTTTCTACACTTGTAACACATGCATTTTATTTCCATTAGTTTAATGCCAGTAGGACCAACATCCTCCAGAACAATGATCTAACATTAAACAAAACTTCCTAAGGAAAATATTAAGCATCACATAAAGTTTCAGGAAAAAAACCTGTTAATTAGCATCACAAGGTACTCAGGTTTACATTTAGGAGTTTTCATGCCATGACTTTAAAACACCTTTTGGTTAATATCCCTAGGGTGGGGGAAAATAAACCCAAAAAACCAAACCAACCCCAAAAAAAAGAAAAATTAAAAAAGGATTGTTTTGGGAAATAATATATTTTTCTATGTGTATACACACCCAGGGAGACAAGCACGAACACGCGGGCCAGTGCATGGGTGTGTGCACAATTTTGTTTTGATAAACTTGACTCATTTCAAGGGCATTTTCATGGGTTCAAAAAGAGTCGCAAGGAAACAAACTCTAAACTACTGAAGCAAATTAAAAAGTCTCTCTTGGAGGAACAGAAAGGTTGGTAAAACATCGCCTGTGTGCTGTTACAATGCGCTTCCCACGAGCTATCTGAAAACCCAGACAACTAAAAATCCTTTTTTTCCACCTAAAAGGCCCTTCCAGAGCAGAGGGTGCTGTGCTAGGATTTGCATTCAGGCCTCAAGTGTGATGGGCAGGAGAAAACGCTTAATTCTACCTTCCCAAAGCATGAGATGCCATCTCCAAGGGACAAAAAACTACACCTGAGGGGGAAAATAAGATAAGAATACCTGTTCCACATCCCCCTTTCTCCCAGGCTTATTTCCAAGGACTCATTGAGACTGGTGGGCTTGCTGGGGAGGGGGGCAATTTTCCAAATGGTTTGCCTGTATCCTGGTGACAGTGAGCGGGATGTGGGCTCTGAGTCACTGGGGTGCTTTCTGAAGAGGTTGTTCCCTCAGCCACTATAATTTTGGGGGCTCAGATAAAGCAGCAGCATTGCCTGGTGCGATTTCTTTAAAGCTAAATTTGCAGCGATAATTTGGGGGTGGGGGGGGAAGAAAAAAACCAAACCAATCCAAAATGTGGATTCTATTTCTGGTTTTACACCCAGTGATAAGACGATGTACGAGCATAGTACTTGGGGTTGCTCAAGATTTGGGGGTTTTAACCACCTTGGGTTCCCTCTGAACATCCAAGCCGCTGAAGGTCTATAGAAATAGGAAGCCAAGAAAACCAGCCACTAAAACTGGAGTTGTTTAGGAAAATTCTTCCATCTGCTGCAAGAGGGAAACCCAACCCAGCCATTTCTTTTTGTTGCTGAAGGTTATTTCCATGATGGCCCCTTGCTAGCAGCACTGAAGGAGAAGACCTAATTCCCTTCTCTGCATTCACACTGATCATGCTGTACTGGCAGGGTTTATCCATCAAGTGTCACCGGGGAGAAACGCCCATCACGGAGGATTGCCAGAGAAGGATTTGGACTGACTGTGGGCTCGTCAAGGATGATGAGCAGCAGTCCCAAGTGAGGATACCCCGGCATGAAGGGAACACGGGACTCTGACACCCACCATGATTTATTTGCTGCTGTGGAAAACCCACAGGGGCTTTTAAAGAAGCAAAACCCCACCAGTTGGTAGGGAGTGGGTGGTTTGGGACATCAAAACCCAGATTATTCAGCATCCCGGGATCCACATCCCATTTTGAATCCTAGAGATTTCGACTATATTTCCTACTAACTCTACTCTGCTGCTTTCTTACTGGCAAGAGAGCTCTGATCCCTGGCCTTCCGTATGGAAATACCACAGGAATTTAACAGGAATAGCACATCTGAACACGAGAGCTGATCAACTCCCAACAACGCTTTCCAAATTCAACAGCAAACCCCAGGGTTGTTATGCTCCACCTTCTAAATCGTCTGTAAATCTTTTTTACTTAAAAATACCTCTTGCAGCTGAAGCCCATGACCAATCCCAACAGCACTTCCAGTGCAGGCACAGTGATGGCTTTTATTGCAATGGCTTGAGCGCAGCCTTTATTGGTACCAGGATCTCAGACTGGTTTGAACTGGGATATCCCATGGACTCACTGGGGTCTCGCACCAGACACAAGAGCGTCTGCCCCGCGACTCTCGCTCCGCTCAGTTCCAGGTGTCAAGGAGATGATCTTGCACCATCCCAATCCCTTTTGAGACTTCTCCTGTATCTTTGGTGTTTCTAAAAAGCCATGCGCTCTGGGTGGCCTCGAAGTTTACAATAACCACGTCTGCCTGGATGTTGGTGATTTGGGTGTTGGTTCTGTCGTGTAAAATATGCTTGGATGGGTAAATTCCCTACTATCAAGTAGTTAATGGATATGTAATGGAAATCAGGCACCAGACAGTGGTCCAACACACCTCAGAATTTTCTCCTGATGGCCCCTACGTAATTAACACTGTGCCTAGGAGGGGAAATAGATGGGGAAAAGAAAAGAGCTCAAAACTCAGTGCTAACAGTATGTACAAAAGTGCAGTGCTCAGTTTAGTCCGAAGCAAAGTGACTACTAGTACTTAAAGTGCTAGTCCCAACGTCAGTTTGGTTCAGTGTCCGAAACATGGGGGAATGCGGGGAGGGTATCCCGGGGGGCAAATGGAAAACAGACAGCACTGCAACTGCACATGCCACACCAAAAGTGCTTCAAATCACACCACTGCGGAGGGACGCGCAACGCCACGGCTCAGCTTGTGAACACACACGAGCAAACGACTGACACCTTTTAGGTTACTATGAAGAACAGCTCCATTAACTCCATCACTACGATCCCGTTCGGGAAGCAAGTGGTCACAGCGCACAGAAAACAAAAGACGACCCCACTCCAAAACCAAGAGCCTTTAGGAACACTGACGAGCCTTTGCAACTAGGATACTCAATGTCTAGCGAAAGCAGCCTTGCCCAGTGTCTGCGACAAGCTTGGCCGATGCTTATCATGCACTTCACAGAGGCAGACTGCCTCCTCTTACACGCTATCTTACAGCTTAGTCTATTTACCTACTTATTTGTGGTCTGCTTCGTTAATTGTAGCTTTCTGACCATGCATTAAGCTGGCTTGTTTCTCTTAACCACCCTACCGGTCAAAGGACAATGAATGCAAGGACGAGACGAAGAAGGCAGTCTGGTAAACACTGATGTTATTAATGGCCCGGCTTCATTTTCATGAAGAAAAAAGCTCCAGAGAAGGACTTTGGATCAGCACGCTCCTGGAAAGAGGCTGGGAAAGGAGGATTCATCCCAACAGATGACTGACATACCCTTTTCCCTCTGTAAGCACACACTTCCCACCAAGTGCCCCATCACCCAGCCCTATCTTTACGCTCATGCTAGAAAAGCAGTGGCTGCGCTTGTTGGAAACAGGGTGCAGGAAATCTCACTGGAAAGAGAGTGCAGGAAATCTCCCTGCTAAGACTGTGCTGGTCCCAGTCTTCACCCTGGGCTGGAAGTGTCTCCTTGTAAGCAGGGATGTGTTCCAGCAGTGCCCTCCTGCCCCCTTACCTCAGGAGCTCAGCACTCACAGAAACAGGGTGTTTTCTCCAAAAAAAATGTGCCAAATGAGAAAGGGGGAAAGTAGAATCTTCAGTTCTCACTACATTTCAGCAGGCACCCCAAAAAAAGATCACAGAACAACAAAGTGGCTCCCTGGGCCCTGCACGCATTGGAAGTGTTGTACAAAGCAACATCTGGTGTGTCCAAGGTGCGTGTGGATCTTTTTTATGGAGAAAACTCTTTCTAAGTCAAAAGTATTGACTTGCTGGAGCTGGCAGGATATGTTGGGGATGCTGCAGGTACAGCTGCAGACATGTTTCTCATCAGACACCAAGCACTAGGGAGATGGTTTTCCAGCAGCAGGGAACACTAATATCCCAGGAGTAAACACAGAGCTACAAACTCAGGTCACTTATTTCCATTACTGCCAGAAAGAACCGGATTTAACACGCAAAAAGCAAGGTCGTGCATACAGGGGGTATGGATGTAGACCCACCTTTGCAGGCATACAACTGGAAAGAAAGGAGCCTGGAAAGATGTGGGAGCTGGAGAAGTGCAGTGTGATATGGGCAGTGCCCCGCAGTGAGAAGGGCAACGAGGTGCACAGTGAGGAAACCTGACCATCTCAGTCCACCATTCAGACAAGAAACTTCTGGAATGACATATCCTTTGGGGAATGTACACAAGCATGTGGATGTGGCCATGACCCTGCCACCCAGCTAGGAACAAGTCCATCACAGGGGAAAAGCATGCCAGCTGGCCTGCCATGGTTTTCCCTAAGTGACGCTGGAGCCTTGCAGGATTAAAAGCAATTATTTAGCAATAGACTGGACAAAGAAGCATCTTCCAGGAATGTATTCAAGCCTGATCCTGCAAGACTGGCACAACTCACCATGTGCCATATGTAGGCACTGGGATCACATTTGGTTTAAGTAGTGTTGACCTCAAGGTTGAGACCAAACCCAAACACTGCAGGCATGGACAATTATCAGCCTGAAAACTCCCGTGCCAAAACGACTTCTTTTCCAGGTCTTTTTATAACATGTTCTTTCCTGTCTTCCGATTGAAAGGATTTTTGGCAGATGATTTGGAAGTGGATAATAAATCTAATGCTAGGACACAGCGTCCAATTGCACAGTAATTTCCTGCACGGCTCTCACAAGGAAGTTTACGTGTCGTGCTGCATTTCTGCTGCTTTAATTTCTCCTGTGGACGCACTGTTATCCGTGTGTGACGCTTCTTATAATTCTGCCTCCACCTGGACTGGCAACCCTGTTAATTTTTTTTTAAAAAAGGCTATTACAGGTGTTTTAGGGGCAAAAGCTGTCTCCTTGCCCGTGACCTCACCTTTAACCCGAGCTCCGGAATTTAAAGGCATTTATAAAATCCTGCTCTGGCCGCTGCGCTAGATTTTCACCTAAATATCTTCAGCAACTTTTCCAGTCTCCAAAAAAACAACTGGTTTGAAAGTTCATTAGGAGCAATCATTTATTTTTGGAGGCAGAGGCTTTTGCTGCATCGAAGCCTGCAGATATCCGTGCACTGGTTTTCAGTGGTGAATCAAGTGATTCCCAGACACAGCCTATTTCCAAGGAAAACACCATCACAGACTGCTCAGTACCAGAGGCACTACAGTGCAAACTGAAGATGCGGGGCCATTTTTAATTCTATGCTAATTATCGCAATAAAAACCAGATCCTGCAGCGAAAGACCCATTCTGGGAAGAAATAATCATCCATCTTTCGTAGCTGTAGCCGTGCTGCTCGAGAAGAAGCTTATTTACAAAATGGCAATCTCCAGAACAAAGCTGTTATCGTTGCCTGACAAAGCCATATATATTCTGATACCTTCTGGGGGGCTCTGTCTGGGAAATTCCTCCTTGAAACCAAGCGCTATAAACCTCAAATATGGAAAAAACCCCATCCTGTTCAACATGAAACAGCTGTAGGGCTAATGCAACCCACCATGCCACAGAAATGATGCTTGGAGATCCCTGCTTTGAAATCCCTGCTTTCGGTTTAGAGCAGGAAAATCATACAACCTCTAAATTATTTATATGTGAAAAGATGCTTATAATAAAAGCATCAATGGTGTGTAAACAAAACCCAAATTCCTAAAGCAGACTTTCCACATTTTGAATGGTGGATGAGAAACATCCTTTTTCCGCCCTGGACAAAAACATCCATTGCGCAGGATGGCATGAAAATGCCCTTTTTTAGTATGCAGGAAAAACAAAAAGCCAAATAAAGCCATGAACCTGCAGAGTGGTTGTGAAAGGGATGAAGAAAACCCAACCAAGCAGCAGGACTGCAATCTGTTCCCGCCGCGGTCCCCGAAGAGGCTCTCACACCAGATTGCGCTGCCAGACAATCTTACGGAGACGGGAACCTGCACTTGGGTCTCAGCCAAGCAAGACCCCCAGCGCCTCTTCCCTTGACTGCCAAGACACAATCTTCCTCCAAGAGCTGCTTGCACCCAGGGATGCCCATGGAAAGGGCTCTGCTCCACCTTTGCCATGTCTCCTCGCTGGGTATCCATGAGGCCTACATCCAGTATTCCCAGGCACGTTCCTGGGGAGCAGCAGAACAGCTCCGATACATCGCCCCGCCGTAACGATGGAGCCTGAAGACGGGAACATTGGACCACAGGGACAGCATGTTGAAAGCAAAACATTTTATTACCATCGGTTAAGCTTCATAATGCACGCTTATGAGTAAGAGAGAGGTTATATGGAGATCACTTTGCTCCCTACCAACTGCAGCTTCTGGGATTAAATGTAGCAGCTGTTGAGCGGAGCGGAACGGGACCAGTGGAAAGAAAAGGAGAATAAAATATATTTGAAATGGTGGGGGGTAGCTTGGCAGAAAACAGTCCCCTGACTTGAAATTCAAAGAGAAAGGTTTTGTTTTTTTTTTACTGCTGTACCAAAAGCCACGGCGTCCTGGACAACAGCTGGCGACCAAGCACTGGTCTGGAAATGCACCCCTCTAACTCAATACCCAGCTCAGCAACCACCACCTGGTACTGCAGCTCCGACACAACGCGGGAATGTTAGAGTGGAACGCTTTTCCTTGGGGCCACAACACCTCTACAGCCCATGGATCAAGGCCAGGATGCTGCAAAACCAGGAGCTCTGACTAATCACAGCCCCGCAGGTGTCCATGGGAAATCTTGGTGGCCATGGACCACCAGAAGGGTGGATGACAATGGGGATCTATCCTGAATTCTGGATGGTTGGCTGGCTCAGCGACAGCGCCCTGCAAGGCTCGCCTGGAGTGGACTCAGATGTGTGATTTTTTCCTTGTTTTCTGTCCGCTTCCATGAAATGTTTTTGACGGTAAATGCCAGCCTGAGATGGTTTCTAAAGAACACAAGTTTCTTCCATCAGAAATTGCCCCTTCAATCTAAGATCAAAAATCCAGTTATCTTTCCTAGAGGTCAGAGACCATAAAAAAGCTATTTTGGACCATCTGCTGAAGAGTCACTAACACACTTTACCAGCACCAGCTTTTTTAGCCCAAATCAGTTTACCTTCCAGCCAATCTTCCACAAGCAGCTTCAAATTGTATCAAACCCTATCCAGAGGAACACTCTGCTTTCCCCTTTCCCGATATTACCGCTCTCGTTTCACAATAGTTCCTGCATTCAAACAGAATTCAAAGGAGAAAATGCCTGTGCTATTGAAAGAGGACTCCAGTTATTGCTAGCACAAAGCTACGAATTTTTCTTCTAGCAAACAAACCGCTTGGCTAGAAAGGTGGGAAGCTCTTGGAAGACTGAGAGCCTGGGGGAGGCTGGTTTTTAGGCTGAGACAAGTGAAAAATCCCCATGTTGTAGCCTCTTGCTTGTTTTGTTTTCCACAGCATCTTCAGCCTCACTGAGGAGAAGAGGCTGATGTGGGTTTTGAACAAGGAGAGGGCGCACCTCAAGGGCTATTGCAACAGCTCAAGGGCTGCAGTGGGGAGGAGGAAGGTGAACTTCCCTCTGTGAAGAGCCTGAGGTTTAGGGAGGTTATCCCAGCTTTAGAAGGTGCCTCCTAAGAGCGGGAAAGAGGCGTGAAAAGCAACAGGTTAAACTGCAGCTTGATGCTGCAGGCAGGAGTTAAATGGGCACCACCTCTGCCTCCTGCCGTGGATTGGGGGTTTTCTTGGGGTTTCACACATATCAGCACAAAGCACACACTGCCAAACAGACAGTTTTAAGCTTTTCTTGAAAGAGAATTCTCTGCAATATGCCTTCACCAAGGTAACCCACAGTGAAAAGCTGGCAGCATCCATGAAAATGTTCATCAGGCAACTACAGCACCTCCCTCCTCTTTTTTTATTTCTTTTTTAAAAATAAGACAGCGAGAAGGAACTTATCAGTGGTTAGCTCAAAGGGTTACCCTGGCAGCGCTGAGGGATGACTGTGCTGACATCAGCAATAAATGCTGCTATGGAGAGGGGGCCGGGATGCAGCAGGATTACGTGCACACTGCATGCTGGCACAGGCTGATCCCAGGACAGACATGCCTGTAGGCTCTCCAGAGCGGATGCACCAGGCAAGAGGGGAAAGTCCCACAAGCCAGAAAAAGAAGGATGAAAGAGTTGGGCTCCTGTGATATCCAGGATAAAGCTGTTGACACCTTCCCTCTGAGTTATAATGGGATACACAATACCTGTGCGTGGCGGTCCCTTGCCTAGCTCAGGTGTCTGCTGCCACTTTGACCCAGGTCCCATGGGGCAGGCTGTGGTGGCCCCTGCTCCTGGTGGCTCCCACTGCAGCAACCAGAGTCAGTACAGGACTGTAAGAGAGAAGAGAGGAGCTTGGCAGAGGCACAGCTCTTATCTCCACATCTTCCTGCCCGCTTTGCTGTGGGCACGCTCATCCCACGTGCCTGAATTTACTAACCCACATCAAACCCCTGGGTCGATTCCTAAACTGATTTGGAAGCATTTGCTATTACACATGCAGAGAAAAGAGACTCTAATTACTCTGCACCCCATTTAAATGTCCCGGGGAGAATGAAATCCTGGCACTGCTCAAAGAAACCAAATTGAGGTTACACATAACAAAGGATCCAGGCGTGCCATTGAGCTGTGGTGGGAAGGAAGAGCCTGAGCTCAGAGCAGCTCTTGCAGCAGATGCAGCAAAGCTCGTCCCTGGGGAAGCTGTCAGACATTGCCTACAAGCGAGATGGTGCGCGGAGGAAGCCGCGAGTCTGCCACCAGCACAGGGTCAAATCTGCCCCAGGTAACTGGTTCATGCAACCTGGCTCCACATGGGAGCCATCCCTGAGGGAATGGCTGACTGCACAGTTCGGTAACCCCCGCTTTGCTTCACCCCAAGAATCTGCCCCAGCCTGGAGGCAACATCTGCCAGAGCCCCACCAGCCATGCAACAGCTGCAGAAGCAAGTGAGAGCTGTGGAACAGGATCCCTGCAATGGTTGAGGCCAAAACACACCAAAACAGACGCGGAGCAAAACGACGCTCTGGGAAAAATATAAGCAGCTCCACTTCTTTTTGTCCTACGTTGGCTGCAGCAGTTAGCAAATGCACGGTGAGGGAGGGAACCAAGGCACATTCAGGCTTTGCACAACGTTTCCAGAGGAATTTGTAACAAAAGCTTAAGAAAAAGATGCTGAACAAAGGAAAAAAGAGGTTTAGGGCCCTCGAGCCAGGTCGTGCACAAGACATGAACTTGGTGATCCAGCAGGGAAAAGGAACAACACAAGCAGGATGAGGCCCTGCTGGCAAAGTGAGAGGAGAATGTCCCTATGCACTCAGCCATATAAACACCTACAGGGGTTTCTGCCTGTGCTGCTTTAGTGACCTTGATGTTTTGCAACCAGACGGAACAAGAAATAAAATGCCAGCTTAAAGGATATGCTCTGAGGTAAGAGGCACAGAAATTTGGTTCACCTTGTGAAACACTGTGCCTATTCTCAGCTTACAGGTAAACATTTCAGCCAAAAAGCTATTTCCCTAATTTCACCAGGGTGGGGGAGATTATTGAAAATGCTTAAATTAAAAACTTCATCACTTACTACAGGGATGTGCACATTAATGGAGTTGTTGAATCTAGGATAAATCCTAGTGCCAAGAACTATATCAAACCCTTGCCCTCTGCTCTTGGCTGTCAGTAGCCTCTGCTCAACCCTGTTGTGACATCTACCTGGGAAAACTCTGAGAAGTCCCACCAGCACAATGCTCCACTTTTGAAACACTGTGCCATGTTTATTGGAGTCTTGGGGGAGAGAGACAGTCCATGGAGGCAGCTCAGTTCCCTCACAAATTCCTGTTCTAGGCAGCCCTATAGAGATCTCAGGAGTGTTCTAACATCTAGAAGGAAAGAGCAAGCAGCTGTCGTGAAGACAACCCAAATAGAAAACACATCTGTTGACTGCACACTGATCTGCATTTACTCCAGAGCACTGCTCTGTTACCTCCCTCCCAAAGCCTAAGGTCTCCGGCCTTAGATTCCCTCTGCCAGCTTCCTGCGGGAGAGAGACTCTGCTTTTACAACAGGTACTTCCCAACCAGGCAGCAGCATGGCTTTCTCCTCCATGCCCAAAGCAAAAGTGACAAATTGCAGAACAGCAACAGGTCCAGGGGGAACTTCCAAAGAGACAAACCAGCTCCTGCTCAACACCAGTTGCCAAGGGAAGCGGTGGGAGCAATGCCAAGGCCAGGCTCAGCTCCCTGTGAGCCCTGAGGTTTGCTCTTGTGCTGCAAAGCTGTCGGGGGCCGCTGCTGCCAGCACATGACGTGCTCCAGCTCCCCCTTTAACAGGGAACAGCAGGGATAATTAATTTATGTTAAAAATACCAGGGCTGCATTGGCACATCCAGCCCTTTCCCTAGGAAGAGGAGGGAAGGAATAGCTGCCTGAGGGTCATGTGTCTAAATGCCCTTCTGGAAGGCGCTGGGATGAATATACATCATATATTCCTGTTGAGCGGTGACACTGTGGGACAGGAGGAGCTCCTCTCTGGTTAGACCTGTGCAAAACTCTCAGATCTCCTTGCACTAAAAATGTTACTGAGGAAAAGTTCATGCCAATATTTCTGTGACTCTTCATATGATGACAACACACAATCCTGGGAGATTTAGGAACATAAGGGAAAAGCTGTATTTCCAAACATGCTGGCACAGGGAGCTTATATTGTGACTTAGTGCTTTCCTTACATTTGTGTTTGAACAGACTCATCAGAGAGCAACAAGAACATGACCAGGGCTAAAAATTACCCGGGGTAGAAGGTTTTGTATTTCGTTTGGAAAGGATGGAGAAGAGACCTGACAACAGCCTGTAATTATGTGTAAGAGCTGCAGCAGGGAAGAAACCAAACTGGTTTTATAACTCCTCTGGAGAACATGGCCTGTAAGGCAAAAAGCAATGGAATTAGATGGAAGCAAGGGACACAAGGACTGGACGGCAGGAAAAGCATCTGAGAGGAAGTAGGCTGAAATAGCTTAGGGAGGGAAGCTGGGAATATCCAGCATGGGAGATGTGAAAGAGCAGATTTTTTTCCAGGTTGTTTAACTTGGGAAAAATATGGATGCTTTTTGCTCTGTTCCCAGCCCTGAAACGCACCATTAGAGGCACCCTTGCGCTTGCAAATTCAAGTTTAGAGTCAGGTAGGTTCCAAACCTTGCAAACACTAAATTTCATCCCAAATTTCTCCCTGTCTCACTCTTGGATGCCATCAGCATCAGATCATCACAAGAACTCTCACATTCCTTTGAGGTAGGGAGGTGTCATCCGTCCCTTTTAGTGGTGGAGAACACAGGCACAGGCAGGATAAAGCTGAAGTGATCCCATCTCCATTATCAGGAGGCCCAGCTCCACACACTGACAGCTTTCCAAGAGTCCAGGCAATTACTCCAGCACTTCACTGGTTCAAAGCACAGCTTTCAACAGCTGTTGACACCGACCCCTGCTGCACCTCAGACCTCAGAGTGGCAGGCCCAGGAAAGCAAAGGTGGTACAAGTGGTGATCATCTGCAGAGCCTTGTTAGAAACAACACAAGCCCCTTTGCAAAGACAGGAACAAAATTGCTTCTTGAAAGCCACTTTCTATCCCCTCTGATCCCCTCCAGCCTTCACCAAGCCCTCTCCTTTGCAATGGAAAAGAGCAGCTGCCCCATCGATACACACAACACTCCATCACGCATTCCTGGAGCAGGAGGCAGCCAATGCAGCGTGCGGAGCCAGGCTCCGGTGAAAAGCACACGTGAGCGTCCCTAAGTTGGGATGGCATCAGCAAAGCTCACAGGCCACCAACACTTGTGTGCTCCCCTAAGCTTCTGCAGGTATTCCTGGGCAAGCCTGCCAGCCCAGCAACACCCAAACCACGTGAGCCTCAAAGAGCGAGCTGCAGAAGCAGGAACTACACCCATCAGACACACTTGGCCCTGGTGGGTTTGCTGGCAAGATTAGACACTTGGCAGAGCATGTTACTGATCCCAAAGAGGAAGGAGAACCAGTCCAAGAGAACCACCCTAGTCCCTGCATCGAGCGTTAGGATCCAGGCTCTGTGTCTCCCTCCCTGGCTCTGTGTGGCTCCAGTGCTGAAGGTGCCGCCTAGTCCTCCTACTACAGATAAAACCATCATCGTGCTCCATGATTCCCTGGAGCACGCATCTTGTCCTCACTTCCCTCCGCCCCCTCCTGCCTTTTCGTTCCTCTACCTCGGTGGGAAGCACTTATCTCTGCTCTTACTCCCCCTCTCCCTCTGCATTGTGCCAACAACATGTGCTCCCAACAAGGACCAGATGGGAATACTTGTAAGAGCCTGGGGTTAACCCGTGTCTTTTATCCCACATACTCTCTGCTGTTTTGAAATGCAGATTCTGTTGCACGCGCTTTGCAGCGTAAAGATTTAAGGGTAGTAGTAGAGTGTGTTGATCCTGCCTGTGAAACCCATCTTGCTCCTACCTCACGCTGAAAGTCTCTGATACGGGAAACAGAACAGACGATGGATAGCGTTTCAATATCTCCAAGGGAAAGACCTATTGGAAACAGGGGGGAAATGAGTATTTGTAATAATGTCCGTGCATATATATCTGTAATATTCCTCTCTCCCTTGCCTCTGCCCTCATTTGTGCCCACACATGAATTCACAGATGTTGTGCCAGCGCGGTGCTGAGTGGGGCTGGGCACGAAGCCTTGGCTTTCTCCGGCTGCCAGCAGCCGCCACCGAGGGCCATCTTTGCCTCCAATTAATCTCTGCGTGGCAGACGATCATGATGAAGGCCAGATGCAAACTCACGCCTGCAGGATGGATTTCCCCCACTGCGGTCAAGAAATCCATCCGACTGTCTGTGCATCCAACCAACACCTCCGAGGCAGGAGCCATTATCCCTCCCTGTTTAATACTGCTGTGTTGGATGGGTCTAGACCCCCTAAAAGAGGGAATATGCCTTTTTAAGTTTCGACTCTGCGCAGAGCTAGCAATCTCCATTTGCCAGTCCAAGCGTTTCTGTGCAGCCTAGCAATTAAGAAGATGAATTAGCAAGTCGTTAATGACGGTTTTATTGGGGGGGGCAGCCAGGCCCCTCGAGGCCAGGCCAGCAGGAACACAACCACATTCAGCACACATGAGAAGCCAGCAGGCACCTGCACCTTTCTAGAAGTTGGTGTACACGAGAGAGCCCCGAGGCTGCAGGTTCAGGCTCTGCGTGATGCCTCCCTCTGCATGGGGAAGGAGCGATCTAATTACATCCATCACAGAAATGCCAAAACGACATCCGGCTTATAAAACCTCAATTTATGCTTTGACATTTCTGGAAAACCAATTTTTAATCCATGTCATCTATCAGGAGTTCTTGATATTTTACTTCACCTCAATGCTTTAGAATACTGTTGCCTTTATTGAGGTGCAGGTGGGGAACTGAACATAGGCTGACAAAATATTAGGAAGAAAAATTGATGTCAGCCCATGAAAGCTTCTGCAGGTTTTGGAGAAACAAAACAGCAAAAGATCTGGCTTTAGCTGTTCCTAAATCCCCCAAATCCAGAAGCACCTTGTCCCCTAGCCAGGACTTTTTTCCTGTGGCCATGACAGAATTTGGCCATTTTTAGGCAAGACCAGATCACCCCAAACCAAAACATTTTGGCAAAGGCTGTGAAGTGACAGCCTTGCTTGGGTATAGCTTATCATACAGCCTTTAATTCCACTCCTTCTTGAAAGGACTCTTAATTTCCAACACAACCTTTACTTGAAAGGAATGGAGGGGTAGGAGGGGAATTTTAGACATCACAACAACATGTTAAGTCATTAAAAATAAAGGGCAACTTAATTTCGGAGTAAGCAGCATAGAAAATTAAACAGAAGGTCTAATTTTCTTCAGGAATTCTTTCATAAATCGCATCTATCTAGTGTATTTACAGCAAAAGTGGGAATACCATGGAAGTGAAAACACTTATTATGCAATTTCTGACCTGGTGCAAAATCTGTCCAATAAAAATACACAATAATAAACTCCTTTCTACTATAAAAATTACTAGAATTGGAAAACAGGACTGCAAGTCACGCAAGCAGAAGGCTTCCTAACCACCACCAGCTCGCATCCCTGGGAGTTTAGGTCACTTCAATAGGCCATAGGGGAAAAAAATGATGCAATTATCAGACTAGGACATCTGTAGCTGAAAAAAAAAATGTGCTGACATTGATTTTAGTAATTGCTCGGGGGTTCTTTTTTTGTATAAAGGACGGGATTTTAATGCTTCTGCTTGGGATTTTATGAACATGGCAGTACAGATTTGCAGAGCCAGGGGTTGTAAAATGGCACGGAGACATGACGTGGCTGTCAGCTGCCTCTTTACAGCTCTCACCTCGCCTCAACGACGCCTCCAAGGAAGAGCTTTGCCTCCTTTTAACAACGCCTTCCCTTGCAGCCTTGCCGAAAACCAATGGAATTCTTACGAGGGCTGCGGCCGAGAGCTCGCACCCAGCTCTGGGTGGAATAACGTGCTTATCCAGACCGGTGGTGGGAGCAGACGTCCCCTCCTCAGACTGCACTTCAGATAAATAAGGTTATTTCGCTACGAGCTACTAAAGGCTACAATATACTCACATAAATATATTAATGCCTATACGTGGATATGAATTGGTATATATCGGATACAGATAAGAAACACTTACGACGACGAGTAGATACCAATAAGGGCTGCAGCTTCTCGCTGGGGTCCACCCAGGCTGCACGCGAGGAGCCCACGAGGGAGGGTTTCACCAAGCCCCCGCAGCGCCCGGCGGGTCGCTCTCTCCAGACCAGTGAAAAACGCTTCCCGACACTTCCACAACTCTGTACTTTACCAGGAAAGCCGGCTCTGTGGGCCGGACCCAACACAACATCCCCCCCAGCTGCAAGGCAGGGGAAGCCCCCGCAGCCCCTTCCATCCGGGATAAGCTTTTCAGGGACCACCCCATCTTTTGCGCCAGCAGCGGAGAACGCCAGGTACGAGGCAGCTGCTGGACTTGGCTTTGTCAAGACTACAAGCACAAAGCTCGGTTTGAAGCCTCGACGGCAACACGGGGGCGGCCCGGTTTGCAGAAGGGGCGAGGGGCTGCTGCGACGGCGGAGCTGAGGACGCTCAGCAGCTCTGCACATTGCAATTTAAAAATCCAAATCATCATCCCACTCTTGGTGGTTTGGGAGGATCCTCAATACAGCGCCTGTCCTCCTCTAACATACGAGCGGAGCTGGACCAAGCAGGATCAACAGGTCTCTAACAGACACGTGCATGCAGGAGACGGCTTCTCTCAGCATTAGACTACGTTACCAAAGCATCCCCTTACCGGAGCGGGAGCAGAAATGTGCTCCTAGTATTATTTACACAATATAAAGTGCATTAGGATTTAATAATTCAACTGACAGACTTTCTGCCGGGACCATACAATTTCGAAACAGAGGTGAGGGCTTGAATAGGAAATTCTCTCATGAGAAAAAGAGGTTCAGACCGGTGCTCTTCACCCTGTCCTCCTAAGGATTGTTTTTGGCCGTTCTTTCTAGTGCAAATAAGCTTGTGTTTTCTCAAGTTTAAGGGACATGGCAGTTTCAGGGCGTCAGGAACGAACATTTAAAACACATCAGGGATTCAGTGTTCCCAAGCATCTCGCCGGGCCCTTGTGGGCACCAGCAGCCCGCGTGGCGATGCTCTGGGAAGCTGAAGACGCACTGCCAAAAATACAAAGGAACCCGTTTCCAAATCTCACCGTTCAAGTCTTGCATTGCTACACTCTGAGTGCATCCCTACTACCCTCCAACCCAAGATCTGCTTCCCATCACGTGGAAAGCCGTTACCCTCCAGCCTAACATCTGCGAACACTGGTGTTCACCACCACGATGGAAACCCACAGCCGCTGCTCTACCCACGAGTGAACGGCAATGAACGTGAAGATCCCGATCCAGGTTCGGATACTAAGGTGCATCCCGTGCCAGGGGAGTAAATGCATTAGCGGATCCTACGGGATACCTGCGTGCCAGAACCCAGGCCGGCCCGGTAGCCAGCAGTTGTTGGATTCCTGGGTAATACAACAAACTAACAGCTTTGGAAGGCCAATTCATTAACAAAAGATAAAGGGGGTTTTTTTAAAAAAATGGGCAGCAAGAAGGAAAGCAATTTTGCATCCTTTTTTTCCTTTTAAAACAGTGAAGAAAACTTCCCTTTCCAATCACGAGTAACTTCCTCACCAACACTACAGGAGCACAGGGAAGGCATGAGCACTTACAACACATGTGGCCACTCAGGCTAATTCCAACCGAGGAGCTTTTATGATCCCTTGAGGCAAAGGCGGGCAGGGATGGGAGATGCTGAGCTCGCAGGGGAGGAACGCCACACAGGAACGGGAAGGAGAGCATAAAAAGTTCGTACATTCATAGCTCCGGTTTGTTGGACTAGAAGTGAATTTTTTACCTCAGGCACTGTGACGGGCAGCAGCAGTCAGCGACGGTACGCTAACGTACGCATCAATGACTCATTCACTAAATTCTGGTTTCACACCATAACAGGATGTAAAGTTCTTTTAACGTGGGGTTTTGTGGTTTTTTTTTTTAATTGACCTGTTAAAACCATTGGGACCAAAGCCGTAAGAGCAACGATGAACCAGTGCCCTGCACAACTCCTGCTGATTCATCACGGTCCACTGGCTGTTGGAGTGATGGAGCGAAAACATCTCTTCCAGGTTTGGAAAGGGACCTGAAAGAGCAACCTATGGAGAAAGGGATGGGAGTTTTTGACACTAAGCCAAAGGCTTGGTTGCTGTAACTGCTATATGTGGTTTTAAAGGGGGAATCACCTAAAACAGTGAAATTAACTTTCTTACTTCTTGTCACAATTGTAACATTTTTCTAAAGGTTCTTTGGTGACTTTGGTGCAAGCTGTTATTTTTTTTCTTTTTTTTTTTTTTCTTTTTTTAAAGTTAAAACAGATTGACTAGTTTTAGTACCCAAACTAAAATCCAGATTATCCTCTTGGTTCCCAACCCTGTCTCCCCAACCTCTCCCTTTATGACATTAACAGGCAACAGCATTCAGATTGAGCGTGGCCATGTAGTGTGCAGGTGGCTCCAGACTCAGAGTGGTGAACAGTCTGGTTGGAGATAAAGATGTTTCTCAAAAGGTTAAAAAATAAAACAGGTCATGGTTGCATGGAAAAATAGCTGGTCCACATGCACACTAGGCCACTCTAATTTTCAAAATGAAACAATTTGAGTGATTACAAATATCTGATCAGACATGGTAACGCCTGCTTAAAACAATCTTAAAGGTGAGCAACATGCTACCAGAAGTACCTGGAGCTCAATCAAACTCCTGCTGGCTCAGGGGGAAGGAGCTGGTTGCCCAAAGGCTGGACAAGCCCCTTATGTTATAAATATTCAGGTTTTAAGAAACACAGAATCTTTCATCAACCTCCCAACCAGGTAATTGCACACGTTCTCCCTCCAGGCAGAGAGTTAATATCATGAGAGATTTAAAATTTACATCACAAGGACTCCAGAATGACACACCGAAACCTTGGGGCAGGGACTGGAGCCTCTCAAGGACAGCTCCAGCTCCAGCCTGGGGGGAGCAGGGAAAAGGGGGTGATGGCAGGGCATAGATGTTGTCTCCCCAACACCACCCACAATCAACACAACAGAAAACCCAAACGGGGCACCCACCACTGCTTCTGAAACGCGCCACGGGTGAGCAGGAAAGAGATGCCTTTCTACATGAATCCAGTGGTGCACCCAACGCCCCAAAGGTCTTCCTCATGGAGGAGGAGGAAAACACCCAAATGCTTTCCTCACACAGGTTACATCCCAGACCGCATTAATCTGGGAGAGAAGCTGGGAGCCTCGGTGACAGCATTCCTTCCACCGCCCAACACCTGCTCCACAGTCACCTGCTGGAACGCCTAATACAAAAATACCTTCTGAAATTTTGGATAAAAATAAAAAAAAAAAAAAAAAATAATTAAAAAAAAAAAAAAATAAAAAAAAAAGATCACCAGCCTCTAACGGGCAGAACACGGAGCTGAGGAGTGGGTTATTATTCACTGCCATTAATTCAGAAGGCTGAGTACTCCGCTGTCCTGGGATACTCGGGTAATCTGGTCAGCACAAAACTACGGAATGAATGGCAGCTCTTCTGTCCTTCACCAGCACGTGACCGAGGTCTGGCCAGTTCATTCAGATTTTACCCATAAACAGACCACTGTTTCCAACTCAGTAACCAGGAGAAGCCACCTTTAAAACCTCTCTCCCTCCTCACACACAGACCAGAGATTCACGTGGAGCTGATTTTTGCCGTAAACGCTCTACGGCAATGCTACTCGGCCTTTGGCAGGGGCAGAAGCTGAAAAACTCGTGATAAGCAGAAACTGATACATTTCATCATAAGGTTCAGGGTGGGGGTACTTTTGTATCGTGTTTAAGTGCAACACAAGCCTTTTCTAGACTATTTAAAGGTCAGGGTGCCGGATTTTGTTTGTGCTGATACTCGTACTTCCACAGTCTCCAACACTCGAAGCAGCTGACTCATACGGACTCGGGAGGTTGGTCCTTTCCTAAGACACACGGAGATGTTTTGGGCATAGTTTAACGTGATAACCAGCCTCCTATAACATTATGTACTGGAGTTAGCAAGAACTACCAGAAAAGGACTTTACAAAAAACTGGGGCAACTTGGAATTACTATAGGTCAGTCCCTCTCACCAATTTCTGCTTGCTTTGTTTGGTTAATTGTCCAATGCACTCTATTCCAGACCCTCTTGCTCTTCACCACTGTCCCCTCTGGCATCCATTCTTTTCTCTTTATGGCTGTTGTAAATTCTCCTCATCTCTTCTTCGTACTTGATAAAATTTTCCCCGAACCGTGTCCATGCTTTGTAGGGAACTGTGATGGTGTTACGGTAGGGTGGCCTCACCTCACTTACCTTCAGGAAGATGCCGTACCTGTTGGATCCCACGTCGAAGTAGAAGCGCTTGTTGTCCACTCGGAAGGAGGTGCCCTCGGGGAGCTCCGGGGGCTCGTCACCTCCTCCCCGGCGATCATCTATGTCCCCCTCACCGTATTCTTCAATCAGCTGGACCAAAGCATCCCTGAACTCGATCATCCCTTGCGCCGGCAGGACGATCGTCTGCTCCTGTCCCAAGCTGTGGCCGAAGTAACCCATCATGCCAGGTCCCCTGCTCATGGTCTGCCGGATCCGCAAGAAGCGCCCGCGCTGGTTCTCCTTCAGGTCCAGGTAGTACTTCCTGTTGTCCCTCTCGATGTACTCCGTTTTGAGGACGCTGTGAGGGGGCTCTTCGGAGCCCACGGACGCCGGGGGCGAAGGTGGCGGGTGCTGCGGCCGCCTCCGGGGATGCTGCTCCTTGTCATTGCTGTGCTCGTGCCGGTGGCCGTGACCGCCCTTCAGGCCCAGGTGGGCGTAGTGCTCAATGAAGTCCCCCAGGCAGTCCTTCAGCTCGGCAGCCACGGACAGGGACAGGGTCAGTTTGCTCTTCCTGATGTTGTCCTGCCTGCCCCTTCCTATCCAGACCTCGGCGATCTTCAGGAAGCGGCCGCGGGAGCTCTGCTTCACATCCAGATAAAACCGCTTCTTCTGGATGTCCACCCTCTTGGAGGCCAGCTCCTGGATCTCCATGCAGCTCCCCTGGGAGGAGGCCGGGTAGTGGTACTGCTGTTGGGACTGGGAATAAATGTTCCTGTGCAGGCCAGAGCCTCCCAGGTTCCTTCCTCCTCCTCCTCCTCCTCTCCCTCTTTCCATCTTTACCAATCAGCTGGAAATAATACACAACAGAGACACAGATGACAACATCAGCACCAGGGGCCTGCTCAGCTCCTCAGCAGCGGCTCCGCTCGGCGCTGCTCTCCCTACAAAGGCTCCTGCATCCCTCTCCGCTGCCACTGGCACGCAGCATCGCAGCCCGAGGATCCCGGGCGCTCTTCCCCTCCCATGCTCCGGCTCCCGGACACGAGAGCCCTGATTCCAGCGTCCAGCGACACTCCCCGGCAGCATTCCCTGCCCAGCAGTCCCCCTGCCCCTGTGGTACTACAGCCCCTCCAGCTGCCCCACGGGGGTGAGTTACTGTGCCCTGTTTCGGGGAGCACTCACCCCTCTCCCAGGGCTGCGGCTTCCCTCTGCGGGGTCTGTCCCCGCTGCGTCCCCGCTCCATCACCCCCTCTGCACGGGGGGGGGCACTGGGGTTCCCCCCAGCACAGCCCTCCTTCTCCCCGGTACCCACGGAGAATCCCCCCCGCTGCATTTCCTGCCCCAGTGCCCCCAGGCTTCAGTTCCTTCCCCCACCCCGGGACTGCCCCACTGCCTCCCCGGCCCCTCAATACCCCAGTACTGCCCCCAGCACTGCCCTCCTGCCCTCCCCACTGCCCCAGTACTGCCCCCCTGGCCCCCAAGTGCCCCAGCATTGCCCCCCCAGTGCTCCCCATCACGACACCTCTTGCCCCAGTGCCCCCCCAAGTTCACCCCTTGCCCCCCAGTGCTCCAAAACTGCCCCCCAGAGCCCCCGGTGCCGCAGTATCGCCCCCCAGAACCCCAGGGTGCTCCCAGAACTGTCCCCCGGAGCTCTTAGTACTGCCCTCAGTGCCCCAAAAGTGCCCCCCAGTGCCCCAGCGTGGTCCCCCTAGCTCAAATTCGCCCTCCCCATCACTGCCCCCCCT
>CM031860.1:857502-894403 GCA_018697195.1 Certhia americana
GGGGGTGCGCGGCCCTCACGGCCGCGGGACTACAACACCCACAGTGCCCCGCGGCCGCCGCGGCATTGCGCGTGCGCGTCACCTCGGGTAACCCGAGCGGAGACCGGGGGGTGTGCGGGGTGCCATCGGTGACGTCTGCACGGCGCGCCGCGGCGTGACGCGCAATGTGCGCGCAGCGCGGGTTCCGTGAGGGAGGCCGAGCGCTGCCGGGCACCGGGCGCCGAGAGGCCGCGGTGGCGGGACGAGTCCGCGCAGAGCCCTTGGGCAGCGCTCGGGGCTGCTGCCGGCCTGCTACCGCCTCCTGCTGTGCTGGGGGCACTGGGCGACAGCAGGTGAAGCGGTGAGGGCTCTGGTGGGGGTACTGGGAACGCTGGGGCCGGTGGAGAGGACAGGAGGCGCTGGGATGGAGCCGCCGTGAGGGCGTCCCGGCAGCCTGCCCAGCGCTGAGGGTGCTCTTCCCTGTGGCCAGTAAGGCCTGTTAGCCATTGTGCGAGGGCCTGTCGGCGGCTCCACGTCCCCTGCCGGTTATCCCGAGTGCTCCCGAGCTGGATGGCCGCTTACCGGGGGATGCTGAGCGATCCCGAGTTCCGGCTATTGGCTTAACTCCGGCCCAGCGGGTGATGGTGGGGCAGGCTCGCCTATAGACACCAAAGGTGCTCCGGAACTTCCAGCGGGTTTGAGGGGGGGCTGTGGGTGCTGCAGGGTATTGTTTATTTCCAGTTTCTGCGCTGCTCTTTTCTGTTCCTGGCAGTCCCAGTCCAAAGGACTGAGTGGCTGTAAAGGAAAGCTGTTGCCATGTCCCTGTTTTAGTGTTTTCCCTTCCTGGAGTTGAAATGGAGGGGGCAGCTGGTTGTGCTGCTTAGCCTTGAAAAATCAATTAAAAAGTGAAGAGCTTTCCTTAGCGTTGGGGAGGTCTGATGGTGGTGGCTGCTCCTCTCCATATGAGCTGCTGACTGTTCTAATTTCTTGTTCTTCTTTTTATTGATGCAGAAGTGACAGAAATGTGCCAGAAATGGAGGTGGTAGCTGCTGGCCTGCGGGATAAGTATCCCCAGTGGATGCTTACAGAGAGCCAGGAGGAAGCTTCTTTGGGGCACAAAAAGGTAGGGCATGGCTCGGGGGGTACTCTGCAGGCTGCAAAATAACCCAGCTCTGGAGAGTGTGCTTTTGGTCAGGGCTGTGCCTCTGAGGGAGTTCTGATGTTCCTGCTGCTCACCCAGGAGTGAGGACAAGGTGTTTCTCACCCTTTTAATGAGAGACTTCAAGGTGTAGCCTGGCAGGGGAATTGGTTCTGGGAAGGCCCTTCTGGTGTCCTTCACGTGATAAATGTTCCAGGATGTTTTGCAGCTCAGATGTGTCAGCTGAATTCATTGCTCATCAGTTTTTGATGTCCCAAAAGTGTTGCTATCTCTTTGGTTTTTTGGGTTTTTTTTTTCCTGTGTGTACGAGCAGTTCAGTATAAAAATGCCCACGAGAAGGGACCATCCCTGTAACACCCAAAACAGCTTCAGCAGTTAGAAAATTAATTGATGAGGGGAAAGAACAGAGGATTCAGCTCAGCAGGTTTTATCCCACAAGCTTTGAAATGCTGGTTAGTAAATGCTTAGCAGCTTGGACATTAAAAACTGTCTGGTGAAACAACAACAACTTTGACTTGTTGTTCACTGCGTGCTCAGACCTCAGTAGAGAAGTTGGAGCAGGAACCCAAATCTTTTGATGACAGGGGGGTGTGAACCTGGCTGGGATGGGTATTGCTGGTGAGGACAGATATGATAGGTAACCAGGACCCTCCCAAATTTTCTTTTCCACAAGCCTGGTGCCCAGAGGAGCGTTCTGGAGGATGGGCTGCCACTCCTGGAGTTCTGTGGCTCTGTTGTTTACAGCTACGAAGCCAGTGACTGTTCTCTTCTCTCAGAAGATATCAGGTAACATATTCAGTTTTGTTCTTCTTTCCTTTGAAAGAACTTTTTTTCTTCTTTCCTTTCTCCTTTCCTTTTTCTTTTTTGGGATGGACTTAGCTCTTGGGAATGATTTCCCATTTGGCCTTGTTGGTGGGAGATGTCATTGCTGAACCTTTCAGTCCCTCAAAGCAGCTGATAAGGCTCCAATGCAGATTGATTGCCTTTCATAGTATGGATAATTCCATCAGCTTCAGTGACTTCATGGAGAAGTGTTAATTCCTAACTTGGGCCTGTATGTTTAAAGAACAGACAGTGGATTCATGGTGCAAATGTCTTGTTATTTTCCCCTTTTTTGTGTAGCACAGCTCACGTTGCTGGGGAGGAAAATTCTGTACAAAACTTCCAGTGCTGTGGGATAAATAAAGGTCTGTCTTTCATGGGGTGAATCAAGAAGAGAGGAATAAAAGGAATAAAAACTATTGCATCATCTTTTGCCTCTGGCTGTCCTTGAACCCTGTGTGGCCAAGTTTAAGTAGTGTGGGGGGGCTAAAGGCCCTGTTCCCTGTTGTGGTGCTGAGGGAGAAGAAGAACGAAATCTGGGAGTCCATCTGAGCTAGGGATGAAGGAGTGGGAAAGGTGTTTTAAGATTGTTTTATTTCCCATTATCCTATTCTGATTGATTGATAGGAAACCAGTCCATCTTGATGTGTTTGCCCATGCTGGTAATTGCTGAGTGTCCTCTCCCCGTCCTTCCCTGCACCCACAACCTGCAGAGACTCACAAGAAACGTGTCAGAACTTGCAAGCAGATCCGCAGAGCTTTGAAGCATTACAAAGCTTGGGGTTGGTGTTTCAGAGATAAATGTGAGGGGTGTCTGTTCCTCTCCAGGCAGAGTTTATCAGACGGGGCTGCTGTTGGGTTTGACATCGAATGGCCACCATCATACACGAAGGGCAAGAAGGCCAAAACAGCTGTAATCCAGATGTGTGTCACTGAGGACAAGTGTTACTTGTTCCACATCTCCTCCATGGCAGGTACTGTACTTCCTCTCTTGCCTAGGGCATGAACTGCTCGCTGTTTGCTGTGGTTAAGTTTGGACTTTAGCCTTGAGCAATGGCTGATATCCCCTACTACCTAAGACAGTAAAAATCCATCCTTTTTCTCCCCTTTCCCACCTATAATCAAGGGATTTGTTCTTTGGGTGATGCCTATATGTTAAGACAGTCTTATCTTGCCACATGTGCCTGAAAACAGGGTGTGAGTTCTGAACAGGAGAGAAAGAGCAGAGTCTTACTTGGGGAGAGAATATTTAATTCCAGTTTTACAAATTGAATCCCCTTGCTCCTATAATGAGTTTTATGTTTGGTGCCAAAATAAACAGTGAACCTAAACAGAGCAGGCTGTGGGGGTTTTGTGCTTTGGTTTGTTTTTTTTTTTTTCTAATTTGGCTTCAACAAAAAGCCTTGAAGATGATGGCTCTTGTGCTCCTTATTCCCAGTACCTGCTTTATATGACATCAGCTTTGGGAAGGAATACTGGGTACCTGGTGTAAGGCAGCTGTGGGGAGAGAAGGGGGTGTGCTTAGCCGAGGCTGAATTCATTATGGATGTGAATAAAAGCTTCCAAATAGGGAAAATAGGGATGAGGGAAGGAGATGGCAATTTTATAACCTTTGGTTTAAAATGTTAGATTGAAACTATGCCTGTGAGAGGTTTCTGATTTCCCTGGGGGACTCACGCTGAGGTATAATAGCGATAATTTTAATGTTGGTGTTCAATCCTTTGTCATTTAGAGCAAATGGGGTGGAAAATTTAATTGCTGGAGGCTATTCCATCAGGGAGGCGGGAGAGCACAAAGGAAAATGATGTGAGGAGAGGAAGCTGAGGGAAGGAGTGCCATAAAGAGCTGGAATGCTTTTGATTCTGGCAGGGGAGCTGCTTGTGTGCAGATACCCAGTGTGGCTGATGTGGTACAGCAAAAGGTGCTGTTTCCTTCTGGGTGGTTTTCCAAAATGCCTGTTCTTGCCAGAGGAAGATGCACTTTGAACTGAGTGACTTGTGCAGGAGCCAGAGCCAATTTCTGCTTATTATGGCCGTGGATGTGATCTGCAGAAATGCTGGCCAAATCACAATAAAAAGCAGTAAGTCCTAGCAAAAAAAACTTTCTCCTGCAGGAGGAATTGAGTATTCTAGGATTGTGTGTTAATGGCAAAGCCACACTTATTTATTTTTTGGGAAGATTGTTCATAATTTTCTATTTTTTAGGGTTTTTTAAAAATTTTTTTACAGATTTCTCAAAACGTGACCTGTTTCTCAGCTTGTGGCTTTTGCACAGTCTCTAGCTTAGACTTTTTGGGTTTTGTTAGTCACTTTTCTAGGAATGAGGTGGTGGAAATGGGGCATTAGTCCTCCACTGCGGAGTGCCCATCCTTGAAGGTTTTAATGGTGATTCCCTTAGGTGAAAATCCCTTGTACAGCAAGCCGGCTGTGTATGTTGCAGGCTTTCATTTGATTGAATTCTCTCTCCTTTGTGGAGGATTTGCCATCTTTTCCTATGGCTCACATGCTTTGGAAATGCTGTATTTTGTCTGCATCTCCTAGCAGCAGGCTGCTGCTGTTTGGGGGGTTTTACCAGTTATTTTTTAATGCTTTGGGGGTGCAGTTTCCCAGTCCATAGCACAGCAGACTGTGGCTGCAAGTGTTACCTGCATGGTGGCAGCCATCAAAGGGCAGGGATAATTGTGCAAAAATGAAATCAGTGATGCCAAGTGTTGGTTGAAGTACATAAATACATATTGCAGGACTGAGAAAAGGTGGGGTTTGCAATGAAACCCAAGGCAGATAAGCACCGTGTGCCTGTGCAGTTCTGTGTGTTTGCAGGTACTAGATTTGCACTTGTGACTAATTCAGGGTATCCAGCTGTGGGGTCCTGAAGGTATGGATTTAAATAAGATGCTCTGAATTTTAAATGGGAGCAAACACACAGGGGAGGAAAAGGCTGTTATTGTTCAAGGATGAAGTGTCTGTGGCTGTTCTTCCTGTAGAAAATGAGATGAGAAAGCTGCCTGCTTTAATTCAGTCCTGTAAGCTTGAAAATACCCTTTGATCCAGGATTGCTGTGCCATCAGTTTGGGAGAAATCAAAATATAATGCTCAGTATCTGTGTGCATCTTTGAACATTGTGGGTTTTTGCTTGCTGACAAGAATGACATGTTTGGGCTTGGCACAGCATCTGGTTGGTGAATTCTGTTTTCCAAATGCTGTTGTTGGAGCAGCCCAGCTTCAGCTCTGAGTGTGTCTCCAGAGAATCTGTGCTTCTGGTGATTTCCCATGCTTATGGTTTAAACTGTTGCCCAGAAATGTGAAATAGCAAAAACCGTGAAGAAATTATGTGGGACATAGTAAAATAGTTTTTGATCTCACCTAATGAACACTGAATTTTGAGAATTCAAGTATCTTTTCCAGTGGAGGGTTGCGTTTTTTGCTGTGTGATTTAACAACCAGAAAGACAAGTAAGGGTTTGGGCTGTTTTTTTGGGTTTTTTTTTACTTGGTTTGTTTTCAGGTACAGGATTATTTGTGTATTTCAAGTACTTCCTTCTTGCTTGTCTGCAGATTATCCATCACAACCAGTTGAAGTTTTCAGTGATTCCAGAGAGAAATCAAATAAACAGAGGACCTTTGGTGGCTTTTCTTTTAAAAGTACAGGGTTTTGCAGATGGCCATTGTGCTTGGATTTTGTCATTTCCATTAGACTTTCTGGCATCTTCCAGTATTTAGTTTCTCATGTTTGGGCTTAATCTATTTTAGGTTTTCCCAAGGGACTCAAAAGGCTGCTCGAAGATGAAACAATTAAAAAGGTTGGCGTAGGAATTGAGGGAGATCAATGGAAGCTGATGAGTGACTTTGAAATCAAACTGAAGAGCTTTGTGGAGCTGGCTGACGTTGCTAATGAGAAAGTAAAACTTAAACCCTTTTTGTTGTGGGAGGGAATCTTGTTATGGTGCTGTGCAAAAGGAGGCTTCCTTGTCTTGATTGGAGTTCCATTCCAGTAGCAAACGTGTTCTGTGAAATTAAGCAGAGATCTATTGTAACTTACTTAGAAGCTGTTTAAAAACACCTCTCAGAGCCTGCAGAACTAAGCACTGTCTTTCAGTGAGCCAGTTTTTAATCAACATTTGTCCCCTCTCAGGTCCGTTGGCTCTTAGTATTTACGAGATATGCCTTTTGAATTTGGCTGCAAGTGCTTTTCCTTTAATTCTTAGTGATGGAGATGGCCAGATTGTTCTGCTGGCAGTGGTGTCATTGTCCCAGCAATGACTGAGCCTTATAGACAGGGTACAAGAAGGCAGGCCTGCTGCCACGGCTTGCTGGGGGCAAGAGGGAGGCACCAAGTTCTTCCTTGAAGTCCTCCCTGCAGAGCTGTTTCTGCCACACAGTCTGGAGCAGTGGAAATTCCTCGATTCCTGTCTTTCTCAGGCTGCTGTCACCTCAGCTCCGGTGTGGGTGCTGTTCCCAGCACCTGGTGAGCTGCTCAGCAAGTTGTGCTGCATTTGGCACACCCTGAATTTCAGTTCAGTATCAGGGATTGTTTGGTGCAGGGACACCTGTGCAGCCCTTTTAGGGAAGGCAGACAGAGCTTGTTCATTACTTACCAAATCCTTCTTATTTCTAGTCCCTTAAAGCTTTTCTGTCTGTGTGCACCAGGGATTTCCTTACCTGTGCTTGATCTCCCCACCCATTTTTCATTCCTTCTGGGATCCAACATTTGGAGCAGTGCTTTTCCTAGGGCCACTTTAGAGTTTTGCTTCCTCCTGGATTGGACATGATGCAAATTAACTGTTTTGCTCAAGGAACCAGAGGAGCTGTTACTTCTCAAGCTTGGAGTTTCCTCAGTCACCCTTTTTTTTTTTTTTTTTTTAATCCAGTCATTCCACTCAGGAAAATTTGTTATGAAGATGAGCAATGTGATCTCTGATAGCAGCTTAAAAGGCTTCTGCTAAAGAGAAAACAAACCAAAAATAAACTTGAAAGAGAACAAAAGAACAGGGTTATATATAATGGCACAATGGGAGGGGAAGGGCTGGGGGAGCCTAAAAAGAACATTTGGGAGGGTTTTTTTAATACCAGGCTCAAGGCAATGAGCTGCTAATGCTGCACTGCTGCTGTTGAGCTCCACAGTTGGGCACGTTTTCCAATCTGGAATAGCAGCACTCAGAGCAGTGGTTAGTGTGGGCTAGACCTGTGCTCTTCTGCTTTGTGCTTGATTTCAGCCTGACAAAAGATGGCCAACACGCACAGGCAGGCTTTAATATTCCTGAGTTTTTATTAGACAAGTCCCTGGTGCTGGATACTGAGTTTTTCTAATTAGAAAGGCAAATAACAGGAAAATCCTGGAGGAGAGAGGGGGTGCTGTTTAAGTCTAGGGCTTTTATTTTATCAACCCAGCGGTTGTTTTGTACAGATACTTCATATTTTTGACAGTGTGACAGCACCGAAAAGAGTTACTGCTTTGAAAAACTAAGTATGCTTTGACTAACCCAGAGCTCTTTGCTTCTAACAAAGGAATAAGTACACTTTGCTCTTTTTGGGGGGAGGTGCAGGTGCTTTCCTTTTTAAACAAATCCTCTGCTTTTGGTGTTGAGTTTGGATTTTTTTTCCCCAGCTGAAGTGTAAGGAGACGTGGAGTCTGAATGGCTTGGTGAAGCACCTTTTTGGCAGGCAGCTGTTGAAGGATCAGTCTGTCCGCTGCAGCAACTGGGAAAGGTTTCCACTCAATGAGGAGCAGAAGCTCTATGCAGCCACAGATGCCTATGTATGTACCACAGGGGATCACCATTCCAGCCTCTGGGAGTAAATCCCTTCTCCAGTGTGCTCCTAGCTGCTGGTTATTTCTTTAGTAACTTCTCTGCAGGTGTTCACTGTGGTTTGTTACCACTTTTGGATGCCTTTCCTTCTGGTTTTGTCATCTTTCTTAGCTGCTAATGAGCCCAAATCTCATTAAATATGGTATGGGAGGTGAAATTCAAAAGCTACTTGGAAGAAACACAGCCTTCACTGGTGGCTAATACAGGACCACAATATGGACTGTCAGGAAGAGTTTGGTTATATATGAGATTTGTGCTTCTCCAGAAGTCCAGAAGTTTTTTCAGTATTTTGATTGAGTTTTGATTTATCTGCTGTTCTGTCAAGGGTTTTACCAATATGCTACCGGGTGCCACTTGGTTCCTGGAAGGAAATCATTCCTTATGGCAAGGAAAAAGCCCCCTTCAGTCTATTATTTCTAGGCTTAGAGGAAGTGATATGGGGCAGTGGTTTCTTTTCTGACTTCTAGTTTAGTTAAAAGTTTGGCCTGGAGGGTTTAGCACCTGTGAAGAACAAAAACAGTAAGGAAAACATTTAAAATTTTTTTTTGTGCTTGCGTCAGCTTTTGTAGCCATTTCTTCCCAGGCAGTGCATCTTTTCCACTATGCTCTGTTCACCTGGCCTGCCTTTTGGAGCCTCCCAGGAAAACATGAGGGAGTTACTTGTTTCTTTTTCAACACATGTAGCCTAATTAGCACATTGCTGGCTCTAGGCTGTATTATTCTGTTAGAACTCATTATTCATACCAAGGGAAATACTAAACACACCAAATCCATCTTGGTAGGTTTGTAGCTCTTCTCCTGGAGCACAGCATGAAATCTGAATGAGGTGAGCAGATGGTGGGACTGGGAGCTGAGTACTGGGAGCTTTCTGTGTGCAGCCAGCTTGCTGAGATTACCCACTCTGGGATCTCTGCAAGAGTATCCATTGCAGAGGGAGTCCCCAGCCAGCATTTGGCCCTTAGTGCGGCATTCTGGAACATGTAACCTGGTCCTGATGGACAGGGGAGTCAGGGTAGTAATTAGTATGATGTGAGCCGTATTCCAGTTTGGAATTCTGCTGATCACACGGTATTGGCCACGCTTTGCCTGATTAACTCCTGATTAATTTTTTTTTTGTTGTTTTTTCTCTGTGGAGTACTGAGTACTAATTATTTCTTTTCTCTCCTAGGCTGGCTACATTGTTTATGAAAAACTGAAAAATATGAATAAGAGTGACCAGAAATTATTTAGCATGATGAAAGGTAAGCTGTCCACCCAGGCATGATGAATTTATTCCGTGTACAATTGAAAGGTCTTGGATGCTCCGGGTAACCATGCCCTGTGACTGTTTTCCATAGGATGTGGGAAGGTACTCTTAGGATGTTTGTTTGTGTTTGTCTCTGCTGTACACAGAGATGGGAAGAATTCCCACTGTCATTCCGGTTTGTTTATGGAAACACTTCATTGAGTTGATTTCAGTGCTGCTGATGCAGGGACAAATACCCAATTTAAGATGAAATTGGGCCACAAAACAAACCATGTTAGGAAGTGGTGTTTTTATTGAGGCATATCAACAAATAGGACCCAAATGTTTTAGAGAGCTTAACATTATTTACTTCATCAGAGGAGATTTTAAAATCTTAGTTTTTGTTCGGTGCTATGTTTCATAAAGAAGATATAACAGCTAGCTTAAGGCTGAAAAAGAGGGGTGGCGAGGGGGTTGTTTCCTTTTTATTTTGGCTGAATCTCACTTTTCTGCCAAAGGCAGGAGTGGCAGTGCTACCCCCTTGATAAGAGATGCAGGATTTGGCCTTGATTTAGTCAGCACGTCTGTCTTAGCAGCTCTTTTCTGGGAGCTGGAGGGAAGCTGGGAGGGATCACTTGGTAGCAGTCCCATTGTGTACCTGTTTTCCCTGAGCTTGTGTAATGGAAGAGATACAATGCTGAAATACTTGGCCTGATTCTCTGTGCTTGATTTTGAAGCCCTGGAAAGTGCTGTCATTTCAGTTGTAGATCTTGTAGGAATGCAGCCACAGGAATGTGAGTTCTTGACACTGAAGTGTTGGACCCCAATTATTACAAAATAACGAGTTGTTGCACTTGTTACAGATGCCACATCTGAGGGTGTGAAGGAGCGCTTGGCTTCACTGGCTGAAGAGATAACAGACCTGGCTTCTCACATCCCAGACTCTTCTGGACAACTGGAAAACTTCCAGGGGTCAGTTTTTTGCTGCCTTGTCTCTACCTCCACAATCATTGTTTTGCTTTTGATCTCTGAGGTCCTGCGCAGCTAAGTACATGTGTTTGAACAGGCATCAGTCATCTGTTTGTTGTTTTCCAAGAAAATGTGGGGTTTTATGTGTAGGGGTATGTTTTTTCACTGGTCTGATTGCAACGGATTTGACACTGAACTTGGCTGAATTTTGTTCTGAAGCGTAGTAACTGCCTCTGTAATTTTGTTTTACCTTCCTTGATTTTACCTCCTAGGGCTGCAGAAATACTAGCTGAAATATCAGAGAGCATCAGTGCCTTAAAAACCACCCTGTTGGGCTCAGGTTCCCCTTCTGGACTGGAGAGGAGCTGTGGTGCAAATGCAACACATTTTGAAGCCAAGTCAGCAAATGTCAAAGCACGAAAAGCAGAATGTGCTGAGCAACCTCAAGGTGACCTCAACATCTGCTCTGATGCTACGCTGGCTGTCCTCTGGGAGGAAGAAATGAGTGGAGAGGAGGCGCAGAGAGGTAACAGTGCTCTGGAAAACGGGGCTCCAGCAGCCAGATTTACAGACAGAGAGGACAGAGATGACTTCATGTCCCTGGACATTACTGAGCAAGAGCTTCAGGTCTTGGAACGTCAGGCTGCAAAGGAATTGGTCAGTGAAGTTGCACCCGAGGTAATGAGAACTTGTTGAGTTCTAATATTTCTTTCAGGTATTTTTTTTTTTTAATGGACGGAATTCAGAGCTGAATTATGTTTGGTAAGAAGTTAAAGCATAAGGAGAAGTGGTTTGTGGGAGGTACAAAAGAATGGAAGGTTGTGGGTAAAATAGAAATTTCTTTGCTTCTAAGAGCATCGTGTTGACTTTGTAGGAGGCATGTTCCACAGACAATGAACAAAATGTATCCTGTGTCATTGAGAGTGATGAAGAGCTAGAAATGGAGATGCTCAAAGTGAGTGCCTCAGGGTGTATTTCTCAATTTTAAATTTTTTTTTTCTAATGATGCTGCTCTGGGATCACAGTGGAGTGGAGCACAACTAAGGGGAGGGAATATGAAGCAAAATGGTGCTGCTTACAGAATAAATACAAGGATACCTAAAGAATTCAATTTGCTGCTGTTAGATTTGAGTGTCACTTGCTTCCTGTGTCATCTTTACTACACCAGCTTGGACTTGACCCACCCACTAGATTAAAGTTGTTATAACTAGATTGAAACTTGATTCCCATATCTTATGACCTTGGATAGGCATTTTGTCTACCCTTCCATCCTCCAAAATAACCTTTTTCTTCTTAATTTCTCAGTCTCTAGAAGATGTAGATGATTGTGAAGGAGTTTTACCTGAGGGGGAGTCCAATAAAGCCCAGAAAACTCCTGACACAGAAGTGGATGTAGCACCAGATGATGATGAAGATGAAGGCATTGAGGAAGAGGAGGAGGAATATTTTGGTATGGATTTTTAAAACTCTTAGTGTATGATGAAATAATTTTTTAGAAATCACTGTCTGTAGGAGCAGCCGTGGAAGCACAGTGACTTTTAGGGATTGTTTTCTCAAAATGTGAAGATAAAGCTCACCTGGGTTTCTAAAGGAAACTTGCACTGTGTCAAGAGGAAAATACAAAGGTGTGCTTGGCAGAAGAGTGTGGAGTTCTGCCAAGATCAGCTGGTGTCTGCTTCAACTGATGTGGGGGCCCTGCAGAGCTGAGGGGACCTGCTCAGAACACAGCATGGGGGAGGTGACACCTCCCCTGTCTGCCTGTGTGCTTCTCCTGTTGCTGCTGCCTGGCAGAATTCCGCAGAAATTCTGCAGAAATTCTGCCTTGGGGCTGATTTTGACTTGCTTTGGGGTTGTCCCTTTTGAGAGAAATCAAGTGGGGAAAAGCAGGTGAAATGTGAGGGGAGACACACCCTGACTGGTTTGGGCGATCCTGTTCCAGATGATGCAGTTAGGCATTACAGTCCTATTGCTTTATCTCATTAATCAAGCCATATGTTCTCCTCCTCATGCAGGGTCTCTGAGGAGCCTCCTTGCTTTTTTAATCTTTCATTCTAGCCTGTAAATATCTGGAGCTTGATATCTCTCTTTTCACAAATTGCCCAAATTCTAACCCCTGGGCATCACAAACCATGAGCAGACTGTTGTTTGTGGAGACAGTGCTGTATCTTTTTAAAATTTAATCCCAAATGACTGTTTTCTCCTCTCTCCTACTGAAGATCCACTGCTGCCAGAACCTGGAGAAAGCCACATCATATGTCTGAAGACCTATTTTGGACATTCTTCATTTAAACCGTGAGCATATTTTCTGTTACAATGGACACTCTGGGGTCTGTGTTCCTGCCCTTCCTTCAAACTGGATGATGTATTTATTACTGCTTACTTGAGAAAATGGCAACAAACAAATCCAGGTCTTGTTCACACTCTGTTGTAGTGGAGATAACTGATCCACAAACACTGTGAGAACTGCAGGTATTATTTGTGATCTCCTGTGAGTGTCTGCATCAGGTGCTGCTTGCCTGAGTCCTGTTAGAGATCCCCTCTCTGGCCTTGCCTGCAATACTGGAGTGTCTTGAGTGGCTGCAACATGCAAAGACAACACTCTGAGGCAGCCTCAAGGGTCCCTTTAACCCACATTTGAACAGAATATGCAGTCCCATGCAGTTTACTTGTTATCTGTGGTGGCAAAAATTAAGTATTCCCCTTTGTTTAATTTAAAGGGTCCAGTGGAAAGTGATCAATTCTCTTCTGGAAGACAGAAGAGATAATCTTGTTGTCATGGCAACTGGTGAGTTACCATTGCATCCTCAGAAACAATAAAAAGTCGTTCCCTTTTTGGGGGTGAGTAGTAAAACAAACATGGCTCGGTTCTTCAGGCTCACCGAGGTGTTGGAATTGTCTGCTCTGGCTGCATAGAAAGCATGATATCTCACTTGTGCTTTTTTTCTTTTCCCTCTCAGGCTATGGGAAAAGCTTGTGCTACCAGTTTCCTCCTGTTTACACTGGACACACTGGAGTTGTCATCTGCCCTCTTATCTCCCTGATGGAAGACCAGGTGCTGCAGCTGACGTGAGTGGCATGGTAGCAGTGACAGGCTCACAGAGATGCTGCCTGTGGCCTCCCTGGGTGTTTGCCATTTGCAGCCTGGTGCACAGCAGGCTGTTGGTGTGTCAGCTGCAGAGCTTGTGTTTCTCAAGGAACACACACAGCCTGGGTCAGCAGTCTCAGATCCATGGACTGGCCACGTTGGTTGAACCAGAGGCTGAGGCTGCAAAGGATGGATGCTGCTGAGAGGTTTCTGAAGGCATTTATTTCTGGACTCACATCACTTTTGTGTTCAGACCAAAGTGATAGGGGAGCTTTCTGAGGCTGTCAGAGTCATGTCAAAGTTTGGTGGGGCTTCCTTTGGGTCTGAGGAGTTTCATCTGAACCCAGTATAGCTGGAAGCTGTAGGCAACCCAGATCAAAGCTACAGCACAGGCTTTCAAGAGGGACAGTTTAGTAGGTCTCCTAACACCTGGCCTCTTCACTTCTTAAGAGATCTGAGGGGGGAACTTGTGGGTGACACCAAATCACTCTGACATGAGCATTTTTAGGTGTTGTCAGGATAAATCTCTTTGATTTTTAGTACCTGATAATGCTTTCTCCACATGTATTCGTTTCCTATTGTAAGAGCTGTTCACTTCTGACACTTTTTCAGTGAAGCTGTGGGACTCATGCTGAGTTGTCTGGTTCATTCCTGCCTTGTCCAACTTGGGAAGAACGGGTCTTTTGTGAACAAGGGGATATAAAGATGTTTTGAAGTGAAGAACATCAATTATGTGTGGCATTTTCTGCTGCATGTCATGGCTGTGTGCAGATGAATGGCTGGACAGCCTAAGCTCCTTGACTATTACTCAGCAGGGTCTCTGTGTGTTCAGCTGCTGCTTTGACTTTTTCACTGTTTCCCTCAGTGGAAGGGGTTTATTCCCCACCTTCCCAGTGGGTCATTCATTTTGAAGGCCGAGGAGACTGAATTCCTACAAACTGCAGCAGTTTGTCTGTCAGTCTGGCTGCAGTTTGGACTGAGCAGCTGTGGAAACCAAAGGCTCTGAAACAATGCAGCAAATCACCAAGTTAAGAGGTAAAATATCAATCAGATGAGCTGGTAATTATGTCATTAAAAACCAGCCACCTGATTTAAAATTAGCAGATGCAGCGTCAGTAGCTCACAAAAGACTGAACAAGGTAAAAAATTGTGGGCTAGGCTTATATCCAAATGTGAGGAACTGCAGCAGTGAATAGTTAAAGAAAACACACTTAACATATTCTTTTGGATGTTATATTTGTCAGCTTATGCATAGAAAATGTCTTCCTTTTTCTGATTCCTGCTAATCCAGTGTATGTCTTGTGGAGACAGATGGAGGGGAAGTGCAAGAGCATTTGGGTGGCAGGAAGAACTATGCATCACTCTTGCTTTTTCAAAAGGTGTTTCACACAAAGATCCTTGAAGAAAGTAGTCTCTGACCTCACAGCTTGAACTTCCTTTAAAAATGCTGGCACAGGCTGGAAACTGAAGCTTGGAGAGTGAGTCTGTTCATGACTGTGCTTTTTTATTTCTGCAGAATGACAGGGATTCCAGCTTGTTTCCTTGGTTCAGCTCAGTCCAAACAGGTCAAGGATTCCATCAGAGGGTGAGTTTTAGCCAGACTTTCTGGTACTCTGGGCTGTGACATAGGGGCGCTGGAGGGGTGTAGTTTCATCATCACTGAAACTCCTGGTTCTGGCCCTACCCTGGGACCTGGCATTCAGGATATTGTTTGCATTCACCCAGGCTGAGCGTGTGGGAGGCTACAGCCACCCTCTTGTGCCTTTTGGCTGGGGAGATGGAGCTTATTGACTCAGCTGTGTTCTGATTTATACCTGATTTTAGTCAGGTTTTAGACCTTTATCTGTCCCTTCTTATGCTAAAGGCTGGCAAATCTGGTTTTCCTTTTCCTGTAATGCCTTGCTTTCCTGTGGTTCTGGAATGTTTTCTATGATCTTCACTTAATTCCTCTTGTTTCCCATCAGAAATCTCTTGTTCTCATACTGCTTTTCAATGCAGTCATGATTTTATTGAATTTAATTGTCTGGGGTCTTCTCTTCTGTGTCAGCATATTTTTTTCTCTGGCCTTTCAGGGGTCAGTACAGAGTCATATACATGACTCCAGAGTTTTGTTCAGGGAACTTAAAGTTACTTCAGGACCTTGACCAAACTGTTGGTAAGTTGGAGAGAAGATTGTGGGTGAGTAGCCAGGCAGCTTAAATTGATAATTATGTTTAAGCCTTTTTTGATAATTGAAGACTTTTCACCCATTTCTTGGTGAGAGTAGTGACACCATTTATTGCCACTCATCACACAAGAGCCTGTCACTGATGAAAAAAAGAACATGAGAGTGTTTGTCTGAGACAAACAGGGGCTTTGTGTTACAATCCACAAAATACAACAAATGGCATCTGTAATTCTTATTTGTGACTATGATTGAGAAGCAGTGAGTAGGAAAAGGTCCTGCTGGCATTAGCTTGTGGTTTTGATCCGAGTGAGGGATGTTGGATTGTGGCGGGGGGACACTGTAAAAGCTCTTGGGCCATTTTTAGGAAAGAGTCCTTAAAGTTGATGCAGCAGAAAGCATTCCAGAACAAGAGCTAAGGCACTGCTGGTGACTTCTCAGGCAAGCTGGAGCTTGCTGTGCTGTGGTTTTGTGTCCCTCAGGTATCACCCTCATAGCTGTGGATGAAGCTCACTGCATCTCTGAGTGGGGCCACGACTTCAGGAACTCCTTCAGAAGTTTAGGCTTGTTAAAGGAGACTCTGCCATCGGTGAGGTTTGGCTATATTTGGTTTCTGATACGAGAAAAGGGTTCTGTGTGATAGTTTGGAGATACCAGCCTTTGGATGTCATGCTCTGACCGTGCTGGTTTGGAGTTGGAGCATCTCTGTCAGTGATTGGGCTTTGTAGGTTTTTCACAATGTTTAAACGAAGGATGTTCTGAACTTGGACTACCAGAAACTTATGAAATTTAAATTGCTTTGTATCCTTGTGCTGAGGAAGATGATGTCCCTAAGCTTCTGGTTTAATATTGAAGGATTTTGTTTTACCTGACTGAGTGGCTTGTAGGAGCATGCCATTGATTTCTAGACACTCCTCAGGCACTTACTGCATAAGCTCAAAAATTTAGACCTGAACTTAACATGCTTTTATTGGAAGTGTGATCCTATATTCCCTAAATTTAGCTAATCACATCAGTGAATTGTTTTGGACTCCTTGAAGATGCATTCAGAATAAAACTTTGTATCTCAAGTGTTCTCTTCCTGTCTGCTCTCTCAAGAGCTTTGGTCTAAAATGTTCAAGAAGCTCAATATAAACTGTATTTTTCAAATGACTGAACTCATCCAATGGTAAACACATTGGAGTGCCTGTATCAGTAGACTCTTGAGGTTTTTGGTGTAAAAGATTATCAATGAGAGGTCAGGAATGCTACTCTCCATCTCTTTGCAGGTCCCCATTATTGCTTTAACTGCAACTGCGAGTCCCTCAATTAGAGAGGACATAGTGAAATGCCTGAACCTGAGGAATCCCCAAGTCACCTGTACCAGTTTTGACAGACCTAACCTGTACCTGGAAGTTGGACAGCAAAGTGGAGACATCTGTAGGGATTTGAAGCAGTTCCTAACTAGGAAAGGAAGGTAAGGATTTAAGACTGATTTTGATCCCTCAGATGTGTTTTTTTACAGGTAGGTGGCTTTTTTTGTTCTGTATCTTTACGTGTTGTTGTTCTTGTTATTTTCAGCAGTTCTGTGTATGAGTTTGAAGGCCCCACTATCATCTACTGCCCTACAAGAAAGGCCACTGAGCAGGTGATGTGTGCACTGAATAAACTCAAAGTGGCCTGTGGTACCTACCATGCTGGGATGGGCAACAAGCAGAGGAGAGACACTCACCACCAGTTCATGAGGGATGAAATTCAGGTGTGTGGGACACAAAATTCTCTTGGTCCTATTTAGAATTGCAGAGTTTTTGGGAGAAGAAAATTTTAGAATATCGACATGTGTTAACCATGTCCTCTGTCTGCAATCCTGGGTGAAGAAATTGCTGGTCTGTGCTGACAGGAATAAGATTCCTGGCTTTTCTTTTTAATTTCTGTGGCAATTCCCTTAAAAATGCATGGTTTCCAAGGAAAATGGTGGTAGCTGGGACAAGATCACAACTTCAGTGAGCCGCTTCTTTCCTGGGTGGCAGAGATAACCTGGGACTTCTCGTGTTCCTTTTCCTGATCTCTTCTGTGCCTGTTGAGAACAGCTGCTGGAAAACACTCCTGCATTTGCCAGAGCACATCATCCCTCTCACAGTTATGATCCTGTGGCTGTGCTCTGGCCAAACTCAGCACTGTGGGTCTGAAGCTCTTGTAATTCAGGCCGAATTTTGGGTCTGTGGCAGCAGACTGACACCGAATGTGTGTGAGTTAACCCGGGCATATTCTCTGGGATCACCTGAAGGCAATGTGGCTCGTGTTTTTGCAGTGCGTCGTGGCCACGGTGGCGTTTGGAATGGGCATCAACAAAGCCGATATCCGGCTGGTTATCCACTATGGTGCCCCGAAGGAGATGGAATCCTATTACCAGGAAATGGGGAGAGCCGGGCGGGACGGGCTTCCTGCTGCCTGCCACATCCTGTGGGCCACAGCAGACCTGGCCTGTAACAGGTAAAGCTCTGAAAGGCACAAAACAGGTAACAGCCCTTTCCTGCCTCCTCAGGGCCTTTTGCCGTGGGTCTAGCTGTTGATGTGGTGATGGTAAAGTGAGGCAGGAAGGGCCTTTGTATGAGTTCCACAGAGATGTTTATTCCAGCCACACGTGCAGACTGTCCAGGGTCAGCAAGGCTCATGGGAAGGGTCCAGTTTGAAGTATATGGATGCTAGAGGCTGGGAGAGCATCAGGGGCCAATTGTCAGGGGGCATGGGGCAGTACAAAGGTGGGGTTGGGGTATGGGAGCCAATGGGGAAATTGGGAGGGAGAGACTGAGTGAGACAGGGATGAAGAGGGGGTTAACAGGGCTGAGTGAGGGAGCAGAACAGGGGTACATTGGCATAACAGAATAGGGGATCCTGTGAGAGAAGCCTCTTCTGTCTCCTTAACATAGGGAAAGCCTCTCAGGGTCCACTGATCTCCTCAGATCTTTGCTCTTACTTGGGCTTGGAAGAACCTCTCTGTCTCTCTCCTGTTCTGACCTCTTTGGGATGATGTTTAGAAGAACAGGAGTGAAGGGCTCTCCTGAGTATGTCCCATGCTCTGAGGACCAAGGTGGTGGAGAAGCAGGCAGGCAGGGTTTGGTTTTTGTCGGATTTTTTTTCTAGCTCTTCCTGGTGAATTAGAGAGTGTTGTGTGGCATGTTTTGGTTTTGGTGTGGGACAGGGGAACAGCAGGCAGCCTTTAAGGTTCTGCATCTTTTGGTTCTGTCTCAGACGCCTCCTGAAAGAGATCCGCAATGACGAGTTCCGGCTGTACAAGCTGAAGATGTTGGCAAAGATGGAGAAGTACCTGGTGTCCAATAGCTGCAGGAGGAAGTGAGTGCTGGATCCTGTTTAGTGCTTTGTCACTGCAGGCAGCTTTGGTGAGAGCTGCTGGGACTCAGGCACAGCCGGGGGTTGTAACCAGAAGGCGTCTCAGACTTGCAGTGTGTTCTACAAGCACAGAAATGTTCTATTCTACCTTAATAAGCAGTATCAAAAGTACAGCCTTCAGCACATTTGTACCTTTCCTTATTTGCTTTTTTATTTTTTTTTTTAAAAAAGACTTTTTCTTTAGAGGAATCAAGGTTAAATAATTGGTTCCCCAGTGAATTAATTAATGATGCTGATTTCAACTCCATTTTCTGCAATAAATTTGGTGTGTAAATTCTTGGTCTTATATTGAATTCTTTTTGTTCCCTTGGGTAGAATCATCCTGTCTCATTTTGAAGACAGACAACTCCGAAAGGTTTCCTCTGGCATCATGGGCACAGAAGAATGCTGTGATAATTGCAGGTCCAGGTAAGCTTTCTTCCCTGAAGGCTGATCCTAGAGGTTATAATCTCTCAGACTGACTTACAAGGCAAATTTTCTAAAAGAACTGACTCATGCATCTGATCTTGCAGCTGCTCAGCCTGAGGTTTATTTCTGAACATCTCTCTAACCTTTCTCTAGTGAGAAAAGTAAGTCGAGTGAACTATGATAAGCTCTAAGTTAGGCTGTGGGAAGGCCTGGAAACAGAGCAGGATCATAGTTCATAAAAGGGGTTTAGAGCAGCACTCAGTGAAAAAACACTTCTATTCATCAGTTTAAGCCCTCTTAGGTAATTAATCCCACAAGACAACACTTGCAAATGGTGTGTGGTACCAGGTGTCTAAGGCTAAATTGCCCCAGTGTCCAGGAACTGTTCTCCTGTGCTGACATGTGCTCTTTTAACCTTGCTAATAATCTCATAGATGTGCTGAGGGGGACTCTGGAGTCTGGTAGTCACAGAGCTATGAGCAGGAACACCTTTGTCACTTTCTTCTGTATTTACAATAAAGCTTTTCCTGAAGTTACAGTAAAGCATTCCTTGCTCTTGCTTTTAGCCTGGTGCTTTCTCATCCCAGGCAAGATGTTAGGCTGTGTTGCTTTCTGGAGAAGTGTTACCAATTTAGCTACTGAATTTCTGTATGTCAAGGATTAGGACAGCTTTACCTGGCCTCTACTACAACTAACTAAACTAAAAAAGAATTTAAAAGATCATTATTTCCCTCTTTGCAGTCACTCTGCTGTGCTAATAAAGAGCCAGGTAGTGAATTTGTATTGCAGAACTGAAATTACTTAAAAAAGATGATTTTCATTTTTCTCCTTAGGAGTGGTTTGTGCCAGTAATTTTTCAGGTGGTTCTTTGAGTCAGTAAGAAATACATTAACAAACCTTACATAGCCTTTCACGGGGTTGCTCTTTACTCCTGGTTTTTGTTCTTCCTTTACATTCTCAAAGAAACAGAGAAAAAAGCTTTTAAGTGCAGTTAAAGAAATGTTGTGCATGCCCAAACCAATGCAAATATTTAAATACTGAATTCAGAAGTTTGCTGAGACAATGTTGTTAACAGCAGGTGTCATGGAGAACGTGCTGTTGGGTTGGGCAGTTGTCCGAGAAATTACCTTGATAGAAATAGAAATGTGTCTTGAAGTTACACCAATATAAATAATTAAATGTGTTTAGACATACAGAACTAGGACTGACATTAGAGGCTAAGTACAAGTCAATCACCTGTGGTTATTTCGTTTAATTATCTCATTAATCACTGGGTTGACAGCGTTTGGGGCACTGGAGAAGGGGGCTTGATCTGTTTGTGTTAAGCTCTGCTTCCTTTGTGCCTTTCAGCAGCTCCCGCCTTGCAATCCCCAGTGACTTCCAGGGTGGATTGCAGGACTTTGGGAAGCAAGCACACCAGCTGCTGTCTGCAGTGATTGCCCTGGACGAGAGGTTTGGGACCAGAATGCCAATTCTGCTACTTCGGGGGTCTGTAAGTGATGGTGCAGCTCCTTGTGTGTGTTCTGAGGGAGGGGCTGTGGCAGTGTCTCTCTTAATTTGATCTGTTAGTCAGTACAGGGATATCCATTCACATCAATGTGTGTACACTGTTTTTCTTGGCGAGACAGATGGTGGTACAGAGAGGTAGTCTTGACCTTAGGAAGCTGCTCAGCTCCACTCCCCATGCAACAAGCAAGATGATTGTCCTCCAACTTTTCTATGAAAATGCGTCATTTTGCTTATCTTGAAAGGAACAGCCTTTTCAAAATGAAGGATAAATATCTTGGCTCAATTAGCTGGATTATGTTTGAATAAAGCAAAGGATATGGCTTTCACTGTAGCTTTGTTGCTGTCTGACTTGGAGTACTGAAGTAAGAAGTAGGGTACCAGGATGAATATCAATTAATGTTTCTATGCACCTTTAATTGTAATTGTTTTGAAATACTAAGCAAGAAACTCACTGGTAATAAATTAGAATAAGAACAAAATACTTTTTATGTTTACAAGCTGAGGAGGGAAAGGAACGACCTGTAGTACTTGATAAAGCTGGGTGAATTATGTCCCTTTTTCAACCTTTTAGTGAACTTAAGCTGCTGATTGTCACCCAAGCGTAACTAGGAAAAAATGAACTTGCCACGGCCTTGACAGTGGAATAGGTTATAGGAGGCTCCTCACATACTGGGCTTTTGGTTTACTGTACTTGAAGCTTCCCTGCATAAGGCGTGGACAAACCTGACAGATTCTTTCAAAACTTTCAGTGCTCTCAACGCTTGCCAGACCGGTACCAGAGGCACCCTCTCTTTGGCTGTGGGAAAGAGTGGCCAGAGAACTGGTGGAAACTGCTCTGCCAGCAGCTGATAATGGAAGGATTCCTCAAAGAAGTCTCAGCCCCTAGCCACAAGTTTGCAACCATCTGTGTGCTCACCCAGAAGGTACTTCTGGTAGTGCAGTGACCTGCTGAGGGCTCCTCCTGAGTAATGCACAGCTAAGCCGTGTGGTTTATTTCTTACAGGGTAGAAATTGGCTGGCAAAAGCTGGATCTGCCTCAAATCCAAGTCTTCTATTACAGTCCAGTGAAGACCTTAATCTGCAGAGAGCTTCTACCAGGTAATTGTAGCACATGCATTCCCTTCTTTACTAACATCAGATCTGTCTCTGAAACCTGCTTTTGGAGAAGGTAGGGTTGAACAAGAGGAGGCTTTGAGATCCTCAGCATTCTGTTTTTTTTCAATGAAGAATGGCGATTCTAATAATTAATCAATAACTTGATTTGCCAAATGCATCACTGTACCAACTTGAAATCGGTTTATTTAGCAAAATGTTGGGTTTTGAAGGGCAGTGTCACTATACAATGGAATTAAGATATAATTAATTGCATTACAGCAGCAAGCGTTCGCCTGTGCTCTCCAGGCAGCGCTCCCCAGGCACAAAAGGAGCAACACAGTCACCAGGCAAGCAGGTCTGTACCAGTACAACCCTCCTGCAGTGTGAGCCATATTAAAAAACCAAACCCAACTTGCAAACATTTCACAAGTTAATGTTCTATCGACAGCAAACTCAGTGAAAAGATGGTAAATCAGTGTTTGTCTTGTTCTTCTGGTTTTTTTATAGATGTCTCTATATGAGATGTTCTCCTACGACAGCAAAGGTAAAACTCCTCCAAGAAGCACTAACATGCTTAACAGGTACAGTATTTGAAATCAAAACAGTCACCTAATTTTGACTGTGCTAATGGGGATACTACTTGTCAGGTGATCCTTAAAATGAGCATTTTCCTGTGAGATGGGTGTGGAAATGGTTAATGAATTAAAAAAGACAGGTGCCTAAAACTTGCCATACATTGCATTATATTTCAAAATATATTGTATTTACAAGATTTCACAGTTAACATCAGGGAGCATAGAAGCCTCTGCCTTTCCACACTGGTCTGGAGAAGACTGAGACCACCTCGAGGCTCCCTCAGGTCAAAAGAAATCAAATAACCTCTTGCAAAAAGCAGACCAAGTAATTTGTTTTTCTGGCTTATGTGCTGCTTTAGATTAAATGCACCTTGTATTTCTGAGTGGGTTCCTCCTTCAGGCCACCATTCTGGTGCTGGCAGATGACAGGAGGAGAGGCTGTACCCCTTCGGTGAATAGTTGCCACTGCAGCCATGTGAAGAGAGATTATTTTAGGGACAGATACAATCCAAATCAAGTTATTTTGCACTGTGCTTAGGAAAGGAGGCTCTCAGTCCAACTGGTGTGCTAACAGATATTGCAGTGTAATCATGGCAGTCCAGTCAAGGGTAAATTATCCCTGAGCCCATGGACTGGGGGCTGTGCTAATTCCACTCACAGCACAGCAGCCGTGTCCCTGTCACTGATGGTTTTAAAGTGACCAGTGCTGCTTGCCAGGATTAATTTTCTCAGCCCTGGGCAAAAATAAAAGGTGGGATGTCACAGGGGACAAGTGACTGTTAGAGCTTGTTTTTATTCCAGATGCTGGAATCCAGCATTGAGAGATCTTGCTGAGCTGGGTTGCTTTTTTCCCCCCAGACTCCCACGGTTGCTATTATTTAATTTGCTTGAGCATTGTACTATAAAAGAGTGTTTTTAGGTTTGCAGCACCAGATCAGAGAAATTGTGACATTAAGGATACTGCTGGTTGTACCCCAACCAGCTCCAGTCCTGCCTGAGGGCAGAGCTGGCATGAGGTGCTGTTGGAGCTGGCAAAAGAAGTCAGGCTGCTGTTCTCCCACAGCCTTGAACCATGTCCCCGAATAAACTGATCATAAGCAAGGCTTGCTTCTCACTTGATTTTTTTGTTAGTGTTTCAGGGCACTCGCCACTGAAATCTCCTTTGAAGCCCCAAGAATCAGGTGTTTCATCCCGAGAAAAAGAACTAGAGGTAAGCTTTTCTGGGATAGGGAGGATATGTCTGAATTGCAGTCAGCCTGCAAACCACAGTTGTCCTGTGTTTGGGCAGCTGGCTTGAACAGCTCTTAAAATTACTGAGTTGTTTTGAATAGATGTTCCAGAATAGGACTGAAATACACAAGGAGGGATTAATGGATTGCAGGGTTTGTGTGTATTATTGGAAGGATCAGGGAGGTGATAACTTTTGCTCTTGTAACAATTATACCTATGAGTGATGTAGAGCTGCTTCCTGAGAATTTGGCTCCTTCCTTCCCAGGCTGCTCTGTATGGCAAGCTGCTGACTGCTAGACAGAAGGTAGCTAATGAGAAGGAAATTCCTCCAGCTGTCCTGGCAACCAATAAGATCCTGGTGGAGATAGCCCGGATAAGGTAAAGCCAGCGTGCAGACAACATGTACAAACTGGGAAGCTTGCAAGCCAAGTCACAAATCCCTTTCCTGCTTCTGTTGGGGGAGTGGAGGGATCTGAAGTGCCTGCCCCAGCTGCTTAAAGGCATTAGGCAGCAATATCTTGGGAATGTCTTATGTTGTTGTGTTCTTCATCCTGAACCAGGCCTACAAGCATTGAGAACCTGAAGAAAATTGATGGTGTGTCTGAAGCCAAGTCCACCATGTTGATGCCTCTCCTGGCTGAAATTAAGGACTTCTGCCAAGTAAATGGTTTGCAGGTGTGATGAACTCAAGTGTCTTATCCTTGGCAGGAACCTTAAGGCTGGGGTTTGTTCTGCAGCTGTTGGACTCCATGGAGTTGTCTTGCTGTTTCACTGAAAAATACTTTGATCTAGCAATGGGAACCAAAAGCATGGCTGTTTTTGTAGTTGTTTTCAGGGAGTCTGTGTTGAGGAAGTTTAGCTGAAATTGAGAAGTTTCCCATGCAGACTGAATGCCACAGTTTGTTCTGATGGCATAGTTTCACATGAAATGTGTAACACACCTAAGATGTGTTGGCCTGGGCACTTCATTTTTCCTGGTTTTCTTTTTCCAAGTTGGATGATGCCATGCTGGTTTTACTAAGATGGGAACATGTGGGTGTCCATCTGGATTCCCTCTTTCCTCTTTGCTTTAGCCTTCCCCTCCCTTCTTTCTTTTTTTTTTTTTTTTTTTTTTTTTTAAGAATATGTAGTTGGGGTCAAAACCAGCCTCCTGAGAGATGAATGATTCTGTTAGTGTTACTTTGTCAGATAACTTCAGCTAATGGGAGGGAGATCCAGTGGTTGTCACTGGGATACAGTTCATTTAATTCTGCTTTATCTCACTTAGACCGACACATTCCCCACATCTGAATCTAAGGAGCAGAAACAAGCATCTCCCTGGAAGCGTGCTAGAACCCTTTCTCCCTCAGAGGAGGTCACATATATCTTGTTCCAAGAGAAAAATTACTCTCTGGTAAGCTCTTGACTGTGAAGGCTTCTGCTTTGCTGTAAACTGACAGCAGGGATGTCTTGTCTGGGAAGGAAGATGTGCAAGTTCACTTAAATCCTCTGCATAGGGTTTAAAACTCTCAGGCAGTACCTTTCCTGGGAAATGACAGATCCTCTTACTTGCCTCTGAAGTAGTGGTGTGGAATACTGAAGTGGGATACAGTGAGTTTTTAATTTCACAGCAAGAAACTCAAGTGGTTTGGCTTTTGCTTTGCCCCTTCCAAGAGTATGGGTCAGATGGTCCCCAAGTTAGAAGTGTACCTAAGGATGAATTAGTAGGGATGAAATAATTGCACAATTATTAGTGGGCAACCTGATGCTCTGTATCCACTAATCCTAATGACATGCACAGTGTGTGTATTCCTTGTGGAGAAATGAGGAGGAACTTGAAATATGCTTTTTTTTTTTTGTTTGGAAGAGTACTAGATTCCAGTTGGAAATCTGTCCTTGAGGAAAAACATGTTTGGGTCAGTCAAGTTTGAGATGCTTTTTTTCTTCATGGCAAATGTTTTGAGGGGAGAATTCATCCAACTGGTGAAAATGAGGGGGAGTTTGTTTTGGTGCAGTTATCTGTGGTTCTGTGTTATGTGGGCCCCTGAGAGGTCAGGTGCACCACAGCTCCTTCATCTCAACCAAGTCGACGGTGTCTCTGGATTGTTTTTTTGGGAATGACACTTCTGCCACATGAATCCCTTTGTGCCATTGTTTCCCCAGAGTGCCATAAGTGAGTGCAGATCTCTGCCCCTTGCTGTGATTGGCACTCACCTGTGCCAGGCCCTGAGAGCTGGCTACACTGTGAGCCTGGAGCGAGCAGGTTTGACTCCTGCAGTTCAGCAGGTCCTTAGGGACATTATCCACAATCCTCCTATTAGCTCAGGTAAGTATCACTTGCCAGACCTGAAGGTTCTCGTGCCTGGTAGAGCCCATCAGTTCTGGAAGGCTGGGGCAGTGCCAGGGTTACTCCTTTCCTTTCAGGGTTCATCTGTAAAATAACACTGTCACGATCCATAACAATGGGGCAAATCTTTACAAGTCCTTTGACTCGATTGTATGGAAATGATGGAGACATCCCTCTTAAATCTGTATTTACTTAAATGCTTTTGGAAAAAAAAAATCAGCCTGACCAAGTATTCCTGTCAGTACTGGCATCCTCAGAAAACACAGTTGGAATTTATCACATGATCTCTTGAGTCAAACCCATATTTTTATCTTCTCATCTTTTCTATGCCTTAATCCATCCTGTGCTTTAATGGGGTGCAACGAATGTATTTTACTATATAAGAAAACGCAATCGTGGCAAGAAGATTTAATAATTGATATTGTATTTGTATTTTTTCCAAGACACTACCAAAATTCAAGAAATTAGAAAACTTACTCCTGCAAATATTGAGCTGTATCTGATCAAGATGATGATTGCACTATTGGAGAAAGAGGATAGAAATAAATCTCGGGATGGCATAGGTATCAAAAGAAGGTTGGTGTGGCCTGAAGGGCAGAAGGAAAAAACAGAAGCAGAACAAGCAAGCAGGAAAGGTGCCTTGTGGAATAAAACACAGGTTAGTAAAAGAAGGTTATAAAACAGTTCTTCTGTAAAATCATGTTTTCTTTGTAGGAACAGACTAACCAAATATTGTTGGTGTTTCCAGCAGTGCTTAGTGTCTCCATCTTCCCAGTCCATCTCTCTTTCAGTTTTGAGTAGAGCTGCCTCCTCCTCAGAGGAATGCTCAGAGCAGAAACTGAGGATTCTTTTGGGATAAGTATTGACCTAGGAAGAGGCCAGACCTGTGCAGCTTAGCTGTGATTTGTTACACACACATTACAAGTCCTTCCCAGGATGAAAACTTGGATATGCTCATTCCTTCATAGCAACCAAATCCTTGCTTTGTTTCTGTGCACTGGTACCTAATAACCAACCTGATGTGGGAAAAGAGATTCTCCTACTATGCAGGAAGCAGGAAGGTTAAGAGGATGAAAAAGCCAGAGGCAATTCCAGCCAGGAATGTCTCAGTCTTTGGGTTCCTGTATTGCTTGAAACTGCTGGGCACAGCCTGATAACAAGTGTCCCCTGGGGGACAAATCTTGGGAAATAAGGAGCTGTTTGTTGCTGTTTGAGAAAATCCAGGATGGTCTGAGCCCTCTGCTGGACTCTATGACCCCAAGTCCCAGTTCAGCACCTTGTACAAAGGACACCCTGCACTGAGTGGCACCTGTTGGGAATGGTAAAAAAGAAATACCATACTCCAAATCCTGCTACCTGTGCTGGGATTTCATATCTGTTCCTTACAGGGCTTTGAGCTGATTTCTTCAACACTGGCTCAAACAATTTTTCAAGCATTGTCATTTTGCCAAATTGATTTTCTTGCTTCCCTGAGTGCTGTTTTGTCTTTACAACATCTGTGTCAGAGCCTTCTTTTTCCTGCTGTTGACCTCCTGACAGTGCAATTGCCTGAGCTCTGATGATGCTTTTCCCTGCTACTGTTAGCTCCTGGAGCTAATAGTAGGAATGACATGCTATCAGTAATCAAATTAATATAATCCAAAGGAACAGACTGCAAATCCAAAAGCTAATCCGAACTGTCTTTATTTACTCCTCCTTCAGAAGATATCCTGGTTCTAATAATTCTCTGTAGCAAGCAATTTTAAATCTCTTAATGGATGTTGTTGGATTTGAATGGCCTGACATTGCTGCTGCTTTTACAGGGTAATGGGATCACTCCAGCATCCAAGGAAGGAGCAGAGAAAACCCAACTGCATGTGGTGCCTTTGGCTTCGGTAAACAGATGCTCTTACTCTGTTAATAATGCATGTGGTGAACTTGCCGTTAGTAGTGTGGGTTTGGGAAACACAGGGATGTGTAGCTGGTGCAAAAATGTCAGCATGATTGCTGCAACCTGTGACCAGCAGGATGATCTAAAAACACAAGTTAATCTCTCTGTGTCCACTATGCTGTTATTAACTGACACTTTAGCTGTAAAAAAAGCACATTTAAAATTACAACACTTGTGAGTCAGAAGTAAATATTTCAAGTTTTCAGAGCCATAGGAATGGAGGAAGTTTTTCTCCACTTAAAAAAAGGCCAAAGTACAATTTCCAGCTGCTGTGTGTTTGAAATGCAGGATCTTCACTTGCTGAAATTTTATTGTGGTGAAATGAATAAGAAATAGGCAGTTCTCTCATGAAGCAGAGGTGTTGGAACTTTGTTGGTGAGGGGCTGTGGCCCAAGTAACATTGTGCTTCCTTTCTGTCCCACGGGAAGGCTGCAGGCAGCGTGGATGCCACCCAGGCAGGGAGGATGGGGGCAGTGGGCCCCTCGAAGCCCAGCACCCCGTCCTCCAACCAGCCTGCCCTCCATGCCGAGGAGGAGGAGCTCTTTACTGACTCTCAGCCAAAGGTGAGACTGCAGGAGCACATCCCACACCTGGTGATGGGGTGGGCATCTCCAACAACCAAGTTCTCAGCTGCTGTCTGGGTTCCAGACTGTCTGAAACCTTAGCCTGGCTGTTTCTCTCATTGACATCCCTGAGGCACTGATGCCATGTTGCTTTTACTGTCCAAATATGCCACTTGGGCAGCAAGAGGCTGCTACAGGAAACATTTCCCCCAGTACATTTTGTCAGCTATCTCGTGGCAGATGCTTCCAACATTTTAAGAGGACATTTGGTTCCTTTTTTTTCCTTTGAAGTACAGAGTTCTGTGAGGCTGTGCCCATCACATTAAGGATTTTGCACTGGTGTCTGTAGGAGCACAAGCTGTATGAGCAGACATAAAAGTTTTTATTTAAAAGGAACCTCATGTCTCTGATCAGCACCACTCCTTGAACCCCCCCCCCTTTGCTTCAGTTTGCAGCTGGATATTGCTGCGAGTGCAAATCTTTCTGAGGGTTGATTTCTCAGAGTTTAATTCTTAATCCCTAAGGTACTTGAATAAGGTGTTGGATTTAAGTGAGGCATAAGCCTTCCCTGAACAATTTGGACAGTTCATGGCTCCAGCTGAGTGTGAATTTGAGGAGTAGAGCTGTGCAGGTGAGCTAGGCTGTCGTTGTGTGTTTCCTACCACGTTTGTGCGTTTGTTTCCTTCCAGAAGTCACATCCCTCTGCTAAGAGGAGGGTGCCAGAATGGTTTGGAACCTCGGCAGCAACAACTGGACCTGTAAACCAGATCAAGAAATGCAAAACAGAAACCAGAAAAGGGATTTTTAGTTGAATGTGGAAATCAAGGTGATTTGGTTTTTAATCTTCTTTCCCACCACCCATGAGCATTATCTGCACAGACCGTTGCTTCACGGGGGCTTTAATTGCCTCTGCTCTGCATTATTCCTGCTGCTGCCTCTTCTTTTTCCTCAAGCAGCACTTTTAGGACTTTTTCACTGTGTGAAACGGGATGTTAATAAAGAAAAAGATTTAAACAAATAGCCGCTTTGTTTGTTTGTTTGTGTGTGTGTGTATGGGCAGGCCCGGGCCGTGTTGCCATGGCGACGGGCGAGCCGTTTCCGGGGCGGGGCGCGCGGGGGCTGCCGGGAGCGGCATGGCTCGCTAGGCGGCGGCGGCGCGCGGGTGAGCGGGCGCGCGCGGGGGCCGCCGTGAGGGGACGGCGGGCAGGGAGCGGGAGCGGGAGCGGGAGCGGGGCAGGAGCGGGACCGGGAGCGGGACCTGGGAGCGGCATCCCCGCTCTGTGCGCCGGTACAGGGGCGCCGAGGCACCGGCATCCTTCGGCCGCTGGTTTCCGGTCGCCTTCCCGTCGCGCTGCCACTTTGTTCCCTCCTGCCGGTGGCCGTGAGGTCCCGCGTTAACCTGGTACCCGGCTTTCCTAACCCGCTGTGATCGTGAGGGCTGGTTCGGCGTTCCCACTCACACTCCTTAAGGTTCCGGTAGTGCACTGACACCTTTACTCTGTTATTGAAGTCCATATTCGGGAAAAGGAGGAGCAAACAAGAAATAAATTGCTCCCCAGGCAAGTGGTCACAGCACCAAGCCTGACACACCTCACGGAGCGTTTGGACAACACTCCCAGGCCCAGAGTGGGATTCTTGGCCTGTCCTGTGTAGGCCTAAGAGTTGGACTCAGTGGTGGGTCCCTCTAGGTCCCATGGAATTCAGCATATTCCGTGATAAACGGATATTTCTGCTCCTAAATACCTCGGTGACGCCGACAGGTTTTTCTTGCCTTTTCCCCGTGGCAGAATCATGGACCCCAGCTTGCTGAGGGAGCGGGAGCTGTTCAAAAAGCGAGCCCTCTCCACACCAGCCGTAGAGAAACGCCCAGCACTCTCCTCGGACTCCTCTGCTTCCAAGAAAAAGAAGGCCAAGGTAGAACAAGGTGGCTCCTCCAGCTCAAAACAAAACACAGGTGGGTGGAAGTCTCCTGTCCAGCAGCTCCATGGTGTTTCCTTCTGTTTGCCTTTAAGCTGTGGTTTATCAATGTGAAAAACGTTGTGTCTGTGAGTTTGGCTGGTGGCTGTTGTTATTCTTCCTCTTAAATTGCCACTTGTGTTAAGAAAGTCACATGCACAACGTGAAAAACTCATTCCCCGCTCTGCATATGTGTTAAGCCTCATCCCGTGGCTTCTTTGCTGTTGCTCTGCTGGAGGAATTGCTACTGCCAAAGTTATTCATGGGAAACTGCTTCGGTTTGTGGATTTCAGTGCTCACTGGACAAGCAGTATCAGTGGTGTCATTCATTTTCTCTGTGTTTGCCATGTTGGAAGGTGTCCCCACGGCAGGGGGTTGGAACTGGATGATCTTTAGGCTCCCTTCTAGCCCAAACTGTTCCATGATTCTGTGATCAGAAATCTGGCAAGACAGCACCTAAAACATTTAGGTATCTGCGAGTTGAAGGGTGTTCATACATGAGATGGATTTTGCAAGGCAAAATCTTGTCTGGCTCGCATGTTGTAATTAGCAGTTGTCCTTGTTTTGCCTGAGAGCTAAGCTTTGCTTGTGAGCACCAGGCATTCCAGGGGTTTCTGCCTGTTTTACTCAGGAGTTGTGGCGTTTCCTTGGGATGGTGGCACTGCTTATGTGTCTCTCAGTGTCAAGTAAACAGTTAATAAAGCAGCACCAAAAATAGTGTGAGTGTGTGGAAAGTGCAGCACTGGTGAGAGGATTTGCTCCGAAAGCAGTGGCAGTTCTCAAGTGCACTTTAAAGGTCAGATCAAATGCCAGGAGTTACTAAACCACAAAATAACCTGTTGTGCAAACTCAGACCGTGCTCATATTTTGAATAATACCACACGTGGCTCTCTCCTAAACTCCAAAAGAAACAATAGAGCTTAAAAACAACAGAGAAAAACGTCAGGGAGTTTGGGAGGAGTGAAGCATCTTCTGCCCCAGGGGAAGAGTCGGGAATTTGGATATGTGTCTGCAGCTTCTCAGGCACCAAATAAAGTATCAGCCAGACATTCTAAAATAAATCAAGGGAGGCCAGGTTTCCAGCCATCCCTTTTCCACACTCTCCAAATAAAACAAAATTCTACGTGGAATATCCTAAGCTGCGTCACTGGGGTGAGCGGGGTTTGCTGGGAAGAAGGGATGGGGAGTCAGGAAGAGGGCAGAGGGTACAAATGTGAGTCTGAACTGGAGGATTTGAGCAGATGAAGGTTTCATTTTGTTTCTGTGGTTTTGGTGGGCTGAGGGTTTCTTTAAGTGTTTTTGTGGCTGTCAGACAATTTGCTTACACAAACCAGGAGCCAGCGTGGCTCTGAGGAAATCAACTTGATCTTTTATACTGCTGGCTGCATTCCAGGCAGTACCAGAAAGACTTTCTACAACATTTTTATACTGCAGAGTCAAAATCCATGGCCTCAAAACCTGCTTTTTTATTTCACTTGCCAGGTCGGCAGGTGCCTGTCAGGATATGGGGGTGTCAGAGATGGGTCTGGGGAGGTGAAGTCAAAACCTGATGTTGAGGAATCCCTGTCCCACCACCCCAAAGAAACAGAAACTATGATGGTCAGCCCTAGTTTTGTTGTGCAGTGGCCACAGAGGTGATAAACAGAGTCACAGCGTTTGTGTGTTGGCACTGATAGTCCCTGGGTGTGCAGTGCCCACAGATCCTCCCTCACTCTGTGATTCTGTGGCTCAGAGAGCCTGCCCTTGTCACTTTTTGGGGGAGGAGAGGTATGGAGACCATGCTAATCTTGAGATGACTGCACAGCTAAATCTGGGCTGTCTGTAAAGTTGGGTTGGCTCTGAGCTTCCCACTGCTCCTACAGCAACTGCTGTGCAGACATTACTAGCAGTGATTATTTCAAATCACTATTTCAACAAGCTATTTGAAAAAATTCAAAACTGGTTTACTTAGTTCAGAATAGGAACTGGAAAATAAATGAAATGGGTCATATCCGTTTGTTTCATTTTATTAATTGATAATAAATTGTGGCAATCATCTTAGTCTTTGTCTCGGTGGTCTCTGCCAGCACTAGTCAAGAGCCAAAATCTTCTGGGGCTGTTTTGTGGGAAAGAATCATCCTGAGTCTTCTCTGGTCCTGTGCAAGGGGACACCTTTGTATTCTGTTCCTTGTGCCCACACCCATCCCCCTTTATAGACCTGTGAAATACAAAGCTGGGATGAGTCCCAAGATTTGTCATTCCAGTGTGCTTCTCAGGAAGGCACTGCCACAGCAGCAGAAGCTGGCATGTTGCACACACTGCCCTCTTGTGTGCAGCCATGATGGGCTTTTTGTGGGAATGCTGCGAGTGCACAGAGCATTTGCTTTTAGGAAAGAGACATTAATTAATTCAGTGCATTCAGCATTCAGTGCTCTGGCCTCTTGTGCAGGACTTTCCAGTCTGAGGGTATTGAGTCCAGCAGAGGGTAATGTGTCATCATTATCACCACTGACATTATCTTCATCAAATGTCTCGGTGTGAGTCCTGAATTACCTTGTACTTGGGGCATCAGCTTCCATCAGTTGTGCTTTTGATTTTGAGTTTGAAGCATTCTCTGCACGGGGGTCTGGTCCTGTCCAAAGCTGACGGTAAGAAGTGTGTCTGAGATGAATGGTTGGGAGGATTTGTGACTGCAGGAGGGAGTTTGCTTCTCCAGGTGAACCATTGGACTAGCTCTGCTGGTTTGCAGTGCCCTGGGTGTCTTGTGACTCCATCTCACCAACCAGGAGCAGTACGTGTCAATTAGCAAGTCTTCCACTATGTCCAGATCTTCTGGAGCTTAGTCATGCTCAACCTGAGAGAGGCATTTGATATACATATTAAAAAGAAGAGATCATTATAGGTACTGGCCATAGCACAAAGGTTTGTTTGGATGTGGATGCACTGTGAGGTCACTTACGTCTGTTGTCATTTAGGTGGGTTTTATTTCCTTCATGAGTGGAATGTTTTCTGGGGTTAATACAGTTAAATAAATTGTCCCACACGTAGCTTTACTCTGGGACATTTCTGTGTGGATTCAGGAGTGTGAAGGACTGGCCAGGAGTTACTGATGGCCACGCTGTTGGACACTGTTATTACAGCTGTCATTTGTAACTGCAAAACTTGAAAGGTTTTAAACATCACGGACACAACACAACTAGAGAGCACTGGTGAGCCAGAGGTATGGGAGTACTGTTTCCAGGACATGAGGAAGGGGTGAGTGTGAACTCTGGGATGTGTCAGCAGGCAGGTGAAGTGAGATTCTCTTGTGCAAAGTGAATCTGCCCTCTCTAGCACAGGGCTGATCCTCCTGGTGGGGCCTCCTGTGTGAAACATGTTGGCATCTGGAATTTGCACCTGGGCTGGGTGGCATCTCCCTTCTTCGGTGTGGGAGGTCTCTGGCCCACCTCCCTGTGTTCTTGGCAAGAACTCCATCAGTTCCAGTTTGGCTTTGAAAGTTTGGGATAGGGGTGATAGATGCAGCATGTCCCGCTCCCTGTAGGGTCGTGGTTGCCACAGAAGGAGCAGCCTTGGCAGAGAATTGTCCCTGTACATTTCCAGCGGGATTTTTGGGAAGGGTCAGATATTCTGAGGGTAATGGGTTACACAGGTGTCAACACCCAGAAATTGTTGGCCAGACTGCATAGGAAGTAAAGGGAGAACAGTTCCCTGGAACTGGAGAAGTGGGGGAGGAAGGGATCAAACTACCCTTAGGAGAACTTGAAAAGATCATTTTAGGGATACATTTGTTGTTGGCTTAGTTTTCCTCCCACCACCCTCTCTTCTAGAACAAGAAACCCATAACAAAAAGTGCTGCCAAAGACCAGAATTGACCCAATCCTCTCCTGCCTGAAGGGTCTCTTGCCGTTCAATCAACCCTTCTCTCCCAGCTTTTTTCTTACCCCATGTCTGTCTTTCCTGTCCCTTGTCCGTGGTTGACTCAGTGGGACAGCACTGCTGTCTTTGCACTGAATGTGCTCAGACTGTTGAACATTTTATCAGTGTTTTCTTCAGTTAAGCAACACAGTTTTATGCATGTTAGGCAACATTTGTTCGGTCAGGTAGACAAAATTCTATGCTAGTCACTCAATATAAACAGCAAAAGTTCATCTAAAAACCAAAATCTTTTTCCCTCCCATAACACTGCAATGGATTGTCTTTCTGCTAAGCACTTGGAAAGCCTTTGCCAATTATTCCAGCTCACATCCAGAGATAAAATTGCAACTGTGGATATTTAAGTCCAAAAGAAAAAAGCACATGACTTGCTTGTTTGTAAGGTATAAGAGGCTTCATTCAGGGTGTCAAACCAAGTTCTCCAAGTGCAGGTGCTCCGTGCTTCCTACACCACCTCTGTTTCACGCTTCCTGAAGCTGTTCATCATCGCTCTGACAGGATTGGGCTCGTTCTCCAAGTCTTTCACAGTTTTGTTTTTCACGCAGCAGCAGCAGTCCAGCAGTTCATACAGGAAAGCCAACACCACCAGAGAAACTACGGTGAAGATGAATATGATCAGGATAACAAAGCAGGCAGTGTTCCAGTTATCATGGAAAGGGTAAATTTTTTGCACTTGGAAGCCCAGGTACTGGGAAATGGATGTAGTAGTCTCATTCCAGTGAGTGCTGTTGAGGGTTGCCATTCTTGAAGAGCTGTCTGGGTATGCTCACTGTCACAGATCTGGGAGCTGAAACACAAAAACAAAGCTGTTGAAGACTCTGTCAGTCAAGGATATGCTGTGATATGCATCACACATTTGAAGTACTTAGACTAAGTGCTCAAAGTTTCTACAGACATGGATTGTTGTATACTCATATTTGTTCATCAAAATATCAAATTTCAGATGTATAAATTTGTGATAGGACCGGAACATTTATTTTGGCAATTGTCTGGTTCATGCAAGCATCATGTGGTGTAAGTTATTCAGAAATGAGAGACCTTTGCTTCTTTATTTCAATAATTTGCACAAACAAAGCTTACAAACTAGATTTTCAAGGAGTGCAGTGGTTTCGACCCACCCGTCCATCATCAGCCTTGAGGCTGGCACTTGCATGATGTGAAAGGCCTTATTATTTTGGAAGTGCCTGTTAGCACAGACTTGTTCACCTGCAAAACTCTCTTGACTTCAGGAGGGCAGATTTCCTGACCTCTTCATACCCCTGCTCTTCCACTGCTGAGTAGTTTGTGCTGGAGAAACTTGGCTGCCCAGATGGCAGTGAGCGAGTTTGGAAATCTTTTTTGTGGGTTTTTTTGAGTTTGTGGTGCCGTAGTCATTGGGGTGGATAACAAGGAAAACACGACCCTTTCTGAGCAGTTCTTATTTCTTATTTTCAACTCTGCCTAACCCTGGCCCCAGCGCTGTCTCTTGGCACCCAGCAGAGGAAGAGGCTGCTCTCTGGTGTAGGGGGAGATGAAGCAAGAAGCTGGCTTCAGCAAATCTGCCTTTGCTCCGTAGTCTAATGTAATAAAAACTGTCCAAGGAGCTATGGTAACTCCTGGTTATCTGCTGTGGCTGTAGGACATCATAATAACCTTTGAATCCCTCAGGCAGTTTAAAACTGGGTGTGGGAGGAGGAGATCAAGTCAGGTCTCCATATTTCCTTGAGGAAATAGCCGGGAGTTTTTAAGTAGAACATGATAGTGATGGTGTCTAAAGCAGTCTGAGCACCTGTCCTTATTTCTGTGAAATTATTAAAGAAAAGTATATAGTGAAAACCAGGATCATGTTGCCAAACCAGCTTGTGATCTATGTCTTAATTTTGTCGTTCAAATATTATACATTTTGTTCTTTATCCTTTTGTCTTTAAGGGATTTAAATTGAAACAAAAGAACTCTGTTGTTGGGAAGGTCCCTGGCATTGCTGTTCCATACAGACATTTACTGGAGCAGTTGCAGTAACTTACTGTTTCCTCTGTTAAATCTGTAACTGAGTACACAAATTAGTAATTGAATATACAAAGTATGACTGAGATGGATGGGATTAATTAAATTGTTGGTGGTTTTTTTTTCCTTAAACAAAAACTTACAGAGCAAATCCAAGCTAAAAATACTCCTGGCTTGAGTCAGGTCCTGGCTTCAAGAGAATGGCTTGATTTGGTCGCAGTCTGGGAAGGAAACTCAGCCAACCTGTTATGGGGCTAAAAGTTATGAGGGTTTTTGAAGGGGTGACTTGAAGACTTATTTTAAAATCCAGGAGTGAAAGAGAGGGTGGGGGGAGCTGAATAAAAGGATTTGGAGTCCTCATTGAGGAGCAATTAAAATAAGCAGGATTTAATTGTGTATTTTAAATGGCAAGAGGATACCTTTGGGAAAGCTTTTGTTTTGAACTTTGTAAACAGATTTTCTAAGGCTGAGGGTTTTGTTGGAATCTGTAACGCGTAAGTTTGCTCGCTCTGTAAACACCAGGCACAAAAATAGACTGTTTCTGTGATGCAAAATTTAGTAATTTTTGATGGTTTTTTTCATTTATATTGCTCAAAGAGATCAAGATCTGGGGCCACTGTGGAGGGGTTGGTTAGATCTGCACTGTGTAGCCAGGACCCTTTGCCAGTTCAGCTCTCTGCCAAGGCAGTAGCTCTGTTCCCAGGAGGAGAGGAGCATCTTGGGCACGGCATGGCCAGGCAGGAGCGTGCTGGCAGCACAGTGCAGTGCAGCAGCCCTTCCCTTCCCACTCCACAGGCTCCATCAGGGCAGCCCTTC
>CM031860.1:894413-941998 GCA_018697195.1 Certhia americana
GCAGCCCTTCCCTTCCCACTCCACAGGCTCCATCAGGGCAGCCCTTCCCTTCCCTTCCCACTCCACAGCCACCATCAGGGCAGCAGTTTGCACAACGGAGAGATGTTTGTCTTTATGCCAGGAGGTGGAATTTAATGCTCCTTGAGGAGGAGGATGATGATCTCCTTAGATTTGAACGAGTTGAGGCAGATAAAGATCAGCTACTCTTTGCTGTAATTATTAAAATAAAAGGCTGAAGTAGCTGTTGCCAACTGTTCAGAATTAAAACAGCACTAATGAGGTTAGTGTCCTTGAAAGCTGTCAAAAATGGGCTGGTTTCCTGCAGTTTTACTTATTTTGTAACTGCACGCTTCAGATTCGTATCATCAGCCAGTCTGATTTCCAATCAAGTCAGCAATTGTATGTATCCAAAATGCAGTGAGTTAAATATTTAATGAACTGGTTCCTCTAATATCTGCAGTAGGTTTTAATTTAAAAGCATTAGCATCTTTGGGCACTGCGGAGGAGCAGCTTTATTTGAAATCAGATTCATGGAGTAGAGGGAAATGACTGGCAGAAAATCCTTTTAATGCAGCACTGAGGAAGTCCTGTTTAAGAAAGCACTGAGCAGACATCTCGGGGTAAAAGCATTTACAAATCTCAGGTGCATTCTAACCCGGCTGTTTGCGTTGTATCGATGGCTGCTCCAGTATTTCTAAAGGTAACAGCAGGCAGCAGGATTTTCTCCCTACCCAGTGTATGCCACATTTCTAGAACAGGTTTCTCTTCCACACACACAGATCTCTTTTAGGCAGGCTAATTTACGGAATACCCCCTGGGAGGTAACATTTCTCACATTTCAGCTGGAGCTGTCTTTGTTTTAAGGAAAACCCTTATGCTGTCATATCTGTGAAAACACACAGAATCAATCGCAAGCAATGTTAGGCTGCAGGAAACGAGCCACCTCCCCTATAAGGACGAAATCCATTTTGTTTACTGAATCTTGGCTTGTTGTGTTAGCTTTGCTGTAAGATGGAGTGGTCATCAATTTTCCATTAGTGCACAGATGGTGAAAGTGCTCGTCTGATCGCACAAGACAAGCTCCTCCGCGTTCAGTGGGATAAACCCTGCTCAGCCCAGAGAAAAATCGTTCTGATTCCAAGAAGCTTTTACAGGTTCTCAGCTTACAGGCATATTTTCTTTCAGTAATCAAGATAAACCTCAGAGAATGTTATAAAATGATACACACCTACCTCTTGTGTGAAAGGATGCTGAGAGAGCGCCGTTCTGGTCCCTTTTTTTAGTGCAGCCTATGGCACAGCTAAGATGGAGCTTTCCTTCCATTGGCCAGAGCACGATGCTGCTGACAACTTCCTTTGTGCTCATTTGCATCGAGCCCTCAACCCCAGGAGTGAATCATTCATAAATAAGACTCTTGCTGTCTGGAATAAGAAGCAAAAACCTCCCTGTTCTTGTTTTTTGGGATGGGATGAGCTCGTTAGCAGAGGAGCGCGCTGGGAGCGTGCGTTGGCCGCGTGCGTTGGCCACGACCCCGCTCTGCTTTGTGCTGGGATCAGCCATCAAACCGTGACGTTTGAAGTGTTAATATCTGCAGATTTCCAGCCTCAACGTGTGGTTAGAGTCTCTTGTCATGAACTGTAGCAGGCTGCAGCCAGGCAGATTAAATAAGATAATCTTCCTGATTCAATTGACAGAACAAAAGCATGATAAGTTGTCTTAACTGTTTGTTGAACCTCTGAATTTATTTTGGTCACTTCAGACCTCTCATTGCATCTATGATTTTTTAATTTATTTTTAAAATGTCCTACACAGACATTAATTTTTAATCTTAGAAGGGAATGCTGTAGGGGAAAATCCCTATGGGTTGCATCTTCAAGGGGAGCTGGCTTTTAATTTTCTTCCTTTTACTATCTTAATTTAGTAACCAGAATAAATATTCTTCTGTAGCTGGAGTTACACTGATTCTTCTATGTTCATTTTAAAATTGTTGTGCTGTGTAAAGCCTCTAAGACGATGTCCTGTAACAGCCTCAGGATTCCGTTCTTTTCTCTCTCTTCACTGATTTTTCCACAGAAATAATAGGAGCTCCCTATCTCTGAGATAGCTGTTGTCCTGTCAGATGTGCTTAGAAATCAGCAGAGGATTAAACAATCCCCTGGTGACAAAGAGATGATGTTCTTTTTCTGGAGTTGCTGAAATTCCAAAGAACTGTTGCCATTAGGTTTGAGCAGTGTTGTGCTGGTAATGAGCCTGTGGCTTATGATAGTGGTTTGTGGACATTTGTGTTTAGTGTGCTGTGCTAACAGCTGACGTTAATGAAATGGTCATTAACAACCTTGCAAGAATTTTTGAAACAAAATGATAGCAAACCTCACGATAAACACGGCCAGAGCTGACAGCAGAGGGGGTTCTGAGTTGTTGTTCCAGTTGTGCAACACATCCAGTTGAGTTGGTTTGCATTTGTATTGGTTCTGTTTAATAAATTCTCCACTAGAGCTACTTTAAACAATAATTCTTAAAAAAAAGCACAGGTAAAGACCTACTGTGTAACCAATGAGTGCCTTTTTGAGAAGAGGGGAAGCTTTCTGCCCCCTTCTCAGCAGCAGGAGGTTATTGGTGGAGCAAATGCAGTGCATTATGGATTGGATAATGTGGTGTAAATGATTATGGGATGTTAAGCCACCAAATTAAACATGTTCTCTTGTGGTGGTAACTCTGCAGTCACTTGCTGCTTTCTTAACTTTTTATTTTTGGAGTTCTGCTCAGAAATGTTCCAGAGCTCTGTCCTCTGGATCTGGATCAAGATGTGTGCAAGGACTCACCTGAGGTGAGGTGGCTGCTTCTGCCACTCCTGTTTCTGTTTCAAAAGCTGCTGGAAGTAGAGTGAGAGCCTGGTGGAGCTCAGAGCCAACAGGAAGGTATTGAAGCATCCTCTAATTGTTTGTTTTCTTTCTTTGTAGATCACAGCAATGGGTCATTTAACTTGAAAGCCCTTTCAGGAGGCTCTGGCTACAAATTTGGAGTGCTTGCTAAAATAGTGAATTATATGAAGGTACGGTGTTTTGGTGTAAAATTAATACTGTTTTAAAATACTTTAATTAGATCTTGTCCTGTGGTAGCTGGACAATGCTGACTGTTCCAACCTTTGAAATTCTTTTATTGCAGGAGTGAGAATTTCAAGAAACTGCTTGTTAAATTCAAAGTGCTGTCAGTAAGCAAAATTGTCAGCATATTGTTCCATAACTGAAATCCTAATTATCCCAGGTCACTTTACAACCAAGATAATGGGGTTTATTTACAGGAGTTTCAAAATGTTGTCAGGTTTTGGGATTCATGGGCTATTGATCAAAATAAAGTGTAATTTGGTGCCAATTTTAGTTACTTTTTGGTGGTTGAGTTGCTGAATAAAGTGATCACACAACTGTAATAGATCCTGTTTGTTTTTCCAGACCCGACACCAGCGTGGTGACACACATCCATTAACCCTGGAAGAGATACTGGATGAAACACAGCATTTAGATATTGGGCTCAAACAGAAACAATGGTTAATGAGCGAGGTAAAGAAAACACATGTTCAGATTTTCATTAAAGAATTCTTATAAACCTGAATTACACACATTTATTAAATTATTAAATATGTGATCCCTCCAAGAAACTATAAGTCAGACTGTAACATTCCTTTCTGCCAGCGCTAATATTCTGGGGAACAGAAACCTCTCCTCTAGCAGTGTTGGTTGTGAGGGAAGCTTGATTTTGCTGAAGTCTTTCAAAAGGTAGCTCCAGGTTTCTTCCATAATGAACCAGAATGTCCAAATGGAATGGAAGAGCTCCTCCCAAGAAACATGTAAAATTATCACTGAGCTTTTGCCAGATGAGAAAAGGTAAACTAATACCCTGCAGCACTAAAACTGGGTCCTTTCTGTGCTAGAGGAGCTCTATGTCATGATGAATTATGCCTAGGCTGGTGGATCTAGGATCGAAGGATTTAAAATCCATTTAAACCTCAAACCTCCAGCTTGGCAGCTATAACATGTGGCTCGTGCTCAAAATCACACCAGAAAAAAAAAAGGCAGTGTCTGCACTGTTTCAAGGTTTGAGATTTCTGTCCCTGTTACAGGCTCTAGTCAACAATCCGAAAATAGAGGTTGTGGATGGGAAATATGCTTTCAAACCCAAGTACAACTTGAAAGACAAAAAGGCTCTGCTCAGGCTCTTGGACAAGCATGACCAGAGAGGGCTGGGAGGAATCCTTCTGGAAGACATCGAGGAAGGGCTGCCCAATGCACAGAAAGCCATAAAGGTGAGGAACACGTGGCTGCAGTTCAGCTGGTTCACTTCTCAGAGGGAAGAGAGACACTAAGCGTTTTCTCCTGAGTTGTTTCTGTTCATTTGATAACACAGAAGGTATTTCAGCAGATCTAATATTGTGGCCTTTTCTGTATTTCATCCTTTACGTTCAGATTTGCCCTAATGTCTCAGTACAGCTCTTAGAGCTATCAAGACTCCTGATCTCCGATATTCCAGCTGTAGGCATTTAGTTCTGCTTTCACACCTTGACCTCAGTCCTCTGAATCTCATTTTTGATTTATTAGTGTACTCGTGTATTTCATGGCCAGTTACTTTGCAGCTTCTCCAGTTTGTGTTGCTTTTTGTAGCACAAGGTCTGACTCTGTTGGAGTTGGAGACTTTCAGCTTGGAAATGAAGTGATTTTGAGTTGTTGTGTTTCTTTTTGAGGCTTTAGGGGACCAGATCATCTTTGTTAATCGCCCTGATAAGAAGAAAATTCTTTTCTACAATGACAAGAGCTGCCACTTTGCTGTGGACGAAGGTAGGTGTTGTTTTACGTAGGTTTCCATGACAGTTGATCTGAATTCATCTTAAGCACCTCTGTGTATAAGCAGTCTTCAGGTAGAGCAGTCTTTTAAGTGATAATGAAATATTAGATATGTCCAGATGTGAGGAGAATGTTTATATTAACATGAGGCTAACGAGACCAGCGAGTGAGGCCAATGGTAATATCCTCTGCTTTATGATGGGTACATTGGGACATGGCACCAGGAATCCAAGGATTGTCTTCAAGAGTAGCAGTACAGAAGAGACTAAAATCCACCTCACTGTGAATAAAGTGGCATCTATCATTTTGCTGCTTAAGGGGAAGCCAAAAATACCCCAAAGAATGATTTGTGGGTGCAAAATTTTTGTTGGGTTTTTTTTTTCCCAGTTTATTAACCATGTGCCTTTTATTGGTGAATGCAGCAAGAAGCCATAAATGGAACTGAAGGAGGAAGCACAGAGGGAGGAGATGTGAGCAGAATTCTTGACAAGGGGGTGGTTACAGCTGGGAGGAGAACACAGCTCTGGGGCAGTGCTGCTGCCCAGAGCTGGAGTGGATTTGGGGCTTCACAAGTGCGGCATGTTTGCTGTGTCACAAACAGTGGTAAAATCCTCTGGTGCCATTTTATGGACAGAAATTAATTACAGAAATCAGAGTGTGTTCCTGTAATGACATGAATGCCAACATCAGGTGTCTGTAAATTCAGAAAGGGGAAGGCAATCTGTGTCAGAAGATCTTATTTTGAATGACTTGATGACACTGAACACTTTCTTTTGTTAATGTATTGTTCTTGTAACATGACACATAAAGCCATTGCATCACACAGCATCACATTATGTGTGGTAAAAAAGGGAGTTGTGGTACAAATTCGAACTGCTCTACTTACAGAACCACAGGAGGATGCATAAAGATCTTTCTTCCTTTGCCTACCTCCAAGGGAATCTTTATTTCCACTACCATTTAGCAACTGAAGATGTATATCATTAACTGTTTGTTATGAATTGTGAGTACACACTTGTAATCTCAGTAATAATAGCTTTGAAGTAGAGGTGACATCTACAGCATTTTAAAATATAAAAAATATTTCAAAAGGTTGAAGTGAAATTCTTTTAAACAATGATTTCTGTCATTTCTTGGTAGCAGCAGTGAAACTATATGCAAAATGCAGAATGGATTCACTGTGGAATTTCTAATTCCCAAATGTTTGGGAGTTTGCCATGAACCCTGTCATTCTGTTGAGGTAGTCCCTCTTCAGTCCATCAGCCCACAGTTTTTGGGGGTCAAACCATGGCCAAAACATTTAGAAATCAGTGCTCTTGCAGTTACTTTTGAGACAGAGCTTTTAAGTTTTAGCCACTGGTTTTATCATAGTCGTGTTGCTAAATGAATGTTTTTTCTTGTGCAATTTTTTCCAGATAACAGGAACCCAGCCATACTAAAAGAGTTATCAGGGGGAGGTCTCTACCCTGTTGCTATTAGCTTGTAATAACTCCAGGATGAACTGTGAAATTTCATAACAGAGCCCGTTTTGTTAAGATCCGTAGGCAGAGGCATCAGGCAGCCGGGATAAATCCCAGGCCCGTGATTGTTTAGGAGCAAGCAATGCCAGCTATTGCTATCAGAGGTAGGAAGGGGTTAAAAAACACCTTTAAAGCGCCTGGCCTCCTGCTGAAGGAAGGCATTTAAGCCTGCAGTGTGTGTCCTGAAGGATCCAGCGTGCAGTGTTTGTAGTTCAAGGTGGCTCTGCTTCCTTTTATCCGCAGGTGGCAGCAGCTTCCCATCCGACCCAGAAGTGATGTTTTGTTGTTGCTCTGTTCCTGCTGCTTTTGGTTTTCCTTTTGATGCTTTGTTCTGAGAGGGGGGCGAGGATATTTTCTCTTTTGTGGCTATTGTGACCCACCTGCGTGTGGCAGAGCGCTGGGAACATCCCTGAGCAGGTTCACTCACTCACTGCAGCTGGAGCAGGTCCTTTTTCCAGCCGTGTTATCCTGTGACGAAGGAAACCCATCCTTCCCGAGCAGCTCTGCTTTAGGATTCTTTCCAGAGCAGCAGAAGGGTGTCTCTTAGGGAGTCGCTGGCAGAATTGTCTGTGCACAGGATGAGTTATGACACGTCTCTGCCTTAGTAATGCTATTGCAGCTCATTATCTCCAGCAACGCTAAAATGAAGTTTTTAAAAGACTGCAAAATAAGCCTTGAAGTGTTGGCAGACTCTTTGATCTAGCAGCCGATGACAGTTCAAAATATGTTTCTAGTTTAATGTTTATCCTCAGAAATAAGGTCTCTGTGCTCCTCGGTATGACATCCCAGTTCAGAGCATGTGTTGGCTGAGGTTGATTGCCTTGGAAAATCGGGTGTCCTCTCCCAGTGCTGCCTGAGCTCCATCAGCAGAGAAAGAGGAGCTGCCAGGGCAATTTGGAGCTCGCTGCCTGGAGCAGTGGGAGGACCTGCTTTCTGGCAGTGCCTGCCTCTGCCCTTGATGGCTGAACAAGCTTTTCTTTCTCCCCCTGTGAAAATAAATCCCAATGTATCGCAGCAACGGAGTGGTGCCTATATATCCTGATCTCAAGGGTACTGGAGAAGGTTTTAGCAGTAAGGAACGGCTTTTGTTCTTCCTTTTATGTGATTAGCCGAGGAAGGTTCAGATTGCATGTGTTCCTTCTGGACTTCCTGGCTAATTAATCTGCCGTCAGTGGTGTGGAGCTGAAAGTGTTTATAAAAGCAGGGCCAGATTTCAGGTGCTTCAGCCAAGTCAAGCGCTCCCTTTTTGTGCTGGGGCAAAGCACTTTGCATGTGAACAAGGCTTTCACCCCTGTGCTGAATGCTGAAAGGCCAGTTTGATTGCCTGACTGCTAGAGATTGTATCTTTCCCAGTTGAATGCACTGCAGGAAGTATTTTCATGCTAAAAAATTCAGATACTCAATTATTTTAAAATTCTTCCTAAGCCTTTGAAGGGCTTTAGAGAATGTCCAAAGCTTCTTAAATTTAACGCTGTTAAAACTGCTTGAGATCAGTGCTTGCTTGGGATCAGTGCTGACTTACGGCTGTGGTGGTCCAGGGACGGTACAGATTTAGCATCAAGCACCTTTTCCTTCTGGTATAACTCCAGTGCTTCATTCCCTGGGACTGTTAGGACTGTTGTTTCTTCCTTTCTGTGCTGTTATTGTCTGGTTTTGTTCTTTGCTCAGCTTTTGGCTTGGCTCACTGAAGATTTTTAAGCTGTTTTTAATCTCTGGCAGATTTTATTACCTGTGTGATGTATCAGTTTATCTCCACAACCATCTCAACCTTTCTGCAAGAGCAGGTGAGGCAGTCAGAAGTGCTGGATAAGCCTCTCCAAAGTCACCAGGCAGTCATTTACCCATGACTTCATTCCCCAAATGTAAGCATTTATAGAAAGGAAATGTGTTAGAGTATAATCACTCAGGGAATGTCAGTGCAAATTGTTTTCATCTATGAGGCGCCTCCTGATGCTGTAAAATCAAGGTAACTGTGTATCCTTACCCCTTGGGTATTTCAGAGAGAGAAGGTGTCTGCAAAATCTTTGTTAGGCTGCCCTCCGCTTAGCTCTGTGATGGTTCCTGCTGGTCAGAGCTCATTGTTTTGAGTCTGTGCACGCAGACTTCACGTTGCTGAAGATGTCAGCGAACATTTAAACTGGCTCTTCAGTCAGCTCCAGGTCTCATTTCCTCCTCTCAGTACCTGAAAGACCAGAATTTAGCTCTGTAGAGGAGAAAGGAAGCAGCCTGTGAGTAGTGTTGATTCTGTCCAGTTTCTCAGTTAAAATGTTTTAGTGATCAGATTGCAAGATATTGTATATAGGATTTGTTCGCGATGCTCGCCTCAGTACTGGGATCACAGCTTTCTGCCTCTTTGCAGGAAGATCTGCATTGAAATCAGGACTTGAAAGCTCTGTGGCAAATGCAAATCTCTGTGAGGGTTCAAAGCACCTGCATGGCTTTGACCAGGAACTCTTGGGAAGTTTCTCCCCTGGGGATTTTTTCTGGGCTCTGTCTTGTCAAAGCAGCCTAAGCCGTGCAGAGATTGTCTGCTTGCCTTAGTGCAGCCTGCCGCAGTCAGGTGAAGCCTTGCTATCTTTTTATCCTCCTGTAGCCATTTTACTTTTATTCTGGCTCATGTATAAAATAATTTAGTGGCTCTGAGAGAAGCCTCTCACCTTTTCTGTGCTGTGATGGTGTCAAGATCCCCCAGCAGCGAGCAGGACATGGAGCAAGAAAATTGAATGTGCTCTGTTAACATAATGGCTAGAGGCACCGCAGGAATGCATACATCCCAACCTGTTCTCCATGGCTGGCTGGAGCAGACCAGCATGTGGGGAGCTTCCTGCTCCAGCCATCCCCTTCCACTCCTCACCAGCACTGAGCTCCTTGTGCCCTGTCCACAGAGAAAAGAAAGACCTTGTGAAAGATGGATCCGATGTACTGAAGCCTTCCCTAGGAGCTGCCTTCTGCCACTGTTGTCTGCTCTTCAGACACACAGCAAAGGCCAGGGTGACAGATTTTCTGATTCTTCTCAAGGAAACCGTGAAAAATCTTTCCCTGTGTCAGGTCAAGGGTATATTTTCTGAGGTGCTGAAGTGACACAGCTACAAATGCAGGGGGTTGTTTCTTGAGAGCTATAGTTATTGCCAGCTTTTCCCACAGGCTCTCATATTTCAGAGAGGATGTCACAATAATTCAGAGGGTGTATTCCCAAGGTCTAAACTTTCCCTGGCTGATAGGGGCATAGTCCTTGGAGACTTAAAAACCTGACAGGTAATGTGTGAATGGTTCAGTGCCAGCCATCCAGCTGCTCTCTTTCTTCAGACCTTGCATTTAGCCCAGTGTCTGGTGTTACACCAAGTCAGTTTTGTGATGAGATGATGGATGGATCTCCCTTGCCTTTTGGATGACACACTAAGTGCAGACAGCTCTTAACACACTGAAGGGTGGCAGCTCCCTGTGCTTCTCCACCTTTATCCTGTACTTGTAGTTCCAAACGGAGTGTTTCCATGTTGTAGTGACTCCCTCCTTCCTGGGCAGTGGTGTATTTTAAAGCCCTACATGGAGCTCCAGCATGGGAAGAAGATTCTTTTGTAATTACTGCAATCAAAGCAGCAATGCTGAGAGCAGCCTGATTTATGGAGGCATTTTTAAATGGAGTTGCAGAATATGATACGGTGACTCTGGTGGGGCCCGTTAGTGGACTAAATTATCTGTATGTAAAGTCCATTTTAGCTCTGCAGTTTTGGATCTTGGTGCCTGTTCCATTTGTATTTCTTGGTGGAGTTTAAAAGGGGGATGTAAAGCTGGAGTGGTGTTATAACCGTGGCACTACAAGAAATGCAGAGCTCTGTAGTTAGATATTAACTGTGATCTGCACTTCTGTGCATGCTGATCCCTGAAGAGCTGACCATTTATTTTCTAGTGTTTAATTTTTCACTTCTGTTCCCCAGAAGAATGTAGACCGGTTTAACCTTAAGCACCTATCCTCAGCTTTCCTATTTTCTGCACCAGGGCGTATTTGTCTGTATATCCTGAACTTTAATAAGGAGAGACATTTGTTTGCAGCAGGATGTTATAAATAAGAGGACAAGCCTTCTCCACCTGCTGCAGCAGGATGAGGTGAGGGGTGATCTGTGATAGCAGGCACCGCCAGCTATGCCAAAAGCTTGGAATCCCCCTCAGAATGGATGAGCAGATGGAGAATGTCTTGACTATGGTGTCAGTCCTTGCATTAAGGGATGTGCACACTGATCCCAGGGTGCTGGATAGCCTCTGTGAGAAACAGGCTGTGAGCTATCTCCCTGTCACCAAAAGTGGTGTTTTGACAGGTTTTGGTTCTCTTCAAAACCACTGCATTACCAAAAATGAACACTGTCATTCTTCACTGGTGAAATTCCTTTCTTTTGTTTCCTGGAAAGCTGGGGCAGTCTCTCACTGTTGGCAACAGGAAGAGGAGAAACGCCTGAGACTCGAAGCACGTATTTGCATAGAAAAACAAGGTGCCTTAGGTAGGGAATTGTTCCAAGGGCAGGAACTGGGTTGGTTTCGTACACTCCCATTTGGTTGCAGTGTGCCCAGAGCCAGGGTATCTGTGGCAGACGGGCACTGGAGCGTCTCATCCCCTGCTGCACAGGACAGATCCTTAAGCATGCAGAGGTTGTGGTTGTTTTGACAACTGTATACTAAATTTATCTGGAAATAAAAGGAAAAATTTAGTCTTGCCTTGCTATGTGTGCCTCTTGTTTTATTTATAGTTTGTTAGCCAGACCTGCTGACAGGATGTATCTTAACTCCCTGCCTGGGGAATGAAGGGAGGTAGGATCGTACCAGCCGCTGCCTGGAGAAGGCATTCCAGAGGCTCTGTGAAACTTTACGTGAGGCAGAAAGTGTGCAGGCAGATGGCAGCTGCTCTAATTAAGACTTACTGTCTCTGTCTGTTTTCCTGCTGCTGTGGTTTTTAAGGTGTCTCTCTTCTTTTTAACGCCGGAGGAATTTTAGTACTTTGTTATCTGTAGAGCACGGTATGGATCGTATTGCAGTGATAAACACGCTCAGAGCCACTGAAGTAAATGTCTTGAACCTTCAGTAAATTAGACGATGGGATGGCAAGTCTCCCGAATCAGTGGCAGCTGAAGAAGTGTAAAATGAAGTTGCCATTTATGGTTAGTGATTGCCCTTCATCAGGATCTGTGAAATTCATTCACAGCTTACACAGCTCTAGAGATTCCAGGCAAAAGGAGACTCCCTAGCAAATAAACATGAAAAGCACTGGTTGCCTTCGGGTGCTCCTGCTGCTCGAGTGCAGTTTAGCTTGAGGGTGTTGTTGTTTTGTTGGTTGGAGTTTCATCTCTTCGGGTTTTGGGTGTCTTTGGCAGTGCATCAGCATTTGGAGCGAGTAGAGGCTGTGCTGAGTGAGTGCCTGCTGGCAGTGACAGACTGACACACCAGAATGTTTCAGTGTTTGAAATCAAGTCTCTCTCCTTCCTGTGGGGTCTTTGCCCACGGTCTGCTCACTGGGATATAAAACCAGGGTTTGTCGTTTCAGAGTTCCAGAAGCTGTGGAGGAGCATTCCTGTGGATTCTATGGATGAGGAGAAGATAGAGGAGTATCTGAAACGACAGGGTATTTCTTCCATGCAAGAAACCGGACCAAAGAAAATAGTAAGAGATGCAAATTATAGATCTTCCTAGGAAATCCTCCCTTCCTGATCCCGCAGTGCTAGTTCCAAAACGTGTTGGTGAGCCTACGCATGGCTTTGTGGAGCTTGGGGAAGTGTGACCAGTGTTAAAATCTGGAAAAACCAAGTGCTGCAGCCAGCAGTCACTGATTTTTATGACTCGTTAGAGCCACTGTAACTAATCCGAGCAGCATCAAAAGAGGGCAAACACCAGGAATCCCTGTGAGCCTCTACAGTGGACGATTCTGCTTGAAGCTGTGCAATGCATCAAGAGTAGTGGTATTTTGGGAGGAAGGTGCGGGACGGGAGGGTTTAACTTTTTCTGCTGAACGGCTTTGAAATCCTGATGGGATTGTACATAGAGCTATGGGGCATGTTCCTGCTTCTGTAGCTGCACTTAAGAATGCCACCTTTGCTACTGTGCCTGGGATACCGTGGCTCTGCTCTGTCTCCAGGGTTGTCTCCCTGCCTGAATTGGAATTGGATGCTATTGCTTCTCCAGGAGCCAGCCCTTCCCTTCCCTGCCCACCCCTGGTTCTGGCAGAGCTCATCTTTTGCAGCAGTGGTGCCCAGTACAGTATCAAACATCAGGTCAGATGTCAGAGATCTTCTGACTCCTGTTTGTTTCTTTTTGCAGGCTCCCATTCAGAGGAGGAAGAAACCTGCTTCTCAGAAGAAACGCCGGTTTAAGACTCACAATGACCACTTGGTTGGAGTATTAAAAGATTACTCTGATGTGGTTCCTGGCAAGCAGTGAGCGGTTGAATTCTGGAGCAAACGCGCGTTTCTAGACGGGCTTTCTGCTGCTGGGGCTCGGTGTCTGCTCACAGAAGGACTGACTGTATATAATAATGTGATGTGTTTCCCCCACCCCAGCAACTGCCGAGGTGAAACAGGTCAGTTTAAGAGCAAGTATGAGCTACTAAATTTAGAGGTTAATTTAATTAGCTAATGGGAAACGTGTCTTTGAGTAAGAGGTTCTCACTAGTTGCCTGTTGGCATAGGGTGATAAATGGTGCTCAGCATGTAATGCAGGAATTCCTGCTCAGTGCTTAACTCTGCTTTTACATTGCTTAATGGGTATTTACCTGGAATTACTTACAAGGGGCTTTCTAGTGGGATTAAATACAGCATTTGTTTTACCTATTTCAGGAAGACCTTTTCCTAAAATCACTGCAGGCAAAGTTTCTTTCACAGTCACATACACCCACGGTTTGTATGCTTCTTCCTTGCCATGGGACTGAGCTTTACTGAAAGGCGGTGATATCTGAGATTCAAACTCGGAAAACCCCCTCTCCAAAATCCCAGCATTCTGTGGGATGGGATGCAGCCAGAGCTTCCTAATGTTAATTAGGAATTGCCCTCAGCGGTGTCTCCTCAGTGTTGTGGGTACAAGTGTGTTGCACGTTCTGCTCTGTGCACAGGAGGGAAATAAAAACGACGGTGTAATACTGAAGTGGGTTTTTTTATTTTTTTTTTAAAGTAATAAATTTACAATGCAGATTTCCAGTGTTGCTTCCTTAAAGAATGAGAGAATTGGCAACTTTTGTGCTTGTTGTGTTTTCCTTTTTGTGGAGGTAAAGGAATCTTTGCTATATTTTTATCCTCTCAGTTGATGAACTGTTCTGGGCTAATGCTGTTATCTTTTTAACGATGGCTAGGGAGAGGGGTGGAACCACCTTAAATGCAAGCTCCCTGTAGATGCCTGGTGCTCTGTGCAGCACAGCCTTATGTGGAATGTGGCCAAATCATGTCCTCTTGATAACTTATTTTTATGTTCTGAACCAGAGTCGGTCAATGCTGATCCTGTTTTCACGGCACTGCAGGAGAGGAGCTGTTTCTCTGCTCTTTCAGGGTTAGGATCAAAGATAAAAGAGGTGCCTGCAGCTCCCCACCGAGGGCAGATCGCTGCTGCCTGAGCACAGGCTGTTGTCTTGCTTGATGCAGCCGGGGTCGAAGCAGAGGCCGTCGGATGTGGACACGTGAGCAGATGAAGAATGAGGCTTTGTTGCTGTCGTGCTGAACAAGTTCTGTCAGCTCGGGGAAATATGCTTCTGTAAGTGCAGCGTTTATCCTCCTGGCTTTAAAGGCTGCTCTTCTGAGAAACAGACAGTGCTTCCAGCATTGCACATGTCAGCCCTGTTTAAGGAGCTGCCAAATGCCATTAGGAGGTTTCTTCTATTATTTTTTGTATATATACATATATATGTGTATATATATATATATATATATATATATATATATTTCATGCTTTTAAAATATATATATATATATATATATATATATATATATATAAAAGCATGCTGCTTTAGATGGTTTTGAAACTCTTTTTCTTTCCTGTATCTTCCAGGTCAGCACAAACAATTCCTCTTGGCACTTTTTAGATTTCCATTAGAGCTCTGGTTTAAGTACCTACAGCACACTGGCAAAACTGTACCCCTCTCTCCTGTCATTTTCACTCAAGGAAAAAAAGGTTCCCTTCCATCTGCTGCATTTTTGAGCGGTTGATTTTTTGGTGGTGGTGCTTGGACAACAGCAGAGCTCTGAGTTGCCCTTTCTGCCTTTGGGGAGGCTCATGGAGTAACTTCCCAGTTATCTTATATAACACTGCCCTTTCTCTTTTGCACCAAAGCTGGCTGTGGGGTAGGCTACCTGCTTTGTTTCTCTGCTCAAGTGATTAGGATAATAGAGTCTGAGTCTAAAGGAAGCGCCTCCAGCTATTTTGAAAGATTAAAAATACCTTTGGTCCAAAAACAGGAGAGCAGGAAAGGGAAAGTGACTGTGAGCTCAGTGTGCTGCACTGGCCTTGTCAGGCTCCAGTGTTCAAAGGAACAAAAGGGTCCAGGTGGTGTCCAGTTGGAAAGACTGAATTAGATGCTTTGCCTCACTGGTGGATGTCTTCTCCTCTGCAGTAGTAGCAGAAAGGGCATAAATAAGTTTTGCAGCTTGTTTGGGTAAAATCTGAAAAGCAGCTGAAGTGAAGCTCATGTTGGCCTGTTAGCGGTGTCATGGGCTATAGAGAAGCAGTGGTGAAGAAAACAAGTTCAGACAATAAGTTCAGAATCGTAGAATCCCAAACTGGTTTGGGGTGGAAGGGACCTTAAAGCCCATCTTATTCCTACCCCCTCCCATGGTCAGGACCCCTTCCACTAGATCAGATTGCTCCAAACCAGCCTTGGACACTTCCAAGGATGGGACAACCACAGCTCCATAGTTGGGGTCACAGCACCCTCACAGGAGGTAAATCTTTCTTCCATGTATCTAAGCTGTATTTCCCCTCTTTCAGTGTGTACCCATTCCCCCTTGTCCTGTCACTACAATCCCTGATGAAGAGTCCTTCTCTAGCTTCTTCGTAGGCCCAGATACTGGAAAGGGTTGTGAGGTCTCCATGTAACCTCCTCTTCTCCAGGGTGAATTTTCTAGGCCTGTCGAAAAGATGAAGAGCATCAGCTCCTCTCTTTTGTGTAGATTTCAGGAGTTGGATTTTGTTTCCCAAAGATGCTCCCAGTTCTCTTTTTTTTTTCCAAGACCTCCTAAAAATCATATGGTGCAACTAGGAAACATCTCAGACCATTTGAGCATGAGTCTGTTTGCTGAAAACCATTTTAGTACCATTCCAGTCCACTTTAGTCTCTTAAGAGCATTATATCCTGATAAGGCTTTTTGCTGAAGTTCAGCTGTTAAAAAATTAAACCTTTTTCATATTCCTCCAGAATGTTCTCTTGTGTTCTGTGTCTGGCAGAATGGCTGTCCTGGTGGCCAAAACCACCATGCCCTCATCTTGCTTACTTTGGCAAAACCCTTCTTGCCTCAGACTGGCATTGCAAAGGGCAGCTGAGAGGCATCATACTCTGTCCTGGCAGCCCTGGGCCATTATCTCATTTTTCACCTCCTTCCCTAGAAGCATCTGCTGCAAATCAGGAAGATGAGGGCACTTGGGCTGAGAACATAGAACTCTATAAAATAGAGTATTTCAGATGGAAGTGGTCTGTGGCAGGCACCTTGGCCTCATGCATTTCAGGAAGGCTCTTTGGCAAACCAGTCTAAGTGCTGTCTTCACCTATCCCTGCCTCTTCCTCTCTCCTGAGGCTCTTGTCCAGCAAGGACATTGTTCCCTCAGCTCCAGGATTTGGTGTGTTGATCCTGACAAGGTTTTCCTTTTTTAAGGGACAGGTTGAGTAGCCCAGCTGTGTCACACATCCAGAATGAATCTCTACTAACTTTTCTTCTGTAAGTTGCTCTACCTGAAGAGTTACTTCGCCTCCTCCTCCATTATGATGATCGTTTTGGAAGAGGATGGAAAACAGCAGGATTGTGTATGGTTGAATGAGAAAACTGACATGAGGCGATGTGTTCGAGAACTGATCTATAATTCATCGTGATCATTCCAGGCTTTTAGAAAGCGGAGGAGAGCGAGGCAAGGGAGCCCCAAGAAAGGGTTTGGAGGCCCTGCACGTGGCTGCAGCCAGCGAGTGCTGTCACTTCTGATGAGCACGGGCGGGCGGTGCCGGGCCACCAGGGAGAGCCGAGCTCCCGCTACCTGCTGATGAGGAAGGGCCGCCTTTGCAGATGACTAGAAGCAACCGTGGTGCTGACATCTCATTATTTCCAGCTTCGTTGTTCACTTTCCGGTCGTTGCTAATGTACCAGGTCCAAATTCCTTTGTGTGTTACTGCCTCGGGGGCCTCTGGCAGTTCCTGCTTCTGGGGGAAGGATGTCCAGTAGAGCCAGTTCTTAGTCTTGGCTGGTTTAGACTGGCAAGGCTAACCACTGACACAGCCATCAGGGAGAGGAGAGCTTGGATCTCAGCCTGCTGGTGCTGGCTTCCTTGTGCTGGCAGAGTAAGGGATATGGCAGACGAGGTGCTCTGGGATTTGATCTCCCCCTGGCAGGGAGAGAGGGTCTGCTCTGGCACTGTTCCTCAGGTCTGTCCTTTGGCTCTGTGGGTGCGTTCTGACCATGTTGGTGTTGTCAGCCCTGCACAGGCTCTCTGGGCACATCCCTGCAAAGCAGATAAGGAAGATTGGCATCTCCCCACAAGAGAGGGCTTGCCTGGACACAGCAGGGCTCCCTGATATTGCATAGCTGTAGCTGTTCTCTTCCCAAATGAGGTGACCACAGCCTGCACCGCTCCAGGAAGGGCCAGCAGAGCAAGGGAAGCAGTTGTCTCTCTGCTCAGCACTAGGGAACTCACACCTAGACATTGTGTCCAGTTTAGGCCTCCCCCTCTATTTAATTTCCCCTCCATCCCCAGGGATGCTGGTTGGAGCTCCCAGGCTGGTCAGGGCTGGGGGCAGGGGGCCTGGGAGGAGTCATGGGGAGCTGGGGCTGCTCAGTGTATTGAGCAGGTGGCTGGGGGTGTATCTGATCACAAGGTACAGCAATGTGAAGAGCAGTAAGGAGGATGATGTGGTCAAATGTTTTTGGCAGCTGTGGCAGATGACATAATAGGGGAATGTGGGAAGTTTGGCTTGGATATTAGGAAGAAAACAGCTGGTGGGGAGATGTCTCCATCCATGGAGAGTTCAAGCATTGCCCAGACAAGACCAGGCTGCCCAGGCCTCTTGGTGGCAAACAGTCCTGTTGTGAGAGGGAGGTTGGATCAGAGGGCTCCTGCAGCCCCTTATACCCACGTGCACCTGTGGGTCTGAGCCCTGGTTCCTTTGGTGCCTCCTGGCATGCTGTAAGAGCAGTTTTTGTTTCCCCCGGCTTGCTTTCTGCTCCTTTGGCTTGCAGTGGCCCCTGTATTACTCAACAGCCCAAGAAAAACAGCCATGACTCTGAAAATCCGTCAGTGCTTCTGTGGCTGGGATTCACGTGTCGAACCACACCGGCCTCGTGGGTTGGACATTGTGCAGAGTACAAGCACAGCAGGGGAAAAGGATGGTTAAGGCAGGACGTTGTCCTCCCATTAAGTTAATTTTTTGACTATATACCTGCACTTCTGGGCTTGTATCCAAGGCCTGAAGTACTTGTGTGGTTTCTTCCTGCCTCCATCAGTTTGGTTGTGTTCTCTATTCCCTCCTGAGCTGGTTATTAATTATGGAGACTGCAGAGATGAAGTCCAGACTCTGCTAATGGTTGACTTCCCAGTGTTTCAGAGGCAGCATTTCAGGGACCTGCTAATGGTATTTCTCAGCTTTGTTTTTTTAAGCCCTACTGTTGTCTTGGTTTCTACCATGAGCGAGGCAGGTAGCAGTGTTCAGGTGTTGGCTGGAACCTGGCTCTCAGGGCAGATCACATCTGCAGCACCCAGCTCATCCCCCTGGGTTGGCACGCCCTCCTTTTCCTGCTGCCAGGGAGAACAGAGCAGCCTTGCCTGGCAGCTCTCAGGCAGTGCAGTGACCCTTGCAGGGTGACCCCTCTCGATTTCCCCTTTAGGAATCAGGGAACAAATCCATGCTGAGCGCTGTGCCGGGCCCCAGCTATCCTCACACAGCCACCCATCTCTTTGCTCCTAGCCACTGGCTTCCCTCACAGCCTGTGTCTCAGCTTTAAAGCTGCCTAGCCAAGCCCTGGTGCTTTCACATCTCCCCCAGCCTTGTTATTCCTTCTCCCCCTCTCCCAGGAGCAGGGCTGGGCTTGCTCCTCCTCCCTGTCCCATCTGGGCTGCGGGTGCTGCCGGCCTTGGCGCCGGCTCTGTCTGCCCTTTGCTCTCCCTGGCCCGGCTGGTGCATCTCCATTCTGCGGCAGGATCCACTGTCCCTTCTGCTGCTGCCTGACCATCCGCCCCAAATCGTCTGAGAGACACAGCTCTCCTTCTCCCACCTTGTTCCCATTTCTCTGCCATTCGTGTGTCTGATGTGGGGAATCGGCCTTGTGTTTTTTCTTGTAGCCCCTGCCAGGCTGTTCCCTGCCTTTGCAGCTGCTTCCAGCCTGCTGCTGGTCAGCCAGCCTCTGTGCAGGGATGCACAGGAAGGAACTGCCTGCATCCCCCCCTCCCTGAGCTTAGCCTTATGCTAGGGGGATGGGGAAAAAAAAATACTTGGGAAAACGGAAACAATGAGAGTGCAAAATCTCGCTTTGGTTTTTCCGGCTCTGCCTGTTTATATCCCCCAGGACCTATCCCTGGTATCGGATGGCAGCACTGGCCTGGGAGTCCCTGATCCCGTTTTGCAATACTCTAGTGTCAGCCAGCAGCTTGGGCCTTCCTGTAAGTGCCCCAATGGTCACAGGGAAGGAATGTTCCCCCGGCCACAGGGGGAAAGGTCACCGCGGGCAAAGGGGACGCTGGGCGAGCACTCCCGCCCTTTGCTGATGAGGGCAGTGCTCATCAGCACAGAGACAAAAACATGCAGGCTTATGGGGGAAATTGGGAAAAAAAAAAGTGGTTCAAGAGGTTAAATATTTTGGGCAAGGCCCCACTTCCTTTCACTGGGCAGATCTGGAGCAGATGCAATGCCCAGGCAAAGTCCAGGATGTGTGCACGTTTCATGGCTCTCTTAGCTGGAGGATGTTTGCTGCTGAATCTGCTCCCAAAAACATCTGTGTGTCCCTTAAAGTGGTGCCTGGGACAGAGGTTTCAGCCAGCTGCTGCTCGGAGCAGCTCTTGGGCTGAGCAGCAGTGTTGTGGCTCCCTTCCCTTCCTCTCCCCCGTGCCTGCCAACAAACCTCTCTGCTGGATACAACTCGGAAGGAAAGCTGTGAAAGCTGTGACTCGCAGTGGCGGTGGCTGCAGCAGGATTAACATCCAACATTAAGGGCTTAACTCATCCCTACCAGCCAGGGGTTTCAAATAACTGCCGTGCCTCTTCCTTCCACCCTGGAGCTTGTAGCTTTTTTAATCCTGTCCTTTACCCCCCGTTTTCCAGGCTGCCTTTGCTAAGCTGGAGCTTGCTCCTGGCACTTTGTTTTTGAAGCCTAGCCTATTGGCTGACTGGGGGTGCTGGTCACATTTGTCAGGATGGGAGCAGAGCAAAGAAAAGGAGGAGGAATTTCTAGGTTGGGCTTATAAACCAGAGTTCTTCAAAATTCCCAGCATGTTAAAAAAAATACAGAGCTAATCTGGCCCTTTGTCTCTAGGTTACATTTGCCTCAGCCGAGGCTGAGCTCATGGAAAATTGCATCCTAGCTCCTGTGCTCCCTGCCAAGATTAGTAGGTTTAAAAACTAACCGATAACATCTTTGTAAACTTGGAGTCATTTCTTTAAAGCCTGCTGATCCTTCCAGCCTGGATTTTGGAGCTTTCCTAGAGATCCGAGAGAGCCAAACAGGACGATGGCATCTACCCTGAAAAATCAACCAGGAGCCTCACAGTGCTTTCAGCTGCTCCCAAGGGAGGAAAGAGGCTGATGTTGGCCAAGGCCCTGAGGGGTGTGTTGGGATCCTTCTCCCTGTTCCTAGCCAGATACACACCACACAGCGACGCTCTGCACGTAACTTATAATAATCACCGGTTTTATTTTTAAAAAATTACAATAGAAAAGTACCTTTAAACATATTTCCAAAAGCAGAGTAGACAATGTGGAAGCTTCTCTCCTCTCCACGAGACAAAGTACAGGAAATAGTTTGCTAAAAGAGTTAGTCCGTCGCTTGGGAACGCTGGTATCGTTCCTTTTAGAGCCGCTCTGAGGTTTGTCTTGGATTTGATTTCTTCTCACATCACTTTTATCAGGCCCATTTTTTTGCGCAAGACCCCAACGGGACAGTTTCTGAGTGTGAAGAACCTGATTTTTTTCATCTCCCTGTCCCACCCCAACAGCCAGAATCTCAGCCATCTTATTTTGGCCCACCCACAGGACAAGAGGAAGGAGAAAAGAAAAGGTGATGATGTTTAAGGAGGCCATGAACAGCTGGGAAAAACCTGCTATGGTGAGGCCTGGGTAGCAGCTGAGCTCATTGTTCCCTGCAGCTGGAATGGAGACAGGGGAAAGGCAAAGGAAGAAGTTCTGCACCTCATTTTGCTAGAAACTGAAACCTGACAGAAGTTTTGGGTCAGTTTGCTCTCTTCTCTTTCCCGATTCCTCCTGGAGCAAGGAGAAGGAGAACTAGTATGTCAAGCAGTCTCTCTGCTGGTACTCTCTCTGTAGAGGACGTTGGCAGCCTCCCTTCTCATCTTTGCACATGGAAACATGGGAATGCCGCACAGGGAGCAGCTGGACCAGCGTAACATTGGCACTAAAACCACAGGCCAGGCCGGGCTAGCGCTTCAGCATAATGGGAAGCCCCTCAGGACTCGTGTCCAACCTCGAGGAAGCTGGCAAACCAAGGATTTTGTTGGTATGTGTTCTCATACAGCAGTTTACGTCGCCCGTAACAACATGGAGCAGCCATGGCAGCAGCAGGAGGAGGAGGAGGAGGCAAATTGTCACCTTGCTACATGTGTGGGCTGTCCGCCCATCCCTGATCCAAGCTGTTGTACCCCACGGAAGCTTTGCACAGCAGCTATGAACACAGCCCCAAGGTAAAAAAAAAAAAAAAAACACACGGGAAGAAAGTTCCTGATTGTCCTGCCTGCTCATCATTTGGTGCAATTGGGAAGAAAACAGTAATACTGTAGTGTCTGCAGCCGCCTTGCCAACGTGGCCAAAGCACAATTCCTGTGCCAGAGGGAGCACAATTCCTACAAACCCGCATCGTGTGTGTCCACATCCTCACACTCATGAACATCATGCCTTCAACATGCAGCTGACAGGGCCAGGGGATAACAAGACTCTTCTTTACACACCTTGAAAGTCAAGCACAAAATCTGTGGTCCGACCTGGTGTAAGATTGTCCTCTTGAGGAGCTTTGGTACAAAAATACTTGCTCTTGTTTTGGTTGTTTTTTGTTGGTTTTCTTTTCTTTTTCTTTGTTTTGTCTTTTTCTTTTTTTTCTTTTTTTTTTTTTTTTTTTTTTTTTGTAGTCTGCTTTCCTATGGTTCCATTTGAAAAGGCTTTTCAAACACTACAACAATGCCTGTCAAACCATGCTTTCGGGAGTAACACACTCTTCCTTACAAATATACAGTGTAAAAGAGGAAAATATTATTACTAGGTATGTTTTTCTTTTTTCTTCTAGGAGAGCAGATGTGTGATAGAGGCTGTGGGAAAGTCTTGGAGGAATCTGAACTTGTGTGAGGTTTTTTTTCAAGCCTGAAACAACAAAGAGAGGTGTTAAAAAAAAGAGCAGCTGTGATGGAGGAAAAAGGGCTATGGTTAATCTCTCTTCCTTCGTGGAAGGAAGGAAGCAAGGTAGGGGAGAGGGAGGCTTGTTTTGGAAACTCATGTCAGGACCCTAAGGACAGTTGTTTGGCAGGGAAAGAGCAAGGTGGGAAATGCCTGCAGGGAGAAACTGTAGCATCCCAGGCATAAAGAAGCCCTGATCCCTTGGCTGTAGTCCCCGGGGTTTGAACTGGGAAGCTGGGAGTTAAGTTTGAGTTGCATTTTGCACTTAAGAGGAATTTGGTCTCTGTTGATCCAAGGCAGGAAGCAAGGACTGAGATGAGATTAGCGGGGGTAATTCAAAGCTGAGAGGCATTCCTTGGCTGTGGAAACTCTCACCCCAGATAACAGTGACAAAGGTGGGAATGGCAGAGCCATGGTTCTGCAGGGCAGTATCTGGAGCAGGCCCAGGGTCCTGCCAGTCTCAGGGTCTATTCCCTCAGAGACATTGTGTTGGCGTCCTCACTCCTCTGCCCCCTTCCCAAAGGAGCCAAGCCCTCAGAGTTGCATCCTTACCAGCACACTGAGGTCCTGTGGAGAGCACATCAACCCAGTAGCCACCTTGGAAGACTCCATTAATACCCACAAGACTGACTGTAGGCCACCATCACACACCTGAGACCTGTGGGAGGGCACAGCAGAGAGTGAGGGACACTGGCACTGGGGACCGAGGTCCGTGTGCTGTGGGGAGAGGAGATTTCACAGTGACCAGGGTCAGCACTTCCTGGGGGGGACAGTTCAGCCAGCAATGGGGCTTGGTGATCTCAGGCATCTTTTCCAACCTAACTGATTCTGGGATCAGCCCTGCTGTGATGGCTGATCCAGGCAACAAATACAGACAGATGCAGGCCCTCAGCCAAACCCCCAGTGGGCTGTGCCCTTCCCAGCTGGAGGAGCCTGGAAGGGAACCAGAGGTCCCTGACCCTCCGCCCTCACCACCCACTGTGGCTCTTGGGCTGGTGGACCTGTTTAAAAGGATTTGCTCATCTCCCCTTCCCAGCTACATCTCTGCTTACATTTTATCTGGAAACACTGGCATGTTGCATATTTTGGAAGAACCATTGGTTCCCAAAGCCTCGCTACTCCCTATTTTTATCTGCTGGGCCTAAAATAGCCAGAGAATTCTTTATGGATCCAAGTCTGGGGCCGGCTGCAGCCAGGACTGGGCATTCTCCCCTCCCAGCTGAGTGACCTCGTGGTCTCAGCACAGGGCTGCAGATACCAGGCAGATGGGCAGAGCAGTCACATGGAAGCATGGGCAGCTGATGCCAGAGCTTTGGATCCACTGGCATTTCTCCACAGGTGGGTGTGGAAACAGGATAGTTCCTAGCTAGGATGGTCCAGGCAGGCTGGGATTGCAGGGCAAGCAGTGCTCTGTATCCACTAAGGCTCTTTTCCGTCTTCCATTTGAGTCCCCTTTGTTTATTTATCCCCAAAGGCCAAAGTTATTTGCAGAGCATATTTTGCAAGGCTTTTTCCACCCTAAGGGGTCCCAGAAGGGATGGGATCTGTCCCTCCCTCCTGCTGGGCAGCTGGGTGCTCAGTAAGGCTGTGCTTTTTGTTTTGGTGGCCCCACCACCCCAGGCTGCCTGCACAGTTTTCCTTAAGGTTTGATGAGGTGATTGTGTCAGGGCTGCCTTTTCCATCACGACACCCCCCTCTGGCACGGTGCTTTTCCATCCTGCCCCAGGATATGTGAGAAAGTGTTGGGGTGAATCGTGGCACAGACATCCCCTTCTGGGGACAACGAGGGCAACTGGACTTCGGGTGTCTGTTGAAAAATGTCCTCCCACTGTTGAGTTGCTGGAGACCCCGGGAGTCGCAGTGGGGGAAGCTCAGGGTAAAGGTGGAGGTGGTCCCCAGATGGCACAGAAGGATGGGAGCAGGACAGCGGCACTCACCTGGCATTCAGCAGAACTGACGGGACTTCCAGCCCTGAGAACCAGCCTCGGAGGGAGGGAGCCAGCGCATCTGCAAGGACAAGGGGGACACAAGGTGAGAGGGGAGTGGCTGCCCACCCTGGCAAGATCATGCTGCATCTGGGCTCTCTTTTCCTGGTTTTTCCCAGGCATAGGGCGGAGGGAGGTTGGAACACCAGCAGTACAGCCATCCCTGCTCCAATTCCAACAGTAACCTTGAGGCTGAGCGCAGCCCCTGGCATTGCTGCTTCCAGCAGGATGAAGCTGGGACAGCAGCACCATGGTCCCACGGAACCAGGAGTGAGCTCATCCTTCTTAGCTCCTGCAAAGCCCACTTGAAACAGGGCAGAAAACATCAGATGCCAAAATTTGGCGTGCAGGAACTCAGTGCTGTGCCAGGTAACTCCAAGCCAGCCCCACCATCCATCCTGCAGTTCCTGGTCCCACTGCTGTCTGCAGGATGCGGCAAAGCTGCTCCAGTTTGGATGGTGGCACCAGTCTCCAACACCCACCCACCAAACCCATACCACCAGCAGCTGCACAGGAGGATGGGAAAGTGCCACCAGCACCCTCCCCACCACGTTGGTATTTGACATCAGATAATATTGCTTTTCTCTAACATCAAGTCTCAGCCGGGGTTTTCCCGAGAGACCCTCAGAGCTTCCGTATGCCTGTTTCCTTGGCTGTGTGCTTCCCTAAGCAGGGCAGGTGCTGCCTGTTAGCAGTTATTTGACAAGGCAAGTACGTAGCTGCAATAATATTTACCAACGCTCTTCCTATGAACAGCAGGACCCTAAAAGCTGGAGTGAATTTCATCCAAAGGCTGCGCATGTTTTGCACACTGAGCACTTTTCCTCACCCTCCTGCTCAAACCAGTCCCTGGCTGCTTAAGCTCCCAGTGATGGTGGCTCTGGATAACCCGGCTCAATCCTGGTAGGCTAAGGCCAAAAGTGCTTTGGATGTAGTTTATCTGGCAAATCTATTTCCATGTGCTTGTTACCTCCTATTCATCACTGAGCTGGAGCCAACAGCAAGGAGCAAAAGCCGGGATGATGTCCAGCATGGATGCTGAGGAGGTAGCTGCCCCTTCCCCCCTTGTGGCAGGGGTCCTTTCCCCAGCATCCCTCTGATGCTGCAAGGCTGGCACTGCAAAGAAATCCTCTTCCTCTGCCATTTCCACTTCTCCTCTTTTCCCTGCTCCTCTCCCAGGCAGATGGTTAATTTTTAACAGCCGCATGCTGCCATCAGGGGCACCAGCAGTGGCAGTCGGCAGAAAGTGCTTGTCACGAGGCAGCACCTCGTCAATAAAAGATGGATCCTCCATTTGCGCCTCTCTTCCCGCTCCTCCCCGTGAGAGCTGCTTGGCTTCACACCCCATGAACCACACACTGCATCCCAGTGATGCTCCAGGGGCAGCCAGGGCTTCTGGAGCCCTCATCTCACACTGGCAGCTGGATGGGTGGTTTGGTGCCAGGAGCGATGGGGATGGTCCAGACCTTGAGAGCATCCCCAGCCCTCCCTCCTCCCTCACCACCTGCCCTGCACAGGTACCAGCAAAAGTAGGAAGGTAGAGAGAGGTGTCTGGGGAAAGACAGGACCCCTGCCAGCATTCAGCTCCATTTGGGAGCCTGCCCTAAATCTCAAGGAACAGGGAGTGAGTGCCTGTGAGCTGGGCAGAGTTAGTGGTCCCGGGGCGGGCAGGAGGGTGAGCGGTGGAGGCAGATGAGTCAGAATTACCTGGGCGTGCAGCGAAGCGGGATAGGTGAAAGCAGGAGGAGGTAGAGCAGGTGCTAATTCCGCTGGGTACAGAGGGTATGGCCCCCACACTTCAGGGCTACTGGGGTAAAGTGCAGGCACTGTGAGCTCATCTGCAAGAGAAGAAGAGGGAGAGTTAACGGTGACCCCAGGGCTGCGACTCTCGCTGCGTCCTTCGTTGTCCCCTGGCCCTGGAAAAGTGAGGTGCCACCTCTGAGAGCCAACTCGCAAAGCCAACACAGCATTCACCTGCTGGGATAACAAGGGGTGAACAATGCCACAAGGCTGGGGGCATTGCTCAGGGAGCCAGGGCTGGGCTCGTTGTCTCCAAGAGGTTTAGTTATCCCAGGGGTTCAGCAGAAGAGAGTGTGCAGCTCATGCCTGTGTGCAACAGCAAGGTGAGGAGCTGGCATCTGCGCGAGAGATGCTCTTCCACAAGCAGAGATGGGCATGGAGTGCACACCATCTCTCTTGAGACCTCATCCTGCTCCCAGGCACCGTGCCAGGCTGGCTGTCACCTGTCCCGGGTCCTTTCCAGCACCAGCAGTTGCCTTTGGGAACCCCCAGCACGTGCCACCACGCAGCAAGCAGATACCAATGCTTCCAGTCAGGCTTGGTATTCCCGGGACTTTGCCACCCCCTCACGGTATCCCTGCTCCTTCCAGCCCCTGGTGCCTGCCAACCTGAACCCTGCTGGCAGTGCAGGGAGTACTCACAGGGCTCCCGAGCGATGAACTGAGGTACGGCAGTGGGGAGAGGAGTGCTGGGGTTTGGGGTGCCCACCAGCTTGTTCTTGGCCATCTTGGTGTTGGCCTTGGCAAACTCCAGCCGCAGCGTCTGAGGGATCTCGGGGTCGAAGCGGATGCCCTGTGGGAAGGAAGGCGGGAAGGAGGCGCGGCGGGTGGGCAAGCACTGCCGCGTGCCGGCCCCGCAGCAAAAATAACTCCCCGTTATTTATGGGTTTTTTCAACTTCCAGCCCTGAAATGAGCTAATTTGCCGGGGCCCGAGGCAGCTCACATTCCTCCGGCATCTTTAGCATCGGCACCATATTTGGCAGTCGGCATCCCTCAAGGCTGAGTTCTTATCCAGAGGGATTAGTGGAGCCAGAAAAAAAAGTTTTACATTGGAAATGAAGACAAGTTAAAAAACAACCAAACCAAAAGGCAGGGAGAGCTGGAGAGGAATTGGAGAACCAGCTCCTCACGGTTCTGCCTGTGACTATTTTCAGGTAATTTCACAAGTTGCTAAAAGAAAGTGAAATTTGCTTTTTTCTTTCGCAGACTTAGCTGGGATTGCTGAATAAACAGGAGAGACTGGAAGTGCTGTCTCTCACTTGTATCTAAGGCTCAAGTCCTGAGGGTTCAAGCCCTCCTGGATGGCCCTGAGAAAGGTGAGAGGGATGCAGCCCCCAGGAGGGAGGATGCAGCTGAGAAACAATGACAGCATTGTCTGGAGGGATGAGGATGCTATGGGGCCGACTGGCATGGGAGATGCACATCCTTGGGATGGAGGAATTCAGAATATCTGGGGACAGTGAAACAAGGGGAACATAGAGAAATAGAGTGGCTGGGCCAGGCACACTCACGTTCAGTGCGTTCTTCGCTGCCTCTGCCTCGGAGCGGCTGTCAAAGCTGACAAAGCCCACAGGCTGTGGAGGAAGGACAGGAGTCATCAGTCAGGTTTGTGGAGAAGAGAGAGAGGAGCCCCTCACCCCAGGGAATGGTGGTACCAGGGAGTGGTGGGATGGTTGCACTGTTTGGAGCAGCTCCTACCTGCTTGGAGGTGAGTTTGATGAGAGACCCTTCGTACCCCTGCAAGGGAAGGATTAAAAAGGATGTTTGGTGGAGATCCCCACAATTAAATAATAATAACTGAATAAACTGACTGAATTAGACTTCAGTGGGTTCCCAGATCCCAGCAAGTGGTTTGGGGCCATGGGACTGGGGCAGAAGCCAGCCCCATGCTTTCAGCTCCCCTTTCCCTCCCTAGTTTGATACCTTAAAGGGTCTGAAGAGCAGGTAAAGTTCCCGGGGCTTGATGTCCAGAGGCAATCCACTGACAAAGAGTGTCCTCACCTGGAAAAGAAGAAAGGAGGTTCCTGAGGACCCTCTCTCATCCCTAACTTGGAGATACACCACACTTCCCACAGCCAGAGGGACAATGCCAGCCCAAGGCATTGGGCAGACAAAAGCCTTAGGCCACACTTTAGTGATGCTGAATTTTTGGGAGAGGTATCCCCACCCTTCATGTGGCCATGGAGGAAGCTGCTAAGGCACCGTGGAAAGGTAACAGAGACCTGTCCTCACCCCACCAGTCCCCTCCAGGATAAAAAACTCAGAGAATCCCAGCACCTTCCTACCCCAGTCTGGCAAACAGGATTTCTCTCCTCATCCCCAGCAGATCCCGGACTCTACAGACAATGCCTATTGTCTCAGTTTAATTGCAGCAGCTTATTAAGGACTGGGAGAAGCAAACACCAACTCTTCCGCCTGGAGGAAGGGCCCTGGTTTAGAGGGGGATGGATTTAAACAGCTTGTTCCTGGTTTGTAGAAGTCACATTTTAAGGGGTTTTAACCCTTTTTGTGTGGATCTAATGTTTGTCACGGTGCAACATCCTCAAAGCTAGGATGTTTGGCAGAAATTCTGCTCCCACCACCCTGATGGGTGATGTGGGGCTCCTCAGGGATGGGCAAATCCTGTGCTGGGATGGTTTTGTTTTACAACCAGCTTGTAAGTGGGAGAGCAGCTTGGGGAACTGAACCTGCTGTTTCTCTCCTCATCCCCAAAATCTCCTCCTAACACTTTGGGCTAGAGAACGGGAAAATCTCGATGTATTTTATTTAATTTCTTTGGCCAGGCACCCTGCCTGCCTCATTCCCTGGGAAAGAGACATGGGAAACAGCCAGAAACAGCCGGCCTAGGCCTATTCTTTTGCTGACATTTCTTCTTTCTCTTGCAGATAAGCTATCTCCCCCATCTCCCAGCCTGGGAGCAGCAAACATTCCTGCTTTGTGGAACAAAACCTCTGGCTGACCTATATCTATTAAATAACAAAAGGTACTTAGCTGTTTGCACACAGCCCTTGTGTCAACAGCCCCGGTGATACCCATCCTGGGTACCATCATTATCATCACCATCATCATCCCTGCGGGTACCAGCATCCAGGCTGGATGAGATCAGTGGAGATGGGATGTCCTCACCCCTTCCTGAGCCTGGTAGCCTGTCCCCTCTACTGGGACCATCCCCCAAAGTGCCTTAGGGGACCCCTGCCATCTTTCTTTCCCTGTCACCTGAGACCAGGGAGTGATGGAGCATCCCACAGTGTTCAGTGCTGCCCTGGCCACCAGTAGACACTGCCCAGATTTCTTCTGGCAGGGGCTATGGAGGGATTCACCTGGAGGATCTCCCCTTGCGTCCATGAAATTTAACCTACAGAAAGCAAACTTCTCCTTTCCTAGGGTGAAAAATATTCGCTTTAAAACAGGCCCTCCTGAGCTGTCCAGGGAATCGGCTCTCCAGACACATCCACTCTCCCAGGTGGGTTTATATCCTGAGCATCCCTGCACGGTGTTCCCTCTCCCTCATCCCTGGAGCCATCCCTGGTCTCCTGCCTCTCCTCTCCCTGGGGAGCTTCAGGAAACACTAGGGACGTTAGCCACAGCTCCGGTGGGGGCACTGGGAGAACCTGCTGCCACTGTGCCGCATCCCTGAAATCCAAACCGTACATGCCCAAGCCTGCCTGACCATTTATTCCCAAAGCCACATGGGAGAGAGACAGAGATGAAAGATCCCAAGGAACCCTCTGAAATTCAGCCCCAGAGAGGAAGGGCTTCTCTTCTCTAATGACTTTATGTTTTCTTTGCAAGTTCAAACGCGGGTCGGCCAAGTTTGAATCTGTAAAATTATACAGCGGCAAGAGGGAGAAGGGCTCCAAAGGATCCCCCAGCTGGCTTCCAGCCCCAAAAGGGGTTTTGGGGCCCAGGGAAGGGGATGGATACGAGCTCCTGGGTGCTCCCCATCTGCACCCTGCAAATGTACCCAGCCTTGGGGTGTTTGAGTAGGTCCTACATAAACAGCATCCTTTTGCTGGGTAACAAGCAGGTGGGACTGGCAGAGCAAGGGACCATCTTTGGGGATAATCCCAGCAGGCTGGACAGATAACCTTTTGCCAAGGGAAAGATTCTAGACAGAAGTATTATTACTCCTGCCCTTAAATGGAAGGGGAGCTTTTGCCCACAGGGAGCTGCTCCAGGGATTTTTTTTGTGCTGAGAGATCCAAGGGATTCAGTCCCCATCCTCTACCAGAAACACTCCTAGGGCAAAACCCTTCCCTGAAGCAGGAAAAAGAAAAAAATAACCTTATCAGAGAAATTGCCAGGCAGCAGGCATGTATATGTTCTTCCATAGGTTAAGAATTATTTCTCCTGGGAGGTGGATCAGGCATGGTGCCAGCTCCCAAGGATGTCATGGGATAGGGCCAGACCAACAGCTTTCGAGCAAGGATTAAAGGGTGCTGGAGCATGGGATTCCCCCTGCCTAAACCCCACAGTTTTTTTGGACAGCCTGAGCTGTTTCATTTCAGTTCTGCTGTCTGAACATCTTTCAGTTTCTTTTTGGTGGAACATTTCTCTGTCTCTCTTTCTTCCTAAAATTTGGGGTGAAAACAAAGACTTTTTTTTAAAGTCAGAAGTGCCAATGTTTGTTCCAGGAGGAGCTCAAAGGTGACCACCTTGACTTCCTTCCATGGGGATGGCAGCTATGGGACTGCTCCAGGTCCCTTTCCTCATCTGCTCATGCTGCTGCATCCCACAGCTCCCAGATTTGCCAGGGCTGCTGGATCCTACCTGTGTTGCCTCACTCCTGATATGTCCCCTCCTGGCTTTTGTTTTCCCTGCAGGAAGTTTGCTCTTCATCTGTGCTACTCTCCTCTTCCTTGGGAATCATCTCCATCCCACTTCTGTCCTGTCCCTCTCACCTGTGCATCCCACCATCCCATTCCATTGGTCCTGAAATCCTCCATCTCGTCTTGGGACAGTTTAAGGGATGCTGGAAAGGGTCTGTGGAGATTTGCTGGCATGATCTGGGCTGAGGACATGCAAGGAGAGGCAAAGATCTGGGGTCTCCAGAGCATGGGTAGAGGATGACCCCGGCATGAAGAGGTCCATGATGGAGTGCCAGCAGCCCTCCTCCTCCTCTTCCTTACATGAAGCCACAAGCCAGGATTGTCTCCTAAAGGTAAGGAGGCACCAGAGAGGTGTTTTCTTGGCTTGGACCCCCATCAGATGGCACTGCCCGGAGGAATGCCGGCTGCCCCAGCGGTAGTACCCTGCCCGCTCAGTCCTAGTTCCAGTCCCAGCCCCCTGCCCAGCCCTGCCCAGCCCAAACCACCCCCGGTAAACGTTAACAGGCCGTGGGGAGGCGGGAGGCGTCCGGGTGATTCATCCACGAGGTATTTAATCGCCTCCTTCAGCCCAGCTCCCGTCCCCCGTCCGTCCGTGCGCCCCTTCCAGCGGGGCTCGCTTTAATTCTCCACCAGCCGATTATCCGCTTGACTGCCCACCGCCGGGGAGGCACCGGATCCCGACGGGAGCGGGAGGGCGATGGCACGGGGCTGCCACCGAGCCGCGGAACAGGGCGAGCAGGGCTTCCCCTCCCCTTCCCGGCAAAGCGGGGTGCTGCCTCCCCCGCGGCGGGGTGCATTCCCGCCCCGCCGGGATTAGTCCTGGCATAAATAGTCTCTTGGCTAATGCAGCGTCTTCCTCGGCTGGGTTTAGATTCCCGGGCTGTGTGTACGCATGCCTTCAGCCCGCAAAACTCCCCGACATAAACAAGGTTGAGGCCGAGGGATGCCGGTTCCTCCGCCCGGGGGATGCGGGAGGACCGGCATAAATCTCCGGCCTCGCCACCCGCAGCCGCTTCACTGAAAAATCACGGTTCTCTCACGTCCGGTGAAGGACCGGAGGAAAGCAGCAGCCCTTGGGAAAAGCGAGTCCAGAGCTGCCGAGGCTGGAACGAGGAAGCGGCAGAGGAAAAGGCAGGGAGCAGCCAAGGGAGCAGATGGGGGATTGCAACAGAACGGAGGAGCGGCGGGATCAGGCGAGGGTCACACACGTCCCTGTCCCGCCTGGAGCTTGCTCCCAAACCCTCCGGACACCACTTCAAGGAGGAAGGGAAGCAGGAGCACGGGGGGATGCAGCACAGGGACCACGGGGGCAAATTTTATCCGCTCGCTGGGCACATTCACCCTAGAAACCATCCCTGGGGTCCCCTCCCCATGGCACGACTCCCCCGGGATGAGGGATCTGGCACGGGATGGGGACGAGGGCCACGAGCCGGGCTCTCCCGCAGCCACTCCGCTACCAAATAAGGCCTCCGCCGAGCCTTTTACATGCCGTTCTCGCCCGGCCAAAGTGACGTGAGCGCCTTCCCAAATTGTTCTGGCTCCTCCGTGGGGAAGCCCCTGGCCCACAGCTTCCCTGCACGGGGGGGGGTTCTAGCTGGGGGGACAGACGAGAGGGACGGGGAGGCCATCCGGGGTGCCAGGAGCAGCCAGGAGGAGAGGGGATGAAGTGGGGGCTTTTCCCACCTGGCAGCGCCCTGGCTGACCTCCCCGGGATGGGGCTGCCTCTCCCTCTTTTCCTTGCTGGAAGGCAAGCCCTGGGAAGGGGGGAGGTAAGGCACAGTAGCTGGGCAACCCCCTTCCCTGTGCCTGAGCAAATAGACAGCACCGGCTCCTCCAGCCTGGGCTGGAACAAGTCCTGCAGGGAAAATACCTGCCTGGCACCGAGTGGGCATCGCCCTCCTTAGGTGTCCGCGGCTCTGTGGGCGTCCCTGGCACCTCCCAGCCGTCACCTCCCGGGGTTCCCCATGTCCCGCACCAGCAGGTCAGGGGGTCCCCAAGGATCAGCAGTGCAATAACCAGCCCCGGGCCCTCCGGATCCGACCGGGAGCGAGCGAGGGCTGCCCTTTGCCAGCACGATGCAGGCCATGCCTCTGGAAAAGGCAACAGGCCTCCATGGATGTCACTCACTGCCGTGTCCAACAGAGCCGCAGCCGCAGCAGCATCTCCCACACACCCCGCAAGGCCACCAGTAGGAAAAAGTCCCCCTTATTTAGGAAACTTTGGGAAGTTTGAAGCCAGAACCACCTCTGGAATAAGGAAATGAAAGCAGGCGACTGCGGGCGATGGAGCTGCGGTTATTGATCCCAGCTTTGGCCACCAACCAGGGACCGCAGCAGGGAGCCAGCAGGGACCTGCTGGAGCAGCCCAGCAGGGTGGGAAGGAGGAAGAGGAGATCTCAGATAGGAATCTTCATGCTCTCACTCTCACAAAGTCCAAATTCCCATCTCAAGGTCACGGGCAAAACCAGGAACTTTCCGGCTGGAATGAAGAAAACCAGCTCTCACCGCGGCGGGGTGTGGGCTCGGTCCCCCGTGGGGATGGGAGCGTTTCGGACATTTTGGGGGCGAGACCCGTGGGAAAGAGATGTGCGACCGCTGGATGCACGGTACTCACGGGCATCGGCAGCACCAGGCACCGGCAGCGGGACCGGGGGGAGCCTGGTTTATCCCCCACGGCCCCCGGGGAGATCTATGTCTCGGGTGAGGCCCCCCGCGCCCGCAGGCTTCCTCCGGCGAGGCGGAGGGGCGTTTGCGGGGAGCCCCAGGGCGATGAGGGCGTAAAAGGGAGAGTCCCGGGGAGCGGGGATGCGCTCCTGCCGCTCGCCCCTGTTCCCCCCGCAGCAGCCCCCGGGTATACCGGCACCAGGGTAAGGCCGGACGGGACCCCCCCCCCGGCGCAGAACCCCCATCCGCGTGGATGCTGTGGAACCACGGAGCGCAGCGCCCGGGACCGCGGAGGGAGACGGGTAAGCCGGACCCCTACCGCCGTAAATCCGGTGCGGGTCCCCCCCGGTACCTCCATCGGAAGGCTGGTGTCGGAGGGGCCGCCTCCTGTCGGTCGGGGACGCTGCTCATTGTGAGACCAGGCCAGGCTCCTCGTCCCGAGGCAGCAGGCCGGTCCGGGCGGGCGGCAGGGGGCTTGGGGGGGCTGGTCCGGCGGCGGCGGGGGGACCGGAGGGAGGGGCGGCGCGGCCGGGGAGGGACGGGGCGGGGCGCGGCCGGAGCGGCGGGGCCGGGAACGGAGCGCGGGGGGATGAGGAGCGGGGGTCGGGGGATACGGGAGGTGGCGTGCGGGGAGCGTTGATGCGGGGGTGGGAATGCGGGACACAGGCTAGGGACATGGGACATAAGTGCCGGCAACGTAAGACCACAAGGCTGGGGGTCAGGGCAGAAGGATCGGGACAACAGAACTGGGGAATACAGGACAATCTGGAGGACATAGAACACAGTCTAGGGTGGGGATGTCGGATACAAGGCTGGGACATGGAGAACAAGACTCGGCGAGATGGAACCAGTCTCAGGACATGGGACATGGGCTGGGGGTACAGGGACAGGGCTGGGCAGAGGGACACAGTCCTGGGGACGGGGGGGACATAGGCGGGGCGTACAGATGAAAGGTTTTAAGGAGACAGGACACCAGTCTGGGGTCATGGGGCACAGTCCCAGGTGACTGAAATGCATCACGGAGCTGTGGGGCAGAGAAGGGGACAGTGCTGGGGACACCCAGTGCAGGGGTCGGGGGCAGTGGAAAGGCCACTGGGGGCCTATCACCACCAACAGCCCCCACCTGGGGCTTCAACCCCTCCCTGCCTGGCGCGGGAATGCATTAGGCTGCACTCTAGGCTGGGCTTTTACAGACGTCCTATGCTGGGCCTCCTGTAAGTGCGTGATCATTCTAGAGCTCCGGTGCGGGCCGTTCCAGCCCTGGGCCCAGCCTGCGCAGGAGGCTGTGCGTCCCTCCAGCGGCTGCAACTCAGCTCCTCAGCTGCGTGACTGAGGACCATCCGGATGGAAGCACCACAGCTGTCCCAGGACCAGGTGGTGCCTTCGCACAATGCTCGGGGCCCGGAGGTGACGCCAGGGACATCCTGCCAGTGCACAGGGCCTCGCTTCCCAACGGGCACTTAAGGTCACCTCTTGCCTTCTGAGCCTCACGCCGAAACAAACTGGGAGTAAAGCTGCCCACCTGTCCTGCCGGCTGCCCCCAGGGAACACAGTCTGGCCACCCGAGGTCTGCAGCTTCCCCGAGCAGAGCGATTTTACAGGCAGAACCTCTGGTGCCCGCGGAGGGGAATAGAGCTGCGCTAGCTGAACGTGTGGGAGAGGGGAAGGGGCCTACAAGGGCAGCTAACCCCCAGGAGGGAAATCTGGAGCACAGGGACTGATTAGTCACCCACATCTGCTGGAGCATCTGCTTTTGGGGTAGATTTCAGCAAGGGAGATTTCGAGATGTGTTTTATCTCCATGTTTTCCCTCCATAGGCATCTCACAAAAAGCTCTGGACTGTGACAGCGGGCGGGACCAAACACTCACAACCCTATTTGGACTCAGCTTTGGGGAAGAGCCGCAGTTCCCAGCAGCGCTGAAAACAGGTTGAATCACAAACCGGAAAAAGGGGAGGTCTGAATTTTTTGTTGCCATGAAACTGGACTTGGGGAGAAAATCCAATTTGTCACAGCAGATATTGCACCGCTCCTGCCTTGAAACCCTGGTCCCAAACCAAAGCCCAATGTCATACAGAAATTGGGGTCCGTGTGGCAGTTGCTGATCCTCTCCCTTCCTCCCTCTTTCCTCCAGGAAATTTCTGTGCATCGATGTCCCTCTGTGCTGGGACACAACGCTGGGTCCGTTTCATACTGGGGTATAGAAGGGGGGTTGTGAACAAATGGGGACTCTCGGGAGGATGGCTTGGGAAGCGTGGGGCAGTCCCGAGGCTCCAAGCCGGAAGAGTGGACAAGATCTTCAGCTCCGCTCTGGGTCTTCTGGGCCGGGAGTCCGAGCAGGAGCAGCATTAGGGGGAAGGAAGCAGTGGGTGGCACGGTTCCGTGGAACATTTCGCACCTAAGGACCGCGTGGATCCGGGATGGAGGGCGGGATCCCGAGGGGAGCGCGGGGTTACACGCCCTTGCCGGCAGCGATGGCGGAAAGGCCGCGGGGAGGTGGCACGCGGCTTTTTCCCGGGGGAGGGGGACTTGGTGACAGCGCTCGTGTGACACAGGCCCGCACCCCGCCACAGTCAAAGGGCTCTGCGGTTCTCTCAGACAGCGGAACAGGGGGTATTTTACTCCCAAAACAAAGCACGCAACCAACAGAGTATGTGTGAGAGAAACAGACCAAAGGAAGATCTGAGCTTCCCGGTGGAAGATACAATAAATTACCACAAAGAAGCAGCCAATCATTTGCTGGAAGAGGGGACGTGGAGATTGGATGCCTTGACCGGAGTGTGTAGTGCCTCCCTCGGACCAAAACACACCCAGCCAGGCACTGGAGCATGAGGTGGTGTGCTCGCTCTTGACAGGGGGGGACGAGGCTTCATGTCTTCTTCAGGGTCGGTGGTAGTTGGGAGGAATCTTTCATCAGAAATCCAGATGCAGTGTATGGGGTGGAAAAGGGAGGCAGGGGAGGTGGGGAACAGCCTTGAGGGGGACAGGAGGTGGCAGTGTGTCCCGTCACACAACCACACTGTGGTCCGCTTCGGTCTGCACACGCCGCAGGCAGTCAGCCCGTAGAGACGGTGTTTCCGGGATCACTCGTAGGTGTTGCGTTGCAGCAGCCCCGAGATGAAGCCACTTGTCAGGATCACGTTCCCGTTCCCAACAAATGCTGCCAGGGAGAGGGAGAAAGAGGACACCCTGTGAGGCATTGTCCCCACAGCCTTACAGGAGAAAATATTCCGCAGGGCGAAAGGCATAAGCTGGGAATTACCCTTGGATTCGAGACGTTGGTTGTCTCCCACCTTTCATCGCCTGGGAACTACAGGTCTGTGTAAGTAACGCTGTAACAATGCTTTGCTTCTTTTCAAAGGCCATCTTCATGATGCCAATCTTTCAAACCACTACCAGCACTTGGCTATTTGAACCCCAACGAGCCTCACAGATGCGGTTCCCCCTGGAGGGATCCAGAAGCACAATGTGCCAGATGGTTTGTCACTGCACAGCAAGCTACAGCACCCCAACTCAAAAACAATTGTTGGTGCAATGACCATGGGCGTTGGGGCTCCACATATTCACTTTCTGGGTCATATTTTTGGATATACTACAAGAAGGACAAAAACATGATTTCCACATTGAGATCATGATGACAGGTCTGTGTGGCAGGTCAACTTTGTGACAGACTGAAGCCACAGATACACCACCCAACTGAGCTGGACTGTCAGAATTTGGCCTTGACTAGATTAGGATCCTTATACCTGTCAGCTCAGAAAGGATTGATAAGGTAGAGGATTAGATACCATGCAGTATCTGAAGGGGGCCTACACGGAAGCTGGAGAGGGACTCTGTCAAGAACTGGGTGACAGAGAACAAGGAGTAATGGCACAGATTGACAAAGAGAGGAAAATTATGGTTAGATGTAATGGTAAGAAAATCTTACTGTGATGAGGCCTGAGGTACTGGAATAGGTTGCCAAGGCAGGCTATGGCTGCCCCAAACCCGGAAGTGTCAGGCCAGTTGGAGAGAGTCTTGGAGCAACCTGGGGTAGTGGAAGCATCCCTATCTATTGCAGGGGGAGATGGTATGAAATGGATCTTTAAGGTCCTCAAACAATGGACATTTGAAATTCTGTCAACCTGTAGCTTTCCCCAAGCCACAGAAGCAACACGTGTATACAAAAAACACGAAGTTCGGTGATTTTTTTTTTTTTTTAACTAAACTCTACCTCCCTAGGGTTTTTGAAGCCCTCCCACCCCGGGTTTTTGTCCCACGGACCAGTTGATGATGAAGAGCTGCTTCCTCGATTCAGGTACCTTCTCCGAATGACGATTAGCCCACGCCTCGGCGAGGATGCGGGCATTGGGATGGATCACGGCTCCTGGCCCCTGCGAGGCAGCCGGGCGTAACCCCGCGCCCGCACCCCGGCGGGGACACGGGCCTGGAGCAAGGTGGGACAGGGCCCTTACCGATGGCACGTCCCGCGGATCTCGTTCTCCACGCACACCACGGCCCCGGCCGATCTTCACGCGAGGGAGCGACGGAGTCGGTCACGGCGGGGCACGAGAGACCGGAACGGCGGCGCGGGGAGGGGCGGGCCGCCGTCCCGGGTTGGTTGTGGGAGGATCGGGGGAGAAAGCGGGAGGGATCGGGGGGTGCATCGCGGACCTCACCTCTTCTGTACCTTCTCCGCCATGACCGGGCCGCGGCAGCCTGCGCGGGGCGGAGTCCGGCGGTGCGCGGCGGGTCCCGGGCCCCGATCGCTCCTCCGGAACCCTCCGGGGTAACGAAAGGGCTCGGCCTGAGCCGGCGCCTGGAAAGAGAGAGGAGAGTCTGTTTTTGGAGTCTGAGAGAGGGTCATCGATGCTCGTGCTGGAGAAACAGACACTAAGTCCCGTGTTAGGGCCCGTGCTAGCGTCCTGAAATAAATAAATCAGGATTTAATACTGATTTTTTTTTCTTCCCACAGAAGCGGACGAGTCCTGCTTTTTCGGCACTTGGAACCAGCCCCACCCGGCGGTCTCAGGCGTTGAAAACAGACTCCAGTCCGGTCTTGTGAGTGCGAAAGGAGGATCCTACAGCAGTTGAAGCTTTGATAAGAGAGCCCAAAAAGCCTACGTTTTAGGGCTCAGGGCAGGACCCCAGGCTGGTGAAGATGACGGCCGGAACCTGGGCGGGCGGAAGCGAGGCAGCCCCGGGGCTGGGGGGGCTCAGGTGTGCAGGGTGGGGGGACCGAGGGCATTTAAAACAACCACGAGAGTCGGGCAGGGGACGTTTTCTTCCCAGGAAAATCGGAGTTGGCGGCTGGCAGCCGGTCCGAACTCCCCCGGCGGGGCCCGGTGAGGTCTCTCCCTTCGCTCTTTTTCTACTCCTTCTCTCTGCTTCTGCTTTTCCCCCCCGTCATCACCTCAAACCGCCGCTCCCTCTCTCCCCCTCACTCCCCTCCTGCCTGTACGCAACCTGACAGCCCCTGCCCTTCCTGCCTGCCTCCTCCTGGACCCCAGTGCCAACCTGGCTCTCCCCCTCTGTTCCCCCTTCTGTTCCCTATGCTTTCTTAACATCCAGAGTAGACCCTCCCCCTATCTCACTACGCACCTCCCTCTCTCCCCCTCTGTCCTCCTGTCCCCTCTTGTCCCTTTATCTCACTCGGTCCCTATTATCCCCCCACTCTGTCCCTTCTCCTTTAGCTCTTCCCCGCAGCGCTGGAAAAAGGGCAGCGGTGGAGAGGGAGAATGCAGAGTTTCCCTGGGGCATGTAGGAGCTGTGGTGCTGGCTGTGCCCAGAGGGGCAGGATGGGCACTGTTTGTGCAGCAATGGAATGCTCTTGGGAGTTGGGGCACCCGGGGGAGCGGAGCCTCCGATGCATCCAAGCTCTGCCAGGGCTGGGGCACATGCCTGGCCTCGGCCCATTGGGGCTGGGAAGATTTGGGAGCAATCACTGGTGAGGGAAAATGAGGGATGGTGTGGGCTGAGCCATGGGCCTGTGCTCGGTTGTCATCGCCACCACACAGGCACGGGATCTGGGTGGAACTCCAGCTTCATGGTGTTCAGGGAACAAGGCTGAGCGGACTGGCCTACTGTGCCTTTGCAGGTCAGCAGGAACAAGAGGAAATTAGGCTGCCAGAGCTGGGTCCCCATCAGGCTCGCTCCCCTCTGAGACCAGAGAGTCTGGGTGAGGTGAGATCCTGGGGGTGCTTGGATGAGTGATCCAGGGGAACAGGGAGCTTGGAATTGCAGCGGGCGCTGGAAACCATTTGCCTCAGGTCTTGCTCAGGGCTGTGTCTGTGAGAAGTGTCTGGATTTGTGCTGGAGAGGTGCGTTGGCGAGCAGAAGGATGGAGCAACTCCCTCCCCAGGGATGTGCAGTGACGGACTGAGTAGCAGGGAAGGGGAGTATTTATAAATGTATCAATATTTCTCCCAAAATTGGGGGTGTGTAGCAGTGATGGGGGTGGTGGGTTTGGCTGGGCCTTGGGTTCCTTGTGCAATGTTTAAAAAAAAAACAAAAACATTTTTTTTTTCTGGTGTATGATTTACTGTACAGTATTGGTCTACCACAAGCTGAAAGAAGTTCAGGTTAAAGGATTAGAACTTGGGCCATTATCTGACAAAATCTTGTGAGGCTGGCAAGCGGCTGGCGTGATGATGCTCTAGCAAGGTTACTTGTTAATACTGTGTCAGATTTCCCTCAGTGCTGGGCAGGCAAAGGCAAGGTTGATCAGGAATTGGCCAAACAAGGCCTGGGTGGTGGGTGATTTTATGTGGGGGTTATTTATTGCCTTGAGCCAGGCTGCACAAGGACTCGTTGCTTGCAGGTTCTGATCTCACACAGGAGCTGCTGCCCTTGGGAGCCATTTTAAAGGTATGATTATATTTTGGAGGCTGTTTCTTGAAATATATTCTGGAATATTTCTGGAATTCCATTTGGTAGCTGGATCCTGCTCCAAGTGCAGCAGCCAGTGAGGGTTCTGACCACTCCAGACTTGTGCTCATGTGTAATGACTGGGGCTGGCACAGATTTTACAGGGAAACAGAGACACTGAGAACTAGTGCTTCTGGGGAAGCAGGGACCTGCTGGAATTGTTTTTGCAAGCTGGACATTGAAACTTTGTTAAAACCAGAATTTAAAGTTCTAATTCCTGTGTTTTTTGAGGTCTTGGCCACCTGAGACCTAGATCAGAACCAGATTTTGCTAGGTAAGAGAATCTGAGTAAATTGGGTTGTAAATACCACATTGTTATGATCTTGTGTGACTAAAATGAGTCATACCCCCAGGAGCCTGATGGGTTTCTGCTCATTCCGTCCCTCCCCAGTGTGCTATTCAAGGGGATCTGCTCTGGTTTCAGGCTGTCCTAGCCCTCGGATCGCAGTTGGCCAAAATGCCTGAGGCACAGAAAAGAGCCCTGTCCAAAGTGCCCTTTGCCACCTGGTCAGGGAACATAACAAGGAGCCCGGGGCCAGGTTGGAGGTGGAGAAACTGGGGCAGTGTCTGAGGACCAAGCCAGGATGGAAGTGCTTTACCTGTGGGGGTTGCCCAACACGCTGAGTTTTAAGCAGGATCAGGGGAGACAGCTGCTGCATTTTGGCACCCTGAGAGTTTCTGTCCACCATGGAGATTTCATGACGGATGTGGCAGCACAGGGAGCAGAATTAACCTGCACCCCACCGTGGGCATTGCTGCGCCTTTGTCTCTATCAGACCTATGTGGGAATTTGATGCTAGTCACTGCCAGCCTGCTGGGGGCTGTGCATTCTCTGGCAGCCTTGCCAGCCCCACACCGAGCTTCAGTGGTGCCTCTGTGCTGTGTCAGGAGTGTTGCTGGAACATGCCTCAATCCATGGGAGTGGTCCTTTTGTTCCTGGACAGAGATTGTGGGCTTGTCAGCTTCTGGTTTGATTGCAAAAGTCACTGAAAGGAAGCAGACAGAGTAGGTTTGTCAGGTGCTGCGTCAGATCCAACCTGACAGTGTTTGCTTTGTGTTCGTGGCGTGTTGTGTACTTGCGTTGCAAGGACCGAATGTCCCTTTACCCATTCAGCCCCAGCAGATACCAAAGGCTTCTACAGGAATATTTATCCTTTACTTGCCTTGTGATAACTATCTCACCCTGCCACGAAGCAATTCCCGATTCCTCCTGGAGAAACCTCATAGTAAGAGGTAGAAAAGGAACCCAAGTGCTGTGTTTGGAGCGGACACGAGTGCACTGACGCTGCGTCTGCTGCATGATGTTTGCAGTTAGCATAATTACATGGAACAGCCTGGGCAGATAGGATTAGATGGGTAAAAAATCCCTTCATGGAAGAGGTTTTCTCCTCTCCTGTGAGGCCCAGGCAAAGGGGGCAGGAAGTAAACTTTGGAAATCAGCTGCTCTGCCCCTAAATCCTCCATCAACATCAGCATGAAATGGCTTGAACTGTGCCACCATTCACAATCACATTCAACATCTAGAGCAAAGTTGCTTTGGGTTTGAGGACTTGAAATAACATTGAAACCAAACAAATCACCTTTTTCTTCTTTCTTTCAGAAGCTGGACTTGTCTCTGTGGGTGTGTGCGAGCTCTTGCTACAGGAGACTTCAGGCCTGCGGAGGACAGAAGGGCTGTGGAGTTCATATTTCTTCTCACGAGCTATCAAAAAAAAAACAGCAGTATAGTTAGAAATGCTAGAAAAAAATCCAGGTAAAATCTCACCCTTCTCCCTGAGTTATCTGTTTTTTCCCAGCTAGGAGCTGCAAGGAGTTAGGCAGGGAAGTGACATCAGGGAAAAACAAGTTGTAATTTCAGAGGCAGAAAGAGAAGACCTACCAGCAAAGGGAGGAAAGGTGAAAGGTTTCAGAAACCATTCTCTCGGGGTCTAATTAACAATTTATTCTGATTCCCCAGGGAGGAGAAGAACACAAACTCACAGCCATTCAGGCTGGCAGTCCCTCCAGCCAGAGCTCAGCACACATCCACAGAGGCAATGTAACAGCATATGAAAGAAGAAGAAAAACCACGAAGAAAAAGGTAAATTTCTTCTGCTTCCAAGTTAGTTCATGTTCCTACAGCCCCCCCCCACATTTGCTCTGATTTCAGATTGGAGTGAATTCTGAGCAGTGGGCATAGGGTGATGCCAATTCATTGGCTGGAAACCTGGTGGGATTTAGAGGGGGACACAAGAAGGTTTGTGCAGGCAAACGTGAGGGGATGTCAGGGGGGAGGTGAATCCCCCATTTCTGAGGGACTTGCTGAGTCATTGTAAGGCAGCCCAGCAGACAATTTCCCTGGGAAAAGCCAGGCCCCTGGGGCCCTCAGCCAGGGCTCTGCAGCAGGGAGGGTCATCACTCAGCACTGCCCTGTGTTCCTCCTGCATCAGCAGGGAGGGAAGGAGAGGCTCAAGGTGGACAGGGCCAGAGGAGGGAGCAGAGAGAAGCTGGAGAGGGGCAGGAGAAAGGCCAAAGGGACTTCCCATTGTCACCAGAGTACCTGTGGGGAAACAGAAGGGACAACTGGAGGGCAGAGGGAGGGGAGGAGTGGAGGGTGGGCAAATCTGAGCTCAGCTACAGGGAAATAAGCAGGGTATATTAGCAGGCAAGGGAGTTTTCCCCCAGTGGATTGTGGCGGGGAATGTATGGGACCTAGATTGTTCCCTATGGTTGGTGATAGATGCTGTGATTTGTATACTTCCAGACATTTGTACTCCCAAAACTCCCAGCGGGGGTTTGGCTGATCAGGGCAGCACAAAGATTGTTCTCTGTGAGGTGCCCCGATTGGGCTTCTCTGTCAGCTTTGCTAGATTCCAGTGAATTGCAGCCATGGCCCCCAAAAATTCCTGCTCAGTTCCCACTGCAGTAACCTCCCAGTGCCTCCTGGAGTGTGTGCTATTACCACACAGAGTGCTCTTGAGACCTGGCCTGTGTCAGGAACGGCAGAGAGCTTCCAAGGCAGCCCAGGGACGGGACAGGTTTATATTTCAAATTATTTACATTATAATCTTCCATTCCCTGGCCTCCACCCATGTCCCGGGGGGAGCACCTTGGACAGAGTTCAATGGAATTCAGTGAATTCACCCCCTGAGCGTCAGGCTCTAATTGATATTTTAAATCAGGGGAAGATGCAGCCAGAACACACTCCTGGCCCGTGCTGAGGCAGCTCCTGTGCCCCAGTGGGACATCTCCCCATGCAGAAAACTCAGCTCCTTCAGAGCCTCAGCAGTGACCCCTGCAAGTCTTTTCCCTCAGGAAAGGGATTGCACATCCTGCCTTCAGCACACCTTCCTCAGCGGAAGCCACCTGCAAAGCTTTCACATGGCTTCTGCACTTGCAGCTGGCTCCCCAAAAAACTCCAATTCATCTGAACAAACCTTCACCCACTCAAAACTGTGATTTTATGGAAATCTCCCAGGGCTATGGCTTGGCAGTCTAATTTCTGGGATGGAAGGGGTTCAGGGGTCTAACGGACAAACCTGGCTTGCAGTGTGGGAGCTCTGGGAGGTCAGGACCAGGCACAGCAGTGCATTCTGAGCCCCTCTGCAAACAGCCCGTGCTGCCATTCCACGTAATCCCAGGCGTTCCTGGGGGTTCCTTTGTGCTGCAGCATTCCCCCTGTGACTCTGTTCACGAAGCCCCTGGCCCAGAGCCCAGGGCAGCCCTCGGGCCGCTGTCCGGCCAGCGCTGCCCACCCCAGTGCCCCTCCCCTGGAAAGCCATGTTGGGACACGCTGCGTGCCACGGGCAGAACACTTGCAGGCTCAGCTCTCCCCTGCACATCCCAAGGCAAGCGGTAGGCTGTTGCCTTTTGTGGGCTTATGGCTCCTCGCCCCGCCTTTACCAGCCCCACTGGGACACACAAGACACCAAGGGCCATTGCTGAGAGAGGCAGGACACAAAGCCCCTCTGCTGCAGCTCTGGTCAGAAAAGCAGCCCAGCCATCAGCAGCTGCTGCACCACTTTGGTCTGACAACACTCACACTGCTGCAAACTCCCTCTGCAAACTCTCAGAAGAACTTGGGCTTGGCGCAAGGGCAGCCTCAGGAATTATCTGGCTCATCCTCCATGCCAAGGAACATTACACAAAACAAATTTACAGCTGTTGGGACCATCCTGGAAAGGGCAGGAAAATCAGGGTTATGGGAAGGGTTTGGTGCTGTCACCTTGGCTGCCAGCCAGTTTTGCCTTACAGCCCACTGCAGGGGCAGGTGTGGTAAAGCAGCATTAGAAGCAGAGGAAGGAGCGCATTGTAAAGGAATTTCCTGCTGGCAGCCAGCCAATACCATACCAGGCAGGGACCTCCTCATGACCCTGAGCTTGGCTCAGGTGCTGGAGCCAGGGTGCCTGAGAGGGACCCAGACTCTGCAGTCATTCTCGGCTGGGCCAATTGCTTATGGTCACTGGACTTGATGATCCCCGTGGGCTCTGGCAACTGGGGCTCCTGGGACGCTCGGAAAGAAAAACAGTTTTCCCTGGTTTAAGCCCTCGGGGTTTATCACTGGAGAGTGTGAGCCAAAGAGGAGGTGCGGGAGGAGAGGAGGGAGAGCATCAGTCCCAAGCGGAGGTGTCGGGTATAAGCCGCCCCATCGGGACCGAGCACTGTGCAGGGCCCCGGACCGGGGACGGGGCAGAACGTGAGCAGCGGCCGGGGGCGGAGGCCGGGTTCGGCCCCAGCGCCAGTCTTGGAGAGGTGCTCCTGCCCGCGGTGATCCCGGGTCCCGATCCCAATCCAGCCTCGGTCCTCTGGTACCGATCAATCCAGCCTCGTCTCCGGGCCCCGGGACCCCACTTCCCCGCCAAGCAGCAGCTTGCCAAAGACCAGCAGCACACCCGGCAGGACGGCACCGAGGCCCCGGTTCCTGATCCGATCCCGGCTTCACTGAACTACTCGGGTTCCGCGCAAGCGCTCCGAGCGCGGTTCCGCGCATCCCGCAGCGACATCCACGGCAGAGGCGGAGCTGGGGGGGGACCGCCGGCATTTAGGGGGCGGGGTCGGGGCATGCACAGGTATGAGGGGCGGGGCCTGCACAGGTGTGAAGGGGCGGGGCCGGGCAGATTTAAACCGGGGAGAGGAGGAGAGCCTGCGGAGCCATTTGCTCCTAGGCGCTCGGGGGGGAGGCTGCGGCGGGCCGCGCTCCGGTATCTCTTTTTCTCTGCGTTTCTTTTATTCTGCGGGGTTTCTCTTCTCTATTCTTTCATTTACACCTCTTCCTTTCTCCCCGCCCTTCCTCCCCTCCCCCAACCCTAATCCCTCTCACTCTCCCCCCTAGCCCTCCCTTCCCTCTGCCCCCGGCCGGTTCTCCCCGGCCGGTTCTCCCCGGCCCCCCCTCCTTATTTCCCCTTACACATTCCAACCCTACCCTATATCTCTAGCATCTTTCTTCCCACCCTGCCAGGTTCCCTCCCTAAGCAGGGTCCGCTCACCCCCCACCTGCCTTCCATCTGCCTCTACTTACCCCACCTGACTTTCAATTCGCCCTCCTTACCTCCACCCTGCCCTTTCCCCCTCCGCCAGCGCCCTCACACGTCCTGCTTGCCCCGCACACCCCGACCTCTCCCGCCGCTTCTGTCTTGTCACCCTCCCCGGACCCCTCTCTGACCGATATTACCGTTTTCCATCCCCTGCTCTCCTTCCCCCGCAGCCGAGGGGTTCGGAGTGCCAGGAGAATAAAGCCAGTGAGGGCGGAGCCGGCGCCCCTCGGGGGACCCCACACGGGGCTGACCCGCTCTGCGATCGCAACATTCCGGCTCCAACACACGCGCCCGACACCGCCGCGGCTCGGCTTTCCCAACATCACGTGGGGGGGAGGGGCAGGGTTGGTTAGGGGGGGCCCCCTCCTCCGGAGGGGTCCTGAAGTGGGAAAGGGGGGGGTTTAGGATTGGTCACCTCCCTTAGGAAGGGTCCTTGGGGTGGGGGGCTGGGTGGGGGTCAGGGTGGCCCCCTCCGGAGGGGGGGTCCCCCTGGGGGAGGGGGTGTGGAGGAGGGGGTGCTTCCACCCTCCAGTCCCCGCCCCCTTCCGTCGGACCCTCCCCTCCGGACGGCCCCGCCCCGACCCCTCCCCGGGGACCTCCTCTCCGGACCGGGGCGTGGGGGGGGGGGGGGGGGCAGGACAGGAGGGACGTTACGTTGTCTGGCGATTTTTATGTGTGTAACGCTGCAGAGTCGATGTGACCACCTCTGCTTCCCCCCACCCCACCCGCCCCCCTCCCTAACCCCCAGGCCCGGTCCGGAGGAGGGGGTCCGGGGAGGGGGTCGGGGCGGGGCCCGTCGGAGGGGAGGGTCCTCTGAGGAAGGGGGCGGGGATGGAGGGGGAAGCCCGCCCTCCGCCCCACCCCCTCCGGAGGGGGCCCTCCTAAACCCCCACCCACCCACCCCAGGGACCCCTCCTAATGAGAGGACACTTCCTAAACCCCCACCCACCAGGACCCCTACGGAGGAGGGGGCCCCCTATCCAACCCTGGCCCCGAACCCCCCCAGTGTGATGTTGGTGAAAAGCCGGAGCCCTGGCGGGTGTCGGGCCGTGGTTGGACCGGAAAGGGCTATCCGCCAGAGCGGGTCCAGCCCGTGTGGGGATCCCGAGGGGCGCCGGCTCCGGCCTCTGGGCTTTATTATCCGGCACCCCGAACCCCGCGGCTGCGGGGGAAGAGAGGAAGGGAGAGGGCAGAGGACGGGATAGGAGGGAACAGAGGGAGGATAAGGGGACAAAAGAGGGACAGGTGGAGGATAAAGGAGACAGAGTGGGAGTATAAGGGAGAGTGAAGGGGAGCAGGGTCGGGATGTGCTAGGGAGGAGAGAGGGAGAATGAGAAGGAAAAACTGAGGAGGAGTCGGGGTTTGTAAGGGGGCAGAGGGGTACAGGGAGAGCTGAGTGTCGGGGTAGTAGGAAGGGGGGGGTTTTTTGGATAGCAGGGAAGGAAAGGGACAGAGGAGAGAAGAGAGAGGAGAAGAGAGGAGAGGGTGGGGGTTTCAAGGTTAACAGATGGAAGGGGAAAAAGAGGAATGGGGAAAGGGAGACGAGAGGGGTAATGTAGAAGGAGAGGAAAGAAGGATAGAGAGGAAGCCTCACCTAGGCCCACGCCGTCGGGAGCGGACCGGCCGCAGCCGGGCCCACTCCTCAGCACGAGGAGGGAAAACGGCACCTGCAGCAATTTCCGGGTTTTTTAAAGCGCGGCCCCGCCCGCGCAGCCGCCTGGAGCCCCGCACAAACCTGAGCCGCCCGGGCACCCGCCCCCAGAACA
>CM031860.1:951409-973852 GCA_018697195.1 Certhia americana
CGCAGGACGTGTCGGGGTATCCCCCCCGGGGGGGCCACGGCCACCGGCCCGCGGGGCAGGGCCCCGGACCGTTGGCTCAAGCGACAACAAGACCTGCGCGACCTGCCACGTGATATTGTCGATTCTCTTGTGTCTGGGCGGCCTAAATAGCCGCGAGCGATAGGCCCGGGTTACAGCGTTACGGGGGGGGGACCGGGACACCGAGGGAGAGGGAGTCGGGGCGGGGCGCCTGCGGCGGGGACCGGGGAACTGGGCCGGGGGAGGCGGGGTCCGATTAGCGCTGCTTGGGGTCCTGGCCTAGTGTGGTAGTTGCGTGCTGTCCTGGGGCGGTGCTCCACTGGGCCCGCATGCATTAAAATCCCCCCAGGACCGCCCGGGTGAGCGACTTCGCCCCTTAGACCATGTGAGCCCTACTTCGTGGGCAGCAACAAACTTGGCAGCCGCAGCACGGTGTGGATCTATAATACGCAACACTCACACACATCTCCGGAGATGCGTGTTGCCCCCTTGTTCTGTAAGCACAGAAAAAGGCAAAAAAACCTTCCGAGAGAGCACTGGGACAAAAAAAAAAAATACAGGCCCAGGAACCGGGCAGTGACGGCCCGAATCTGGCTGACAGGAGCGCAGAACCTGCGAGCGCAGTCGCCGACCCCCATACGTGGCCCTGTGAAGCAAAAGCACGGGGCGAGGGGGGGCGGGACAGTCCCAAGAGGGGAACAGCGGGGCCGGCTCAGCGGTGTGAGTGGTCGGTGTACCACGGGCGGGGCCACACGAGCAGAGCTGTGGTACTATTGCCCCGCTAGGATGCGGGGCCAGGACATCAGGTGTGCGAGTGGGCGCCAGGGGCGGCCCTGCGCGGGGTCGGGGCAACCAGGAGGTCGCATTAAACACCCTGGAAAAGTCGCTAGAAAGGTGCCCCTTTTCTATTACCCTCCCCCCCCTCCTCAATGCTTCGGGACGGTGCTGCCTGTCGCGCCACGGGTCCGGGCTCCCCTGCGGGGACCCCCCTAGGTGTCGAGTGGCTTCTCACTCGATATCCATCTTATCCATCCCCTTACCCCCTCACCATTATGTTAAACCCTCCTCTTCCCTCTTACCGTTTATCTCCAGCCTTTATTGTTTCGCCCGCATGTCCCAGCCATCCTTTTCTCTTGTTCAATTTCCCTGTCCCCCTCTGTTTAAGCCTTGACCCCACCCTCTCCTACATCTCCACTCCTCTCTCCTCCTGTCCCTTTCCCTTCTTCCCCCTGCTATCCCACCCCTCCCCCCCCCTTCCCTGACCTTCCCACACCCGTCACTCAGCACTCTTTCCTGTAAGCCCCTCTGCCCCCCTATCAACCCCGACCCCTGCCATCAGTTTTTTTTTCCGTCTCATTCATCATGGCCGCCTCTCTCTCCCTTCAACATTCCCGACCCTCGCCCACTGCCTCCCCTTACTCCCATCTACACCTTAGTCCTCGCCACTCTGTCCCCCCTCCTTTATCCCTCCCCCTGTCCACAACCCTTTTGGGTCCCCCTTTTATCCTCCCTATCTGTCCCTCCCTCTCCCCGTTCCCCTGCTCCCCCCACATCGTCATCCTCCTCTCTCTCTGTTGACACCCCCCGCAGCTGAGGTTGCCGGCGTGTTTTCGGGGTGCCGTGGAATAAAAGCCCAGGAGGCCGGCGCTCCGGCGCTCCACTCTCGGTGGAATCCCCACACGGGGGGGGGGCGGGGCTTGGACCCCGCTCTGGCGGATCGCCCCATTCCGGTCCAACAACACCGACCCGACAACCATGCCGCGGGCTCCGGCTTTCCACAACCTCACAGCTTACGGGGGGTCGGGGCCGGGTTTGATTGGTTGAGGGGGGCCCCCTCCGTTAGGAGGGTCCCCCCTACCCAACCCGGCCCCGAAAAACCCCCTCCATGTTTATTAGTTGGGAACGCTCGGATCCCCGGCGGTGTCGGGCGGTGGTTTTGTTGGACACGGAATGGGTGCGATCCGCAAGAGCGGTCCAGCCGCCTGTGGGGATCCCCCGAGGGGCGCCGGCTCCGGCCCTCTGGGCTTTATTCTCCGGCACCCCGAACCCCGCGGCTGCGGGGGAAGAGAGGAAGGGAGAGGGGACAGAGACGGGGATAGGAGGGACAGAGGGAGGATAAAGGGGACAAAGAGGGGACAGGGGGAGGATAAAGGAGACAGAGTGGGAGGATAAGGGAGAGTAAGGGGAGGCAGGGTCGGGATGTGCAGGGAGGAGAGAGGGAGAATGAGAAGGAAAAACTGAGGCAGGAGTCGGGGTTTGTAGGGGGCAGAGGGGTACAGGAAGAGGCTGAGTGTCGGGGTAGGTAGGAAGGGGGGGGGGTTGGATAGCAGGGAAAGGGAAAGGGAAGAGGAGAGGAGAGAGGAGAGGGTGGGGGTCAAGGCTAACAGAGGGACAGGGAAAAGAGGGAATGGGGAAAGGGAGAAGAGAGGGGTAATGGTAGGAAGGGGAGGAAAGAAGGATAGAGAGAAGCCTCACCTAGGCCCCGCCGTGGGAGCCCGGACCGGCCGCAGCCAGCACCGCCCAGCACTGAGGAGAAAATGGCACCTGCAGCGATTTCCGGGGTTTAAATGCCCTCGGCCCCGCCCCGCGCAGCCGCCCTGGAGCCCCGCACACCTGAGCCGGCCCCGCCCCGCGCACGCGCTCTGTGGCCCCGCCCCCGTGACACCGCCCATCACACCTGAGCCGGCCCCGCCCCCTCTCGGCCCCGCCCCCCGCCCCGCTGTTCCGAGGCCACGAGGGGGCGCTGCGCTCGCACTGCGCTCCATGTCCGCCAGAGGGCGCACTGCGGTATCCCGGGCCCGATCCCAGTCTCCATCCCGCTCCCGGCCCCGATGCCGTTTGGATCCTCCCGACGGGGGAGAGGCGGCACCGCCCAGGACCCCCCGGCAGACCCCAGCAGCGCTCGGCCCCGCTCCCCCGGCCCCAGTCCCGGTCCCGCCGCAGCGCCCCCGCCCCGCCTCCCTCTCCCTCGGTGTCCCTGTCCCCTCCCCGTACCGCTGTCCCGGGGCCATCGCTCGGAGCCCTCGCTCGGCGCTGTGCGAGCCCCGGTCCGGGCCCTGCTCCCGCGGCCGTGGGTGCGGGACCGAGTCCTGCCGGTGTCCGCTGGCGGAGCGGTGCCGCCTCTCCCCGGCGGGATGAGGACCAGGATCGGTATCGGGCCCGGGATCGCCACGGGCGGGAGGAGCCGCTCCGGGACGGGCGCTGGGGCCGAGTCCGGCGGTGCCGCTCCTGCCCCGGCTGCGGGGAGCCGGGCGGGGGAGAGCGGCGCCGTTCCCCGTTGCAGACGCGGAACCGCGGCCGGGACCGGGCTTGGCGCGGGGGTTCGGACCGGCACCGCCTTCTCGGGGGGCGGCCCGGCCTCCCCGCTGCCCCCCACCTTCCCCGGCCGTGACATGAAAACATGACAGGAAGAGTTTATCCAGCGGAGGAGCCCATTCCCTGAGTTCCTAATTATTAATTTTCACCTCACACACATAAACCATCAAGAACAGGACATGGTTATCTCCTGCATCGGCAGGATTTGGTTCCAAGCTGCAGCTCGCTGTCCGTGCAGACGACTGGGAGAAAAAGCTGGGTTCTTCCATAAAAACCAGCTCTGTCTTCATCCTAGGGGATGTGTTCTGAGAGGGAACATCTGGTCTCAAGGGGAGTGCAGGGTTCATGGGGAGGCTGAGCAGATTTGGGGACCAGGGGTCTCTCTGCAGCTGTTGGATCTCCATCTCTCCCTACTTGCTTCCCTCTCATCAATTCCCCAGGGAGGACCAGTGATGACCACTTTAGCTGGATCTTCTCCTCCTCCTAGGCTTATCTTAGGAACCTAAGAAGATGATAACGTTGAATTGTAATTTTTCTAGGAACAAAGGGGAAGATGTACTGTAGGGAGACCCCACAGAGCTCTACAACATTCCCAGCAGAAATTTGGGATGGGGTTGCAAAGCTGGAGACTCCAACCCAGCAGAGGCATGAATGAAACCTGATGCACACAGCTGGGGCTGAGGTGCAGTCCAGAGCTGAGCTTCCAAGGATAACAGCTGGCATTTCCCAGCAGGTTTGGTGTGTTGATATCCAAAAAAACCTGCATCTCCTTCCTCAGGATCACATACTGTCCCAAGCACACAGAGCTTTCCACTCATGGACTGCACTGAATGCTTTTTCTCCTCTTGTCATTCATTGCTCCCAGCATCCCTCACAGATCCTGAGCTTTCACGGCCACCCAGCCCTGGTTTTCCAAGTTAATGATTTAAACCGGACAAATTTCTGAGGCGCTGACAGCCAGGCCCCAGGTGGCAGGCCAAGGATGCTTGCCCTCTGGGATTAATCATTCTCCCAGCTGCTGACACTGCCTCCATAAAAACGCCGGGATGAGATTCCCAGTGCCGCTTCCCGGCGGGAGGAGAGGAGCCAGCTCCAGCATGAGGGCAGCTCTGGCCCTGCTGCTGCTCTTGGCCGCTGCACGTGCCATGCACCGAGGTAAGGGTGTGCAGGAACGCACAGGGCTCTGCTGGTCCCTGGGCTGAGGGGCACGGGGCTGGAGCCTCACTTCCAGTGGTTTTCCGTGGCCTCCCCTCTCTCAGCCTGCGGCCAAATTGCTGGGCAGGACCCGAGAGGAAAGGGAAAGGGTGGGATGATGGTTTGGTATCTGGGATGCCGCTTTGGGGGATGCTGGAAAGAGCTGCAGGGATTGGCTCCTTCTCTTTGTAAGGAAAATGAGATTTCCTGACCCCCCTGGCAAGCACCGTTGCTCTGGAAAACTCACCCCCTGATGAAAACAACGCTCTGCTGCCCTTTTCTGCCTTCTCAGCTCCACAGGGAATCGCCCACCTGCCAAAAAACACCTAAAACTTACCTCTCCCACATGGCTTTATAGAAGGGAACAGAAATGCCACAAGTTGGGACCGACAGCCGACATTCCTGGGAGAAGAGAGACCCACCTTTTCCATGGCTACCCCTTTTTTGGCAACCCCATGCCTTGACCCTACTTTTACATTCCCACCAGAGCGATGTGACCCTCAGGGTCATGGCCCAAACCCCTGGATTTTGTGGAGGTGACCCTGCCCCACACTGTAATCCCAGGAAACACCGGTATCAGTGTTTACCCTGCTGGTGCCAAAGTCTGACCCCACCGAGTCTGTAACACAAATTGATCGTGTTTTTCCAGGGATGACAGCATTGCTGGGAATGTTTTCACTGCTGGCTGCTCCATGGACCTGGCCCCAGAGCTCCAAGCCCTGCCAGATAAAACAGCCCCACATATTCCATACTGAAAAGCTGCTATATGATTTACCTGTAGCTCTCCCAGCTCCAGAGAGGGTTTTCTCCCTGCCCCTTTCCCTGGCTGCAGAGCTGCAGCAGTAGCCTGGATTCCAGGGATGCTTCTCCCAGACTAGCTGTGCCAACATCTCCCCAGGGACCACCAAATCCCACTTGGAAAAAGAAGCAATGGAGTGAAAGAATGAACAAACCTCAAGTGAATAAAGCAGCCTGTTCTGTGGTGGCAGAGCATTCCTTGTTCCCTACTCACAAGTTCTCCTCCTCCACTTTTAGGGAGAGCTTATGTCCGGGAGAAAGTCTGCCAGGAGTACAGGATGCTGGGAAAGGAGAACTTCCGAACTCTGTAGGTACCTCCTGCTGCTGGTGCCCTCCCAGGACACCTGACACCTGAGCCAAGAACAGGAAACAATAAATTAGACATCTTGGAAAAAGGCAGGTGTATTCAATTCATCAAAAAGGGGAGATGCAATTCCACCCCTGGACTTTGATTGCTTTTAGCAGGAGAAAAGCTTGATTCGTTGTTGAATTCTCAAAACAAATTAAGTCCCTAAATAATTAAGAATTCTAACAGAGCTGACACATAGTCCCCTGTAAGTGGCAGCCCCCGCCCCCTGGAAGTTGTTCCAATTCTTTCCTGGATGTTTTCCAAGGAATATGATGTTATTTCTTGCAGTACCAGAGCCAACACTGTTAAACCCATTTAGGCAGAACAGTACTGTACCATGATTTCTGATTGAAGATAAAGACTCACCTGGCTCTCCCTGTCCTTGCCCCTTGGCTGCCAGGACCATCATTGCCAACAGCCGGAAATATTCCAATGGCACCTTTGAGGAGATCGGCCACCTCGTCCGGGACATCGTCTCCCTGGCCGAGACGTGCTGCGCCGATGGGGCTGACCCCTCCTGCTACGATGCCGGGGTGAGACTGACCAGAATCGGGTAATGAACCCCAAACTGGAGCTGGGCTGGGCTGGGGTGGCCATAACCTCTTCTCCCTCCTGCAGTCCACGGCGCTGTCAGACAAGTCCTGCAGCCCGGACTCGCCCTTCCCGGCGCATCCCGGCACGGCTGAATGCTGTGCCCACGAGGGGCTGGAGCGCAAGCTGTGCCTGGCTGCCCTGCGGCACCCGCCCCAGCCGCTGCCCCGGTACCTGCAGCCCTCTGACAAGGAGCTCTGCCAGGCCTTCCGGCAGGACCCCCGGGAGTTTGCGGATAGGTGAGCCAGAGTGGGGACGGCGTCCCTCTGAGCCCAGGTGGGTGCTGGCACCAGCCAGTGCCATGAGCTGACAGCTTGAGGTGGCACCTGGAGAGGGCTCCCACCCCTGGACCACCTTAACACCTCCAAACCCCGCTCATGGTCCCAATCCCCTGATCCCAAGGCGCTGGGTCTCCTTATCCCATCTCTGCCGCAGGTTTCTTTATGAGTACTCCAGCAGCTACAGCCAGGCTCCCCTGCCTGTGCTCCTGGGCTCCACCAGGACCTTCCTCTCCATGGTCTCCACCTGCTGTATCTCCTCAGCACCCACTGCCTGCTTCCTGAAGGAGGTGAGACCCTTTGGAGTGCAGGGCTTGCCCCCATCCTTTCTCCCCAGGCAAGCCCTGTGCTAATAGACCTGGGAAGAGGACATTTACATTCTCTCTTTGTGGCAGAAACTGGAGAGGAAAACCTTCTCCCTACTCACCCTGACGTCAAACCGGATTTGCTCCCGCTTCTCAGCATATGGGAAGGACAAAACCAGCTTCAGGTACAGGGGGAATGGCCTCTCCATCCTGGAACAGGGGCTGGGCTGGGAGAGGGTTCCTGTCTCCTGCTGCAGATCCTGTTGGCAGGCAGCAGTCAGAAATACAAGCTGTAATTCCGGTGTAAATCCCCAGAGTTGCTCCATGCACAGCACAGGCACAGAACAAGCACTGCGCTCCCCATCCCCTCCCTCCCACATCCCTGCTCGGATCTGTTTCCTGGGAAGGGGGATCCAAGCCCCCTGAGCCCCACACACCCTGTGCTCCCCAGCTACCTGGCCTTGCTGGCTCAGAAGGTTCCCACTGCTTCCTTCGAGGACCTCCTCCCCCTGGCCGAATGTGCTGCCGAGCTGTCTTCCCAGTGCTGTGACTCGGTGGCCGAGGACTGCATGCAGAAGAAGGTAGGGGAGGCTGGAGCCCCCCCCCAAACCAGCTCCTGAGTCCCAGCAGGAGCTCCAGGGGTTGAGGGGACCTGCACATCCCCTTCTCCCTCTCTGCAGCTGTTGGAGCACACAGCCAAAGTCTGTGCCGCACTGTCGGCACGGGACAAGTGCTTTGCCGACTGCTGCAAGGGGAAAAACCTGATGGAAAACCATTTCTGCATCCTGGCCATGCCCCCAGCACCGGCTCCCAAGCTGCCAGAGGCGTTGGAGCCGACCAACAAGGAGCTGTGTGGCAAGGAGGGGGCTCTCCATGCCACCAGGTGAGTGGCAGCCAAGGCAGCCAGGGTGCAGTCATGGAATAGAACCATGTAAGTTGGAACAGACCCCTAAGATCATCGAGTCCAACCAATTCCTGACCCTGTTACGTGCTTAGGTTACTATGGGGATAACCAGGGGAACATCCTCAATTCTCCCGGGGGGATTTGTGCAACCAGGCAGCCCCAGGGGCTGCACAGAGATGCCAAAAGCGGCCCCCATCACTTTCTGAGTAGCACACACAATGAAAACTCACGTGAGCGCTCGTTGCCCGCTCCAGGTTCCTGTTTGAGCTGGCACGGAGGCACCCCAGCCTCCCTGACGCCGTCCTCGCCAAGCTCTACGACGCCTCCAGGAAACTTCTTGGGGAATGCTGCTCCTCCAAGGACCCCTCCGCCTGCTTGGACAGCAAGGTGAGCTCTGTGGGAGCTCTGGGGGCTCCTCCTGTTCCCCCTCATCCCAGTGCCGCCCAAATCCCCGCAGAGGCTTTTCCCAGCCTGCTAACAGCCCCCCTCTGCCCCCAGCGCAAGTGGATGGAAGCAGAGCTACTCCCCTTCCTGGAAAAGGCCAGCCAGCTCTGCGGGCAGTACAACAAGCTGCCTTTCCTCGAGTTCAAGAAGAGGTAAGCCTTTACCTTCCCCCCCCCGCAAAAAAAAAAAAAAAAAAAAAAATCCAAAACAAACCCACCTGGATCGCTGGATGCAAGCAGGATTGACCCCAAAACGTTGAGGATGCAAGATGGAGCCATCCAGGCGTGCATCCCTTCCCGAACGCCGCGGCTCCCGCTGTAACCGTGCTCCCCACAGGCTGCGGGAGAGCCTGATGCAGGCGGAGCCCGAGGCCAGCCCGGCTCAGCTGGAGAAGCTCCTGGATCAGCGAGCATCCTTCGCCTCCACCTGCTGCCTCCCGGACGCTCCTCCGCTCCTCTGCGCTTCCAAGGTACCGCCAGGGCCCCTCCTGCCCGTGGTGCCGCTGCGGGGCCAGACCCCGCTCCGGGGCTGCCCCTCGGCTCTTCCCTCCTCTCCCAGGTGAGCTCGGAGCTGCGAGAAGTGTGTCAGAAGGAGTCCTGCCTGCTGGGATAGGCGCCCGGTGCCGGCAGCAGGGATCGCTTCTCCAGGCGTGCAGGGATGGAGAGGGAGCACGAGGCTGAGCTCTGCCAAGACGTGGGAATGGGATGTCGGAAGGGAGCACCAGGGAGCTGGGCTGGAGGACGTCTGGCAGATGGAAGGTGGCACCGAGCCCACAGCTCCCTGCCACCCTTGTATTATTCCTGCAGCCAAAATAAAGACAAGAAAAGTGCCCTCATTGCTGCTGGAAAGGCTTTGTGCACCCCAGGGGGCGGTGGGGAGGGTGGGAAAGGGGCTCAGCTGCGCCTCCACAGGTAGGAAGAAGTCTCCTAGCCCTGATCCTGGGAGCTAAAGCTCTAAAAATGTAAGCGAAACCATGGGAATCACTCATGAAATACCCCCAAAGCCAGCAGTCCGTGGGTATTGGGGTTTTCAGCTACCTGGAGGCAGCAGGCCATCACCTGAGAGGGGGATCCTGGGCACCCCCATCCCCGTCTGCAGCCTCCCCACCTGCCCAGGTGAGCCCTCCCCAGCCCATGGGGGATTTTGGGGGTGCTGCAGGCAAAGGAACCCCGATTTGGGATGCAGGAGGATGGCAAACCCAGCCCAGAAAATCACAGGAAAATCCCTCGAGCCCAAATGTGGCAGCTTTGTGTACAACAAGTACAGCAAGGGAAGCAGACAAAGACACCTGGGTGCACAGAGATGAACCAGAGTGATAAAGCAGAGCCAAAACCCAGAAGAACTCCCTGTTCAAGCCAGCTCATCCCTTTGCTGGGGAACACTGGCAGCCCAGGGAGCACTGCTGAGTTTCCCTGTAGCGTGAGAAACAAGATGGATTTGGCTGGCACAGTCCCTGCCCATCTCCTGCCAGAGCCCCTCTAATTTTGGAGTACAGAATACACAGAAAGGACAACTTGGTTTTAGGGGTGGTTTTGTTTTTTGTTTTGTTGGGGTTTTTTTCCCCCCAAGGATCCCACTGACCTGGAGCTGTACGTGCTGCACTGGAGCAGCAAAGCCACTGAAGCCAAGGCACTGGATCCACCCACCACCCTCACGTTACTGCCTGCCTTCAGCATTTATTTTCCAAAATACTAATTTCTGATTTTTCTAGTTATTTCTAATTCTTTCCAATAAGAAGTTGGGTTTCACATTGTTCCGTTGGGATGAGTGACCCACATCTCACTCCTGTACTCGGGATGTGCAGGGTCAGGGCTACAAATTACAGTGACCTTCTGGGATTCCAAGGGAAACTGGAGAAATGAAGCCATTAAACCAGCCGAGGACATCTCTGCCAGGTGACACCACCACTGTTTTTTGGGGGGGAAGAGCCACCCCAAAATACTCAACTGCTGTTCAAAAGAACACAAATCATAATCCTTTTACTAAAACCACCAAATTTTCCTTGGAAAGTTCAGGCTGCTCCTGCCTGATGCCAACCAGCATCACCTCCCCAGGGATTCCATCCAGTCCTTGCCAGCCTGGGCATAACCCAGTTGGCTTTTCCACTCTGTTGTACCAGGGATTTTATTTGGGATTTTTATAATAATTTTATTTTCCAGCTCTCACTCCTCCTGCCCTCAGTGCCATGACATGCACAAGCTGCATTCACCTCCTGCCTTTTCATCCCGCCACTTCTCTAATCCACTCCCAAAAATGTAAAGTAAGCAGCAAAGTTCCTGAATTACTTGTGTGGGTTTTTTTTTAAATCCCCACCCTTGTTGCTCAGTACAACAAATCTTATCCGGTCTGTCTGCTCCCCAGGAGCTCAGCAGGTTAAAGCAGGAATACAGTGGCAATGCAGGAATTCCAGGCTGGCATCCAGGGAAGCATCCCTTCTTTACAACCAGGGAATGTAGGGCTGCCATGGGAAAAACCCAATGAGAATTACTCAAGACACTGAAAACCCAGCACTGAATGAAACGGCTCCAACATTTACCTGGCCAGTGCTCCATGAAGCAGTACAAAAAGACTGAAATTGTTAGTTTTATCCACCTCTGAGACCTGCAGGGCTGCTCATTTCCCTGCACCTGCTTTTCCGAGCCCTTTTGGGCCAGCAGCAACCCTGCCAGCAACTTCAACCATCCAAAAAACCAGTCAGGAAAAAGGTTTGTACCTCCTTTTCATTTTATTCATCTCCCAGACTGTGTACAGCACATTCCCAAAAGGAACAGCAAGCATTTTTCTCTTGGCTTCACTCCCTACAAGCCCAGCAAAGCCTAGGGCTAAAAAGCTATTTATGTGGGGGGAGTGTTGTCAGCTCACAGGTGCTGCTGGTGCCACTCAGCTCCCAGGGCTTCCAGCAGCTGCATGGAATCTAGAATCCATTTCCCCATCCTGGACCCTGGTGGAATAGGTGCCAAAAAAAAAATGTCCCTTTTTTTGGCGGAACCTCAGGGCTTTGCTGCTTGCCTGGGCACTGGGATGAGTCTTCCCCACGCTTTGGCACAGCCAAAGTTTGCCCACGGTTTGGGCACCGTCGAGGGTGTCCATCACCCCCCAGTATCCAGCTGGAATCACTGTCTCACCCACGGGGCTGCAGGAGCTGATGCAGATGCCTCGGGTGGCCTCTGCTCTCACCATGGCACGGTTTGAGCTGAAAAAGAAGGGTTTTGGTCACAGTAGGGCTTCACACAGCCCCAGAACCACCCTCAAGCCCCACTGACCCTGCCAGCTCCAGCTCCCAGGCATCCGCCCGTGAGGATGACCCCGGGAGGAGCAGAGGGCTGGACCTCAAAGCAAACCAGTTTCCCCAGCAGCTGCTCCCACACTCACCTGTTGGAGGGCTCTTGTCCCTGGCCAAGCCAGTGCCAGGCTGGAGAGGTCTGTCCTGCTCGGGCAGAGCCCCGGGCAGCGGAACCCAGCCGGTGCCCGTGCCGGGAGAGCGGACCCCGCGGGCAGGGGGGGTCACCGGCGCACCAGGGGACTCCAGCCCCGCCTTTTCCCGGTCTCCCCGGTACCGGCTGGGAGACGTGGCATGCAGAGCCCCCAGGGCCGGTCTCCTTGTGGGAATCGGGATCTGCCGGGGACCCGCGGCTCCACCGCGTCCCCACCTCCCGCGGTACAGAGTGGGAGACACCAGGGACACCCGGCCCCATCCCGGGATGGCGATGCTGTCGCCCCGCAGAGGGTCAGTGCCTAAACCCCAGTGTCAGGGTCACGGTGACCCCCGGTGGGTGCCGCTCCGAGGGGAAGGGAACAAACCATCACCTGTAGCTGCCCCGGCAGGGTCTGGACCGCAGCCCCGGGCAGCGCCAGCCGGACACCGGAACCTGAGGAGACGGGAGCCAACGGGAGCCCGCTTCCCACCTGCTTTCAATAAGTTTTGCCCGGTTTCCCTCACCCGGTCCCACCCGGGGACACCGAGACACCTTCGGCTCTCTCCCACCGGCGATTTGGAACCGGGAGGGCGCCCGGAGACGCTAAGCTGGACTCTGTCCCTACGGAGACAGGCGGCACTGGCAATGGGAGCAGTTCCAACAGCCCTATGGCCTCCCGGAACGGGACCCCGAGCCCGGCAGAGCCTTTTGGAGCCGGCACCGGCACCGGCACCGGCACCGGGACGGAGGCGCCGCGGTTGTGGCGCCCTCGCGTGGCCAGCGCGGGTATGACAGCCCCCCGCGCCGCACAGTGTCGCCATCTGGCGGCCGCCTGGCGGTAGTGCAGCCCCCGGCGGCCCGGGTCCCCGCGCCCGCAAGGACATTGGCGACACGCGGACACCTTTCCGTCACCCCTTTATTCAAGCCGCTGCACGTTTTAGCCCTCGCCCGTGGAGCCAGCCGCTGCTGCTGTCCGGGACCCGCCCGCAGGTACCGGGAGCTCCTGCGGAGAGAGCGGAGCCCGTCGGCCTCGGTGCCCACCCCGATGCGGGGCTCCGGTCGGCCCCCCCGCTCCCCTGCACCTTCACGCAATGCCCGTTTCCCGCACATCTTCACTTCTGGAAGGCGAATCCTTGTTTAATGTTTCCATCTCTTCTGCCTTTCTCTTCCTGCGCTGCCTCCGACAGTGGCTTGAGAGGGGGAAAAAATCATAAAAACCAAAACCCAAAACAAAACCCCACCAAAACCAAGCAAACAAACAAACCAACAAAACAAACAAAAAACAAAAAAAAAGAGGCAGAAGGGGGCACGGCAGTGATAATCCTCCCTCTCCCTCGGCTTTTATCCTGCAGAAGATCCATACCAAAGGAATGTCCCAGGCACCTCCCAACACCTGCAGGACCATGTCCCACCAGCCTGGGGCAGCCTCAATCCAAGCTGCCTGGAACCAGAGGACCTGGCCAGGGTTTGCTCCCTTCCCCTTCCCCTTCCCCTTCCCCTTCCCCTTCCCCTTCCCCTTCCCCTTCCCCTTCCCCTTCCCCCACGTACTGACTGCAGAGGCAGATGCCGACGATGAGGATGATGAGGGTGACGATGGCGGCGATCAGGGAGATGATGACGATCTGGCCCTGGTCCCCTCGCAGGTAGAACAGATCCACCCTCTCGCAGCGAGCTCCGGTGTAGCCTCGCTCGCACCTGCCCCGCGGCACAAGGGAGGCAGAGCGGGGTCCCAAAAGCTGCCACAGTGCCCGTGCCCCCCTCACGCTGCTCTCCCGGGGAGGACGGGCACCGCATCCCCCGCCGTGTCCCCACCGGGGGTGACTTACACACAAGCCGGTGCCTGCTCGGCCACGAGGAAGCGGCACCTCCCTTTGACACAGTAGTGCTGGTACTCCTCCGGGCACCGGGAGAAGTGGCTCTGCCGCCGCAGCTGGGTCCCGTTCCCTGGGGGATGACAAGGAATTCCTCAGGGTGACAGTTCTGCCCCAGAGGCAGCGGCATTCCGCAGCCCGTGCGTCCCCGCCGCAGCTCCGAGCCTGGCCGGCTGCACCCACCACGGTGTCCTTGGCTTCCCAGCCCAGGGATGCCACGCGGCTCACTTAGACAAAACACCTGCTCGTCCGCCGTCCTGGCCTGCTGCCCCGCTCCCTTCCGCCCCCTCCTACTCCCCCCGAGCAGCTTCACACCACGCCCTTACCTGTGCATCCCTTGGCTGTGCCGCAGGTGAGCCCCTCCGTGCCGTGGCCAGCCGTGACGTTGGTGTCGGCGCCTACGGAGCTGAAGGATGCCAAACCTGGAAGGCAGCGGAGGCAGCTCAGAGGGGGAGCCCCAGCACCCCCGCCAAGCCCCGCCACAGCGACAGGGAGGGCGCTGGAACCGGGCTCTGCAGCTGCGCCCGTGGCCCCCCCTCCGCTGGCAGCATCAGCTTTTCCCCAGGGCAGGGAGAAGGGAAAGCCGGTCCCCGCCTGCTGCCTCCACCCACCAACGCCCCAGCACGGAGGTCTGGGAGCCAGCCTGGTGGGTTTTGGGCCACACAGCCCAGCCAGCTGCTCCTCTGCCCAGGGAGGATGCAGGGAGGGATCCCCAGAGAGACCCGGAATGATGGAATCACTGATTGGTTCGGGTTGGAAGGGACTGTAAAAGTTCATCTTGTTTCAACCCTGCTGCCATGGGCAGGGACGCCTTCCACTATCCCACGTTGCTCCAAGCCCTGTCCAACTTGGCCTTGGATACTTCCAGGGCTCCAGGGGCAGCCACAGCTTCTCTGGGTAATCTGTGCCAGGGCCTCCCCACCCTGCCAGGGAAGAATTCCTTCCCAATATCTAATCTAAACCTGCCCTTTGTCAGTGCGAAGCCGTTCCCCTTTGTCCTGTCACTCCGTGCCCTTGTGACAAGTCCCTCCTCAGTTCCTTTGCAGCCCCTTTAGGGCACCGCGAGCTGCTCTGAGGTCTCCCGGGAGTGCCGCACAACCCGGTGGCCCGGAAAGAGGCCACCACGCTCTCGGTGGCCACGGGGTGAAACCGAGAGGCGGCTGAGCCCGGCACGTCAGAGCGGCGGTAACCGGATCGCTGGCATACCAGCACTGACTCAGCACGGCCCCGCTCCCCGCCCGGCCCTCCCCAGGGATTCACCCGCCGTGGTGGCACCCAGGGAGCGGGGACAGGTCCTGCCTGACGGGGCAGGGTGGCTCCCGCGGAGGTGGCTCTCCGAGGCGGGGCTCTTGCCGTCCCGAGTGGGCGCACTTTGAGGCTTCCCGGGCAGCGGAGAGTTTGCGGAGCCAAACCCTGGCAGCCTCGTCTCCCGCTCCCTTTTTCGGCGCCTTGGAAACAGCGGTGGGAGCTGCCCAGCCAAGCCTGCGGAGTCCCCCCCATCCCGCGGCAGGGACATTCCCAGCACACACGTCCCTCCTGGCTATATATAGCCACCACCGCGCCACTGACGTGCTGCGGGTGACAGCGCTCCAAGAGAGCCCGGCGGGGAGCAAAGGGAGCCCACCGCCCCACCCGACCCAGCCGCAGGGTGGGAGCTGCCTGGCAGGAGCCAGGGATGAGCCATGAGCCCGGGATCCAGCTGTGGGCGGCGTGGGCACGCGGCGGGGCGGGGAGGGAGGCTGACTTCACTCCCGGTGACCGAGTTCACAGCTCGACATGGAAAGATCCCCACCAAGCTGAGCTCCCCACCCTTATTGCAACCAGATGCGGAGTTCTGGCGTCCTCCGCTCGGCAGGAGCGCTCCGGTGGCGGTGCCAGCTCCAGCGGGAGGGGGGCTGTGCCCACCCATGGCCGGACTGCGGCACCCAGAAGCTGCAGGTGCGAACATTCATCCTCATCTCGCTGATGCGCGGGGAGACTGGCTCCGCTATCTTGGGCTGCGCTCTTTCCCGAGCAGCCAGAGATAACCCAGGAAAGCATCCCAAACACTGGATTATTTCGCCGTCAACACCCCCATGCTCTCCCAGGAAAGCCCAAACTGCAGGAGAGCAACCACCCAGGACGTTGCCAGGTCTGAGGGGACACACCAGCCCCAAAACAGGTCGGCTACCCTTGTTTTCCTCCTGCCAGCACAGGTTTGGCAGGTTTTGCCAAGTGCTGTCACCAGCCCTGCCAAAGGGCCGAACCCAAACTGCTCCCTGCGGAGAGAAAAGCTCCCCTGAAATCCCAGTGCAAGCACTCTCTGCCAGGGAGGGTGTCAGCTGTCCATCTTGTGCGGTTATTTCCTGGCAGCCATGAGCAGAGAGACACCTGTCTGCAGCTTCCTGTTTCCTAAAAACTTAGGAATTGGCATGGGAATGCTCACACGCTTGCTGACTAGGTACTGCCCCCCCTGCCCGCGGCATCCCACATTCCCGGCGCTGCCGAGGACGGCTGTGGATACTCAGGCATCCGTGAGCAGCGTCTCACCAACAGGTGGTAAAAGCATCCCAGTCCTGCTCCAGGATCCAGCCAGGACATCCTGGCGACCCCAAGCGATTCAGGGATTCAGAGGCTGGGAGAGCACAGGATTGGAATGGTGGGGAGTTCCAGGATGGCACCTGGGGGCACTCGGGGGGGGGATCCCAGGGACAGGACTGGGTAAACACCAGGCTGGGCATAGAGGAAGGGCTGGAATGGGATTGTCCTGGGGGCACAAGGATGGGACTGGAGAAACACCAGGATGAACACTGGGATGGGACAGGGCCAGCCCCAGGATGGGGTGTAAGAGCGGGGAATGCAAGGGTTCAGCAGAATGGGACCAGGGGTGCAGCAGGATGGGGTGGGGGAGCACCAGGACAGGCAGCAGGGAGCGCCGGGATGGGACCGGGAGGCAGGTGCAGGATCATCGGTCTGGGACCGGGAAGCAGCGGGACCAGAGAGAGGACGGTGCCGGGACAGGGGGTGACACTGTGCTGGGACAGTGGAGGTGACACCGTGCAGGGACGCGGAGCACCGTGCAGGGGCGGGAAGCACCGGGCCGGGACAGGGAGGAACACCCTGCCAGCCCCTGGATATCCCGGGACCGGGCAGGTGGCGGGGCAGGGGGACGCCCGTGCTTACCGGAGGCGAGGGCCAGGCAGAGCAGCAGGGTACCGGGGCCGCCGCCCGGGGCCGGGGCCGCCGCCGCCTCCATGCGCGCCGCCGCCGCCTGCCCGGTGCCCGGTGCCCGGCAGCTGCGGCGGGGCGGGACGGGGGCGGCCGCTCTGGCACCACCGCCCTCCTCCTCCTTCTCCTCCTCCTCCTCCTCCTCCTGCGCCTCCTCCTCCTCCAGCTGCGCGGCTCCCAGCCCGCCGGAGCCATCCCTTGGTGGTCTGGCGGTGCCCCCGCGCAGTGTCCCTTCCCGTGTGTCCCCTCCCGTGTGTCCCCTCCCGTGTGTCCCACCTCGCACCAGCCACGCCTGGCCTCGAGGCGTCCTGCCAGGAGGCGTCAAGCAGATGCCTCACCCCAGATCCCTGGGATTTGTGCAGCGAGAGGGATCCCCCATCCTGCCATCACGGAGTCCAAGCAGGGCTCCGGGGATACCCTCTCCAGAGGGACAGAGGACGTGCACCCAAATCCAGCCTCATCTCCCGAAAGCATTTATCCCTGGCCAGCTTGTGGTGAAAAGGTAGATTTATTCACAGCGAGCTATAAAACACCCTCCCGAGGGCCTTGGCAGGGAATGACGGCAGCTCCAAATCATTCTGCAAGGGGCCGTGCCCTCGAACAGCTCTCTGCACGCCGACCTCGGGCGTATTTTTTGCCTCGGGGTGTATTTCTTGCCTCGGGGTGTGTTGGGAGGATGTTCCTGGTCCCCTGAGTGTGACATCTCAAGGAACAGGGGATACCCGGAGGGGTGAAGGTCCTCCAGATGCTGGACGTCCCCTCCTGTCTGGGCTTGCTCACTTTGCCACGGGCTGGCGCTGCCCTGGCTCCGAGCAAAGCCCGAGAGGTTCTCCCGGCAAAGAGGGGCGCAGGCCGGCAGGGGCGGTGGAGCTGCTCCCCGCCCGGCGTCCTTACAGGCGCGAATTAAGGTGGAAATGAAAGACTGGAAAGAACGGGTGACCTCAAACCGCAAGCTGGCAGCTATTAATGCGAGTGCTGGCAGCCACCCAGCCATGCCATTTGGCCACTGGCCAGGGCGTGAGCAAGCTCCCGTAGCCCTGTCCAGCCAAAAATTCCTGCTGCGAGCTCTGGCACACCGGTACTGCCGGCCCCTCGGCTGCCTGCCAGCGGCCCCCCGAAAACAGACAAAGTGGGAGAGACCACAAGGATGGTGCAAAAGCTCTGCTAGGGGCTTGGGCAAGACCAGCAAAACCGGCAGCTGGCAGCCGGATGTGGCACAGGGCCACCCAAGAGGAGCTGGCTTCATCCCGGTGGAGTAGGCAAAGGCAGGGAGGAGGCAAAAAAACCCACAAATCCTTGTGCCCACCAAAAGAAAAGTTTCCCTCCAGCATCCTTCATATCTGGAGAGAACTGGTGGATGATAGCATTTTAAAGAGATTTTAAAAAGCTGGAGCCTCAGGGCAGATGTCACCAGAAGCCATGGTTTCCAATCTCCAGTAGCAGCGGGAAAGCGCTGGCAAAAGTGACTCCCAAAAAAGGATCTCTCCCTGACCATGTCCCCTGCTCCACTGACGCTTCCCATGCTGGGAGGACCAGACAGAGGTGACCAGCAGGTGGCAGCTGGAGCCCAAGGCTGGTGGCCCTCAGGGGTGTTCGGGCTCTTGGCACCCCGAGGCCACGGCGAGGGGCAGAGGCTGTGCCTAGCCCCGTCCCGCCTCTCCCCTCCCCTCGAAAAACTCCTGCCCATGGAAGTGTGCAGCAGCGTCAACAACAACAGCAGCAAAAAGGATGTGAGATGAGAAGCAGGGAGATTATCACACTGCTTCCCACAGCACCAAGCTCCGGCAGCAACAGCAACATTATTTTCCCTCCTCCCAAGCACAGGAAAGGTTTCAAGGAGAGCTGAGATGCTGGTATCGCCCGACACCCGTCTGCCTCAGGAATGCCAGCTGACTTGGATTTTGTGTCCTGCTGTTTTAGGCCCAGAGCCAGGATCCATCCTGAGAAAATGCCACACAATAGAACAGAACAGAGGGCTGAGTAACCCCAGTTAAAGATAGCTCAGCCACAGCCTGTGCTCCCTGATTCCTTTTCCATAGTGAGCACGCAAAAGCCTGGAGAGGATGAGTTCAGCCTGAAAATATTTCACCCACAGCACAGCTCTTTCCAGGAGGAAAGAGGTAAAAAATTTTACCTCCTGCTGTGCCACAGGTGTCTCCTGGCTGGGTCCTTTGGGCACTGGGAGCTGCGTTTTGGGAGCTGTTCGTGCTGTGGAAAGGCGGGACCCTGACTGCCTGGCTCCCCTGGATTCATGTACCTGAGTTGTCCCCCATCACAGGCACCAGATCCCCTCTATGCAGCAGGCAAGGGGAACCCCAAAGAGGTTCGGAATCATGGAATCACAGAACAGTTTAATTGGAAGGGATCTTAAACCTCTTCTTCGTCCAACACTGTTGCCATGGGCAGGGACAGCTTCCCCTAGCCCAGGCTGCTCTGAGTCTTGTCCAACCTGTCCTTGAACAATTCCAGGGATGGGGCAACTAGAGCTTCTCTGAGCAACCTGTGCCACGACATCACCATTATATTCAGGCCCTGAGGATGAAGAGGGATAAGTGACAGTGACACAGAGTGTACAAGAGCACCCCATGCCTGCTGCATGGCAGAGTGTGGCACTCAGCATCCAGTCCCAGTGCCTCATCCCAGCGCAGGCAGACTGGTCCCGCCATCCCGGTGTGCCTGGAGCCCCACGCTCAGTCCCTGGCACTCAGTGTCTGTGTCCCGCATCCCCGCCGGTGCCGGTCCCGCACCCCCGCGGTGCCCGGGACGTAGGGGCGCTGTAGGTCCGGGCAGCGGGCGGGGGGCGCGGCGGGGGCCGGGCCGGGCGCGGCCGGGGCCGGGGCCGGGAGGTTCAGTCCCTCCCGCCGCGGCTGCCCAGCGCCGCCGGCACCAGGGAGCTGCGGCTGCCGCCCTCCTCTTCCGCGCCCGTCCTCCTCCTCCCGGCAGGTAGCGCCCGCCGCCGCACCGGGACATGGGCAGGAGTCTGGGACACGGCTGCGGATCCCAGGGGTCGGGCTGGTGAAGCGATGACATTTGGGTGGGGACAGGGAAGGAGGCAAGCCCCGAGGAGGACAGACCCGGCTGCTTCCCGGAGGAGGAAGGCTCCGATAAGAGCAAGCCCCCACCACGGGTCCCAACTCACACCCCCCGTCGGGGGGGGTCACGCCAATGACACCGGTTGCGGGCGGGCGGAGGTTGTTTCACCGTTCTTGTCCTACCCCTTCAATTGCCCCTCGGAGGCGTCCCCAGCAGAGTTCCCGAATTGCCTGGGAGGGAGGACAGCTGAGGGAGACACACCCAGTCCTGCTCACGGTCACCCCCACCGGGCGGACTGCCCCCCAGACCCAACCGCATCCCACCTTCCCTCCGACGGTACACTGCTGTTCGAAGGAGATTTTATGGCTCTCCATGGCCATTGAGCGGAGGATCCCACGCCCCCAGACCCTGGAGCTTACCACCCTCCCCCACAGCTCCAGGCATCTCCCCCGCCGTCACCAGCCTCCCATCCGCAGAAACACCCGATTTGCCATCTTCCCCCACGGAAGCACAGTCAGCGGAGACAGTTCCGTCCCGGCGATGCGACAGCAAGCGCAGGTCACCCCGCCACCCGCCCAGGCTGGGCTGTTTAATAACACTAGGAGCGCTTGCTCGCGAAACATGGAAAACACACTTGCATAACCGGGGACGACGCCTAGGGAGATTAACCCTCGGCTAAGGGACGTGTCACTGTCACATTGCTGCCGGCCAGAGCAGCGCGGGAGGCCTGGGCTGAGCGCCTGTCACAGCCCGCAGCCAGCAGCAGGGCGTGTGGCGGCTGCAGGACCAAAGCGTCCCCCGGACCACGTCAGCATGCGGGAGATCTATCCCACGCGACCTGCCAGCGCTGCGAGGTTAGGGAGAGCAGGGGTGAATAATTATCTCGTAATAGTGTTTCATTTGACAGCGAGTACCGATCTGTGTTTTCGAGCCAAAGTAGCAGTTTGCGAGGGATGGGGATGAGCATTCTGCGCTCCACAGGGGTTGCTGGGGATGCTATTTCGTCCTATTCACGGGCCCCTGCCGGCCCATAATTTGCCCTAACCGCCGCCGTCTCTGCTCGGGGAGGTCAACCTTTGGGCTGGAGCGGTTTTTCCAGCGGCCGAGGCCAAAACCCGAAGCTTTCCCACGACCACCCTCTCTAAAGCACAACGACTATGCCAGACTTGGCAGAAGAAAGACACAGGAAGAGTCCAGGGACGGTAGTCCCATGGCTCTTCGCTGTCCCAACAGCCCTATAGCAATCTTTCAGATGTTTGTTAAAACATTTTTGTCGCATTGAAATAATTCTTAAAAAACCCCAAGAACCTGTGCAAACACAACACACACCACCACACACACACATATATAGAGATAGATATAGATATAGATATATAGAGAGAGAGATCGAGAGACGAGAGAGATCTCCTTGGGAGGGAAACACCAAACACGGATTTAAATATGCGATTCAAGCTCATTCTTAGGACTAAATGACAGTAGGACGTCATGGCCAGGAGTAAAATAAGTCGGGGCTTTGCCGGACACGTAATGAAATAAGCGTCTCACACAATGGAAGTTTTATCCTGTTATACTCCTTACTTATGGATGTAAATTGAAACCTGCCTTTGATTCTGACATGGTGCCCAGCACCGAGACCGCTCCCCATCACCAAATCCTGTGCCCAGCTGAGACAGGTTTAAGTACCTATTAGAAGCAAGCTTGGCTTTTAAAGAGTTTTCAGTGAGGAGAGTCTGGGGTGGAAAGAGCTGCTTTGGAGCCTCGTGCGGTCGTTTAAAGCTGCCATGAGGAGGCAAGTATTTAAAGCACTTGCTAATCCACGAGTGAAGGACAGTTGGAGTTGGGCAATTATCTCTCCCAGCCAATGAGCAATCAGCGCTCTAATAATAGAGGAATGCTCTAAAATTTCTCTGCAGAACCAGCGTTCCCCCTGGAGGGGCTGGAATGGGGTTGCTGCATGTTGGAAGCTTCTAGCTAGAAGCAACTAATTAGCAACAGCCAGGAATATTAGGAACTGGGGAGTTGTCACTGGGCAGAGCTGCTTCTTGCAAAATCCAGAGCAATATCAAGAGATGTGCTGGGAAAAAGTATCTGAGGATCCCAGAGGCAGGTCATCTGCCAGCTCCTGGCCCAAAGGAGACAAACAAAAGGAGCATCCATTCCCTGGGATCCCTATTCCCATTTACCCGAGGAAATCAGCAAAAATAACATTGTTTGCATGTTTAAAGTAGTATAACTTGAAATACTAAGTATTTTTAATTAAAAAGCAAACATCTTTGGAAAGAGCTGGATTGTCTTTGATTCACCAAGGTTCTAATCAGAAACTGGCTAGTACAGTTGATCACTTGCCAGAGGGTGTTTTGTCACTCTCAGGAGGAAAAAAAAAAGTCTAAATCCTCTTTACATTTTTTTCTACAGTTATTGGAGCATCGGATCAAGGGCTCATGAGAGATAATTAAGCAACATTAGCTTAGGGGTGGTGAAACACCCCTTTTTCTTTGGGGTGAGTGTGGTTGGTGTGCCACAAAGTCCTTGCTTGCAATCCCTCTTTTCCAGATCCCAAAACTGCCTCCCCCCTTATTTAGCCAGGATTTTGCCTTTTCCTTCGCAAGGGGAAGGCTCTGCAGCTCTTGGTGGTGCTGTACATCCAGGGGAGGTGTATCCGATGGGCTGGTCAGTGGCAAGCACCGTCCTAAGGGAGTAGGGAAATCCCGTTGTTCTGG
>CM031860.1:975901-1124010 GCA_018697195.1 Certhia americana
CGGGCGCGGCGGGGCCGGGCCGGGAGGTTCGTCCCTCCCGCCGCGGCTGCCAGCGCCGCCGGCACCATGGGCTGCTGCTGCCGCCTCCTCTTCCTCGCCCTCCTCCTCCTCCCGGCAGGTAAGCGCCCGCCGCCGCACCGGGATGGGCAGGGGGGGGACACGCCGGGGATCCCCAGGTGTCGGGCTGGGAGCGATGCGGTGGGGACAGGGAAGGAGGCAGCCCCGAGGGGACAGCCCGGCTGCTTCCCGGAGGAGGAAGGCTCCGTAGAGCAAGCCCCCACCACGGGTCCCACTCACACCCCCCGTCGGGGGGGGTCACCGCCAATGACACCGGTGCGGGCGGGCAGGAGGTGTTTCACCTTTCTTTTCCTCACCCCTTGCCCCTCGGAGGCGTCCCCAGCAGAGTCCCCGATTGCCTTGAGGGAGGACAGCTTGAGGGGACCACCACAGTCTGCTCACGGTCACCCCCCACCCGGGCTGGACTGACCCCCAGCCCCGCATCCCCCTTCCCTCCGCGGTCACTGCTTCGAAGGAGCTTTTATGGCTCTCCCTGGCCTTGAGCGGAGGCTCCCACGCCCCCAGCCCCTGGAGCTTCCCCCCCCTCCCCCCAGCTCCAGGCATCTCCCCCCGCCGTCACCAGCCTCCCCATCCCGCAGAAACACCCGATTTGCCATCTTCCCCCACGGAGACAGTCAGCGGAGACAGTTCCGTCCCCGGCTGATGCGACAGCAAGCGCAGGTCACCCCGCCACCCGCCCAGGCTGGGCTTTTAATAAACACGAGGAGCCGCTTGCTCGGAAACATGGGAAACACACTTGCATAACCGGGGACGCGCTCGGGGAGAAATCCCTCGGCTGGGCTGTCACTGTCACATTGCTGCCGGCAGAGCAGCGCCGGGGGCCGGGGCTGAGCTCCTGTCACAGCCCGCAGCCAGCAGCAGGGCGGGTGGCGGCTGCAGGACCCCAAAGCGTCCCCCCGGACCACGTCAGCATGCGGGAGATCTTCCCGCGACGCCAGCGCTGCGAGGGGAGGGAGAGCCGGGAGAATAATTCTCTCTGTAAAGGGGGAATTTGCCAGCGAGCTCCCGATCTGTGCTTTCCGAGCAAATGCGTTTGCGAGGGATGGGGATGAGCATTTTGCTCCACAGGGTTGCTGGGGATGCTCTTTCTTCTCCTTCACGGGCCCCTGCCTGGCCCAAATTTGCCCCTAAAGCAGCCAGTCTCTGCTGGGAGTCAACCTTTGGGGCTGGGAGGCGGGTTTTTCCCAGCGGCCGGGCCAAACCCGAAGCTTTTCCCACGACCATCCCTCTCTAAAGCACCAACGCTAGCCAGACTTGGCAGAAGAAACAGGAAAGATTTCCCTGGACTGTAGTCCCATGGCTCTCAGGCTGTGCCCAAACAGCCCTAGAGCATCTTTCAGATGTTTTTTACAACATTTTTGTCGCCATTGAAATAATTCTTAAAAAACCCCAAAACCTGTGCAAACACACACACACACACACACACATATATATAGATAGATATAGATATAGATATATATAGAGAGAGATCGAGAGAGAGAGAGATCTCACTTGGGAGGAAACACAAAGCACGATTTAAATATGCTTCAAGCTCATTCTTCAGGACTAAATGACAGCTAGGACGTCACTGGCCAGGAGTAAAATAAGTCTGGGCTTTGCCTGGCCACGTAATGAAATAACAGCGTCTCACACAAGGAAGTTTTTATCCTGTTATTACTCCTTACTCTGGATGTAAATTGAAACCTGCTTTGCTTTCCTGACATGGTGCCCAGCCCCCGAGCCCGCTCTCCCCTTCACCAAATCCCCTTGTGCCCCAGCTGAGACATTTTTAAGTACCTTTTAGAAGCAGCTCTTGGCTTTTAAGGTTTTCAGTGCATGGAGAGTCTGGGGTGGAAGAGCTGCTTTTTGGGAGCCTCGTGGGCTGTTTTAAGCTGCCATTGAGGAGGCAAGTCTTTAAGCACTGTGCTCCTCCACGAGCTGAAGGACAGGGGAGTTGGGCAATTATCCCCTCTCCCAGCCCAAATGAGCAATCAGCCTCTAATACTAGAGGATGCTCTAAAATTCCTCTGCCGAACCCAGGCGCTTCTCCCCCTGGGAGGGGCTGGAATGGGGTTGATGCATGTTGGAAGCTTCAGCTAGAAGCACTAATTAGCAACCAGCCAGGAATATTATGGAACTGGGGAGTTGTCACCTGGGCAGAGCTGCTTCTTGCAAAACTCCAGAGCCATATCCAAGAGATGTGCCTGGGAAAAAGTATTCTGAGGCATCCCAAGCAGGCAGGTTCATCTGCCAGCTCCTGGCCCAAGGAGACAACAAAGAGCATCCATTCCCATGGGATCCCTTATTCCCCTTCCCCGAGGAAATCAGCACAACATAACATCTGTTTGCATGTTTCAAGAGTATAACTTGAAATACTTAATGTATTTTTTAATTTAAACAAGCAAAACATCATTTTGGAAAGAGCTGGTATTGTCTTCTGCTTTCCACCCAAGGTTCTAATCAGATAACTGGCTGTACAGGCTGATCACTTGCCAGAGGGTGTTTTGTCACTCTCAGGAGGAAAAAAAAACCGTCTAAAAATTCCTCTTTACCTTCTTTTCTGCTACAGTTTCATTGGAGCATCAGGATCAAGGGCTTCATGAGCAGAATAATTAAGCAACATTTAGCTTAGGGGGGTGAAACACCACCTTTTCTTTGGGTGGAGTGTGGTTTGTTGTGCCACCAAAAGTCCTTGCTTGCAATCCCTCTTTTCCAGATTCCCAAACTGCCCTCCCCCCCCCCTTTATTTAGCCAGGATTTTGCTTTTCCCTTCTGCAAGGGGCAGGCTCTGCAGCTCTGGGTGGTGCTGCTACATCCAGGGAGGTGGATCCTGATGGGCTGGTTCAGTGGCAGCCCCGTCCTCAGGGAGGGAGGGACATCCCCGGGGTGTCCTGGCCATGGCTGGGACAGAGGCTCGGCATGGCAAGGGACACATGGACACAGCACACGGAGTTCTGTTGTGTAGCTGTTCCTCTTAGCTACAGAAAGCTTCAGAGCAATTAGACCTAAACCACTTAAAGCCATGCAGCAGAATAAAACTAATCATGCAGGAAGCCAGCTCGGCTTGCCAGTAAATCAGAGCGACTGCAGATTTATTGGATCTGACAGCCTTGGCTTCTTCACATAGGCAGGGAATAGCCTTGCCTTTTACCTGTTGGTGTTTCTGGCCACAGGTTTTCTCCCTTGGTTTCTTTCACCTCTCAGAACTGGTTTCATACCATCACCAGCAGTGCCTGGCACTGAAAACAGAGGAGATAGAGCAGGAAAGAGCAGAGCAGTACATCAGCCATGGGTGCTGCTGCTGACATTGGGGGTCACCAGCATTCATAGGCAGTGCTGGAGCTTTGCTGCACACCTCAAGCTGGAGATACCCCCAGAAGTCACCATTTCCCATCACCAATCCAGCTGGTTGCTCCCTCTGTGATGACATGAAAAGCTTGGTGAGTGTGAGACACAGCACAGAGCCTGCAGAACTGCTCACAGACCTCTCCATCATCCGTATTTCTTGGAGATAATAAGGCAAGAGTCCACAACAGTGCCCCAGAAAAAGAAAGACCAAGTAAAAGGCCGAAACCAACCAGCACATCCTCTGTGTTCCTTCCTCTATATCAGTTCAGAGCTCAATCACTACCCTGTGCGTTCCAGCCAGTGAAAGGTGAACATCCCCACATCCCAGACTGCATGGTGACAGGAAAGGTGAGGCAATGCAGGGCTGAACAGCTGGAAAAACTTGTTGAACCCAAAGCAAAAACCAGTTTGGCTTAGTCCTAGCTACTTTAAGGAGAGCTTTTGCCATCGAGATGCTGCTGGTTTTATAGCAGAGAAGTACAATGAAAAATTGTACCTGAGCATTAGCGAGGGGGAGGGGAACTACCAAAAACTAGCACAAATTACAGGAATCCCCAGCCACAGAAACCAAAGCTGAGCCAACGAGGTCATGAGCAGGAAATCCTTCCTTATATTTAAATACAGATTGTTTTATTGCTCTGCATCACTTAACCTGGTTATAAACCAAGGCACACTCAGGGGACTCAGGGATGTTCTGTCATCTGCATTTGGTGAGGAGCAGCATAACACAGGACCAGAAAAAATCTTTTTTTGCTCACTCTTGTGATTAAATACTCAGGTTTCTACAGAGTTTTGCTGTAACAGTAGTGATGCTTATGTATGGTTGTGATTACCTGTGGTTTTTGGGTGTTTGCCCCCAAACCAGCTGCTAAGCTGGTGTAGGAAATGGCAACCAAGCCGACAGCACAAGCACTGCTGTGTGTGTGTCCAGCAGCTCTCCTTGTTTCTCTGCTGTTGTTGTATCTCTTGCTCAGAACAGGTGGTGAGATTCCTTGCCTAAGCACAGTCAGGATCTGCTGCTGGCAGGCAGAACAGATAACATCCGTGTTATGGAAACTTTCATTATCCCTTCGGCCTTGGCTGCTAGAGGAGCATCCCTGGCTGCAGCTGGGGCTCGGGTGCTTTAGTTAATTTGGTCTGAGAGCAGGCGTGTGGGTTAGATCATGTGGCTCTCCTGTGGCCGTGTCAGAGGCGATGAGTTCTGAAGTGAAGCTTGTTAAAAGCTCCCTCTCTGCCTTATCAGTGGATGTTTGTTTGCTGCGGCGATCTGATGTCATTCACTCGGGCTGGAGATGCTCTCTGGCGGCTTTTATGCTGCGTTTCAGCTGGCAGAGCAATTTAGGATTTGCTGCAATGGCTTTTGGAGTGCCTGGGAAATGCATTCTGGAGAGGCTGCCAGCCCAGGTCAAGCAGTTCTTTCCCAAGAGGAGCATGAGCATCGCCCAGCTCCTGCAAGGGCAAGACCTGCCCCCCCTGTGTGGCTTGCAGGAGCCAGGAGAGCAGCATGGCAGTAGGAGAGAGAGAGAATTTATCATGCTCATTCCTTAGGTTGGCACATATTTAGGGTTAATCTTCCCTAAGAGCAGGATTTTTAATGACACGGCTTTGGGTTCTTCTTTCCTCGGCTGTTTTCTGTATTCATAGTGACAAAAATCTAGGAAAAGGACTTTCCAAATCTCCTGTGGGGCTCTGGAGTGTGACACTGCTGCTTTCCTAGGCGGTTACCTCATCCTGGCAGTCCCCAGCCTCGCTCTGTGCTGGATTCCAGCAGGGTGGTCAACTGCCTCAAGCGAATTAGATGAGCAAATTCCTCAGGAGTGAGCTATGCTCAGCATCCTCTGGGAGCTACCATCCCTCAGACCCTCTGACAGCCTGTGGTCGAGGTGTTTTTAGTCTTTCAAGTCATGTGGTCCTGTGTGAATTGTTGTAGCTGTCTATTTTGTCCCTTGTCCCAGTGCTCTGCTCTGCTTCCTGCTGCCAGCAGCAGCTCCTGCAGGCCAGGTGTTGGGGAAACAAAGAAAAGCTCTCCTTGGCTTTTGTTTTCCTATCAGTTTTCCCTTTGAGATGCACTGATCAGAGGACAGGACTGGCAGGCAAACTGGACATCACCCATCTATGGGACAGGTTGCCCTGGTGCTGGGTGCAGCTGATGGGGACACGAGGAGCACCAGCCAAGGGGGGCCCTCAGCCTGGTCCTTTTTGTCCCTGAATCCTAACTCCCTTCAGAACTGCCTGTAGGATTGTGGGATTCCCTGGGGTTATCTCCTCTGGCTGAGACCCCAAGGGCAGTGGCTGGGTCCCAGGTCAGCTATGGAGCTGATAGCTGGAGGAGAAAGGGGACAGCACAGCTCTGGCACAGGCAGGGACTGCTCATAAGGAGAGGCAGGGAAGACCAGGGCTGAGCTGAGCAGTGCCTTGAGTCGTGCTCCCTGTCCTGGGAAGAGTCCCTGTGACTTGTGACCTCCTTGGCTGGGAGGGCTCAGCTAGCAGCCAAAGCTTGTTCCTGCCTCCAGTTCTGGCTCAGCCTCCCAATTTATAACCCTTGGATATTATCGGAAAGGTCCTGACTCATCCAGGCGAGCAGCACTGCCAGCTTCCCGAGCTCCCTATTGGTTTGCCTCCAAAGTTCAGCCAGATCATGGGAGTTCTGCTGACCCCAAGTACTTTGGGACATCAGGGTGGCCTTGCAGGGAGGTGGAAAGCTGTCTGTGTCCCTGAGAGACTGGGAGTCTCTACATTTTCAGAGGGAACAAACTTCCGGGGTGCTCCCAGCCCTGGCAGGATCCTGCTGTGCTTGATGGACTTGTGGGGCTGCAGAGACTGTCTGGTACCTGCTGGAGAAATCTGAAAGGTCTGCTAGGGGTGTAGGGGTAAGGATAATTGAAATACAGATGGATTCTGACCTTGGTGTGAAGGATCCTTGGTCCAGGCCTTCCTGATGCTGTGGTGGCCAGATAGTTTATTCAGTGACCAGATTCCAGCTTGTCATTCCTCTCCTCCTCCCTGTCCTACGGTTTGTGTCCTCGGCCTGAGGAGGGTGAAAGCTCACAGGCATCTCCAAGTGCTTGTCCTCAGGAAAGAAGAGCAGCCCTGGCCTCAGCCCTGCCTCTAAGACCCCTTTGCTTGGGAAATGGGGTTCTTCATGTGGGAACCCACCAAACCAAAAAAAGAAATTTTGGCTGGATTAATGAGTCCCTGTTCACCAGTGCCAGACCCCATTGTTTCTGCACACAGGCACTGAATGTTTCTGTCCTCCCCACTCATGATTAGTTCATTGCAGCTGGAGTGAGTTCCTGCTCTTCCCCGTGCTGGGCTTGGGATGCTCTGGGGGTGTAAATAAATGAATACATGGAATAAAAATGCCTCCCGATGTCATGCAGTGTTGGCACACTCTTCCCTCATCCCAACAACACTGAGGGGACCAGTGCTGAGTTCAGCCCTAGAAAGGGGAGAAAAAGCCCCAGCAGTCAGCTGGTGGGGACAGAGGGAGAAATGACTCATCTTCATGCTAAGAAATGGAGACGAATGAATGAATGCACAAGGAAATGGGGGGAGAGGAGAAAGAGGCATCTTGTGTTATCATTCCCAGCTGCACAGTGGCTGCTGTGAGGAGGAGCTTCTTCCCCTGCTGCTGGGAGGAGATGCTGGGAAGATGGAGGGGTGATTAAGGATGGGGTATCCCAAACTCAGGAAAAATGGGGCTGATTTATGCCAGGACAACTGGTCTGGTTTAAACCTCACATCTAGGTCCACAGCTGTATTTACTCTCCCTTTATTTTAGATGGCTCTCACCATTTTAAAATGCAAACTTATTTCCAGCTTAACTCCCAAACCCTTTAGTGCTCTCCCAAACACCAGCTTGCCCCTAGGGTTGCCCTGCTATTAACATTTCTTTGTCTCACTCCTAGGACTGGGCGATGACTCCCCAGAATTACCCCTCATCCCCATCCGCCCCCCCTTCCTCTGGGGGGGTGTCCCGGTGAAACCAGACTCCAGGGATGCAGATGGCCCCACACCAGCTCCAGGCCAGCCCTCCCTGCCCTCGTCCACGGGACCTTCCCAAGATGGGACATCTTCCAGGCCCCTGGAGGAGGATGACCACAATGCCACCACCCCTGTGGCAGCACTGTCCCCTGCTCCCGTCTCTGTCACTGCAAGCTCCATGGCCACATCCGACGGTCCCTCTGCAGCCTCCAGCCCCAGCTCAGTGCCACCCACCTCGGAGACAGCCCCAGCTCTCCGGACAGCAAGCACTGCCAGCCTGGCAAGAAGCACGATGGGTTTGGGGACAGCTTCCAGCCCCACAGACACAGCAGCACCATCATCTCCCTCCTCCCTCCCCACCAGCGACCCCTACTCCCCTCCCAGGATGGGCTTGTCCCCAACACCTGTCCTTGTCAGCCCTGGTGCTACCCAGCCACCGCTGCTGGCCAAGGATGTCCCTTCCCTGGGGACACTGGCCATGGCATCAAGCCTGGCCATGGAACCCACATCCCCCCCAGTGACTGTGATGAGCCCCACGGAAGCTGAGGCCACAGCCTCTGAGAAAACCACCGGAGTCACCATGGAGGAGGTCCCACGTGCCCTGAGTGCAGGTGAGCACCACCACTCCCCATGTGTATACAGAGAGAAAATATCAGCCTCAGGCTGCTCAGATAGGAGGGGCAGACCCCCAGATTGGAAGGGAAGAGGTGGTCACCTTCCTGAAAGCATCTTTCTGCAAAATTCCTGGAGGAGCCTATGTCATCTGATCCACTGGCAGAGACCGGGAGTGGTAGATAACAAATCTTGGTTGCCTGGAGATGTGAATAAAATCCTCAGTTCTAAATTTGACTTGAAACACTTAAGGATGAGAGGAAACAAATGGCTGGATGGTGGGTGCAGCCTGAACGAGGATGATGTAGGTTTTCATTTTCCCTCCTGGAGGCCTCGGGAAGCTGACATGAGCTTCTCCCTGTCCTCTTGTGCAAACATGGGTAGCTTAAAAGTGCTCCATACAGCTGGAAAAGGGGAGATCTGGACTATTTTCTAGTCTAGTTTTTGACTCAGCACTAAATGCCACCTGGTACTGGAAGGAGCATCAAAGAGTGAGTCGATAGTGCCCAAGCAAAGCCCAGCTGTGTTTCATCCTACCTGGTCTTCATTTATGGGAAGGGGATCATTGCTAAAAGAGAAGGGGACCCAGCGGCCTCTTTGGGAAGCAGTGAGAGAATACTCCCCCTGTCAGAGATGGCTGGCATGGGTGAATTGGCAGCAGCTGGGGTGTGGGATATGTGCCATGGAGCTGGGACTCGGGGGGCTGAACCCTGCCCTTTCTGATGCTTCATCCACAGGGAGCATCGTGGCCATAACCGTGACAGTCATCGTGGTGGTGGTGCTGGTGTTCGGGGCAGCAGCATACCTCAAGATCAGGTAAGGCTGGTTAGGGGGGTCTCCCCCTCCCTGGGGCTCCCTGCTGCCCCTCTCACCATGACAAGGATGATGCCAAGTCCCAGGAAAACGCTGTCCCCTGGTGCCAGCATGGCTCTGCTTCTTACCCACTCCTGTACTGGAAGGCAGAGGTTCAGTCCCTCATTTTACACCAGCCTTGCTCAAATGCCAGAGACGCTGCTCAGCATAGTCATAACCAGTAATTATCCCTTGGGAAAGCTGCTGCCGTGGGTCTTGCTGTCACTGGGACAATAAACAGCAGCAGAGCCCAGTGCTGAGCATCCTTAATGAGGCTTTGCTGACAGCCAAGATGAGCAAAGGTCTTGTTTTAATTCCCTGCCCTGTCCAGGCTCATTCAACGGGGGCAAAATTCAGCTTGGGCTTCTCTTCACTTCTCCTGGTCCTTCCTCTTAAAATATCCCAAAGCTTGACCTAGGGAGCCCTTGCATTAATATTTCTTCATCCCACGGCAAAATAACTAATGAAATCCTCAAAGTAACCAGTTTGCTTTCCCTGGCAGGCACTCCTCCTATGGAAGGCTTTTGGATGACCATGACTATGGCTCCTGGGGCAACTACAACAACCCTCTCTATGATGATTCCTAGCAGGGATGAAGAAAAAACCCCATCAACCCTTAATTTATAAGCGCTTCTGCAGCAGAGCATCCGCTGTCGAGGAGATGCCAGGCACGGAGCCCCTGCCTCAGGCAGGATTACCACGGGTCTGGTGGATGACAGGAACTGGAGGGCGGGCGTGCAGTGCTGACAATAAACCTGAATTTTGGCCTTTGAGCAGGAAACCAGGTCCTGGGGCAGGTCAGCCACTTGTTGTAGACAAGGGAACCCAAATTCCCCAGGGGAAAGGGCTGGGGAGGTCAAGGGAGAGGATGGAGGTTCAGCCAGTGCTGTGGCATCCTTTGAAATGCTGCTGCTCTGTGATTTGAGGGGGGAGTGGGGGGCTGCTGAGCCAGAGCCAGCAGAGTGCCAGGCTCTCCTGTGCTTTCACATGTCCCTTTCCCTAAAATCACTTCCCTGTGTTGCCCTGTTATGAAATCCTTTGCCTTGTCTCACCAGGAACCATGAGCAGTTATGAGGCTGCACAGTCACTGCTCCCTTTCTTTTCCTGCAGGTGCTTCCATGCAGAAGTTCCTAATTTAATTTTTTCCATTTAATTCTGGGGGGTTTGGTCCCAAAAGCTGCCCAGGAGCCCATGGGAAGATGCACTGACCATCCATTTCACACACGTGGCTGCTTGCTCCACAGCTTTGTTTCCATTCCTTAAAAAACTTGGCTGCTAAAATACATCGGAGTGTACTTTCAATCCCCAATTTGTGTCCAGCTTTTAGTGGGGGAAGGCTGAGGGTGGCTGATGGCAGAGCTGGTTTGGGAAGGGGATGCTCAGCTGCTTCTCCCCCTGGCTAAATTCCCTGGTTGTGGAAAGCCAAACCCTCAGTCTGTGTGACCTCAATAAACAAACCAGCACTAAATGGTGCTGCAAATCTTTGGGGTGTCCAGGTACAGGTGGTGCAGGCTTGGGAACAGGCTCTGCTACTCACCCTGCCTCCTGAATGGAGCATCCCTGGAAACATCAAAGCTTGGGGCGTTTCCATGATTGCTTCCTGCGCGAGATGCATCATCTCCTGATTTCCATCAAGTGAGTGTAATAAATGCGGCGGCCACCACAACAGGCACCTGGAAAGTTCAGGAGAAATGAGGGCAGCTCTGCTTCCCAGTAGGATGTGCAATAATTGTGCATTTTCCTTTTCCTCCTGAGCTTTTTTCAGCCTGTTCAGGGCAAGATCCTTTCAACTGTGCTGTGTGTTCCTCAACCCCTTTTTAGTTCAAACTCGGTGAAAACAAGAAAATAAACCTGTGAATGGTTGTTGCACCTCCCAGCCACAGCCAGCCTGGAAAACTGTTGGGGCTGGGAGCATACTCAGGGGAGCACAGGCTCTGAAGAAGCATGGATGAGTTAGGATGAGCAAAATTCCTTTTCACCTTTTTGGCACCCAACAAGCAGCAAATTAGGCTACCTTGGCTAAGGAAAACCACAAACTGAGTTAAAAACCTATCACGCTTCTTCTCTGGAAATAAATTGTGTGTTGTACTGCTGCTGCTAAACTGAGGGAATAAAGGGAGAGGAAAAGCCATCACCTTCACTTAAAAGTATGTAACCCCAAGGGAATAATTCCTTTTTCATGAAGGAAGACAGAAATGGGGTGTCATTTTTCCTGCTCAACCCTGTGCCTGGATCCTCAAAATGAATGACTCTCTTTTGCCCACAATGCAAGGAAGAAGCTGTATATATTTTTGGGGATATCCCGGGATGAAAACAGATTCCTCACTTCCCCAGACACCATCCCCAGTGCCTTTATTCTCAGTTCAGCTGCCCTGTGACATGGATGATGTGTTTTCATCTGCAGGATTGTTTGCCAGCATGAGCCAAGGCACAGGGCAGCCTAGGGAACAACAGATATATTTGCCAAGTGGAAAAAGCACTTTATTTTGGGGGGTAATGCCTTCAGAGGGAGGATGCCTATGTTCCAGGCAATGGCTTCAAACACCCCTATCACATTCCCATCTCAGACCTCCCTGGCTTATCGAGGGGTTTCTGTCCCACAGAAAAGGGGGAGGGGAAAAAAAGCAACCAGAACATGCCATAAAAAAGGCCATTTTTCCTTCTCTTTAAAAAAACAATGGCCTTAACCCCGCTACCCACTTGTTGTATTTGCAAAACCAGCAAATCCCAAATTTTCCCAAAGGCTCCCACAACTCTGGCTCAATTCCATCTCCTCCCAACTCCCTTGCCTCCCCCCCTCCCCACCCTGCTCTGGCTCTGTTTCATCTCAGAGATATTTTATTTATATAGAAATAAAATAGCTCACATAGCTCCATGCGGAACATCCCATTCCCCACGCCCGCGGGCAGCGGCGCCAGGGATGACGCGATCCCACTCCAGGTCTCCTGCCTTGCCCTCACCACAGAGCTGCTGGCTGCTTTATCAGCGCTTCCAGACTCCCTCTGGCCTCCCTAATTATGCTTCTGTTTTGCTCATTTGTGAATATTCCCATATATCACCCATGTTCCCCAAGTGTCACCTCTCAGGCTCCTGGTGGAGTTGCTGGAGTGAGTAGCAGTGAGTGGCTCCTGGTTGCAGCCTCCTGGCTGCTTCTTGGGCACAGGAATCATGTCAGAACCCAACTCCAGCTGGGACCATGAAAGAGCAAATCCAAGGAAACCTCCCCGTTTCCAGCACAGAGGTCCTGGCACACCCCTGGGCTGAGCTTGGATCTGCAGACACACTCAGCTGCCCCCCCAGGGTATAAATAGCACAACACGAGGAGCCTCTCTCTCCCCTCACTTTGTTCCTACCAGCTGGAAATTTAAAACCAGGTGGTTCCTCTGTGGCCAGGCAGGGACAGGACATCAGCCCCAGCACTGGGAAAGCCACAGGAGGGGGTGGCTGAACCAGAGGTTTAACACAGAACGCCCCCACTTCCATCCCAAATGACATTACTGGAGCAAGCCAAAACCACACCAGAGGCAGCAAACCAGCCCAGAACTGGGGAATCCCCATTCCCCACAGCTCCTGAGCCATCGTCCTGCACCTTCCCATGGGCTGGAGTGCTCAGCCAAGCCCCCCAGCTCTGCATTCTTCTGCTTGCTGCCTTCCTGATTCTTCCCTTTGGCAGGCCCTGGCTTTATTAATAGCTCTGTGACCTTGTCCCTGCGCCTGCTGGAACTCCACATTTTTCCCACAAAGCAGCAATAATCCCATCTGCTCCTGATCCTGGCCTAGATGAGTGAGCAAGGCAGGATTCCAGGTGCCAGGGAGTGCAGGAGCTTCCCAACAGCTCCCATAGCCAGCGGGTGAGCTCTGGGCAAGGCAGCTGCAGATCCCAGCCCAAGATTATCTCAGCACCCTGATCCCAGAATCCTTCTCACTCCCATCAGCCGCATCTCCATGGACACCTCCATGTACAGGGCAGCAAAGCTCCATACAGCACCTCCCACCCCATAAAGCAGCTTCTTGCCCATCTTTATCCCCTCCATTGTCCTTTATCCCCTGAAAATGCCATTCCTTTTCCTGCTGTGCCATTTATTCCCTGGCAAAGGGAGTTAAGGGCTCAGTGCCAAGATAAACACACCGAACAGCGGTTCAGCATTCCCTCAGCATTCCCATTCCCTCGTGCACTTTCCAGAGGCAAACACCAAAAACAGCAGAGCAAAAGGTAAAAATCACCTGGATCCCACATCATGAATCACTTTCCTTTTCAATACCCAAGTTCTGCAGGAACTGCTCTTCCAAAGCTCAGCTCAACTAAGGGGTTTCTTTCAGCTTCCTCCTGTGGTTGTAACCAAAACAAGAGTATTTCAAATTAGTAACTAGAATAAAATTAGCTTCCCATTTAACAGTGAACTTGCTTGGTTCTGAACTTGACCAGCAGTTTTACCATTAGCAACACACTCCAAGGCTACTTGACCAGAGTTTTCTGGGATGAAAATTCCTGCAGGCTGATGAAGGCTTACCTGGGAGCAGGTCTCCATCCAGGGAAGGAAAGAGTCACCAGATGCCAACCAAAGCAGCAGGGAGTATTGCTTGTACCACAAAACAAAAATACGGTAACACAAGAACTTGTAAAAAATAAAGCACTTATTTTCCTAAGAGTATCTCAGGCCTCACACCTTCCCACATCCAATCATTTTTCAGCACTGAATCATGGTACAAACTCAGCTGGGAATATCCAGGGAGTACGTGTGTGAAAGAAGAGCACGTCACGCACAGTGTCATTTGTTTATTTTAATAGAGACCTTATTTTACATTTATTTATAGCAGTGAGAAGTGCTCCAGAAAAAGATACCCCAGTCAAGGCAAGCTACAATAGCTATCATCCTAAATATTCCAAACAGAAAGGGGCACTGCTGGATTAAGAAATGCTCATTTTACAAGAGCACAAGTTAAAAATGAGTAGTTCTAACCTGAAGAGTAACCAATCCTTTTTTTAAATCTTATTACTATAAAGTATCTGCATGTGAAATTCACAGAAATCAAGAACTTTCTGCAATATTTAAGACTGCAAAACACCTCAGGCAGGATGTTACACCAAGAAGGGTGGGGTTGGGGTTTTCATTTCTTTTAAAAGGCAGTCGTTCGCCCTCCCATTCTCTCCCCCCAGTGAAGTTCTATCATTAACAAACACCAAAACCACAGAAAATTGGTCCCTGCACTACTGGAGTGCCTCTGGACAGCTATTATTTCAGGGAACATCTCAGGCTCAGCCTGATGTGAAGGATGTGCTTCACTTCAGGCACTTAATCAGCAAAATTGAGCTGTGTATGTGTCCAAAACCTTATACCATCTCAGCCTTTTTCAGTGCAAAATGAGGAAGGAATGGGAGAAAAAGCAACTGTGGCTGGCAAAGGAATCTGAGCGAAGGGACGGCAGCGAGTTGGGATGGGTGTCCAGGGGAAAAAGGGGGGCTTTGCACCTGGATCTTCTGGCTGTTCATCCCAGCAGGCAGGGCAATTCCCTCGTTTCGAGGGAATTCTGTACACACAGGTGACAATGCATAAAGGGTGCCACTCCTGCCCGCTGTCCCTGTGCAGCGCGGGCCCTGGGGCCATCATTCCCAGGGACCATCACATCCTCACACACCATGCTGTACCAGCTGAAAAGGCCTCTCAAAGCGCCCCATTTTCCCCGGCAGCTGCAGCCCTGAGAGCTGCACCTCTACCTCCCTTCCCCTTCAGCTGTCCCAAAACTCCTCCTGCTGCTGCATCAGCTGCTCATCACATCTCCTCGTGCTGCTCTTCTTATCTGCCTCCTCCCTGACGCAGTGAAGGACTCCTTGAACTTGGAATACTGGAATTTTTACTGACAGGAGTTGCTCTGTTTGCAAAACAGTCTCTGCTGTGGCACGGCGCTCCCCGTCCAGCCGAACGCCACGAGGATCCCGGTCACTGCTCCTCCAAGGACAGCCGGCACCGCCCATCCTGGGCGGTGTTGTACGACTCACAGTTCTGGCACTTCATGCCCAGGAGGTGGAACTGCACCGTGGAGCGGGCATTGCAGTCGTTGCAAAGGATCTGCGTGCACACAGGGAAGGGAGGGAGAGGCTGCAGCACCAGCAGTGTGTGTATACAAACAGGAATGATGAACACCCTCAGCCTGCACGTGACTGTTCTTCATCATTCCCCACCCCTCGGTCTGACTCCCGATCCAGCACACGTCCCTAGTGCCCTCTACTGCCAGTAACTCCGAGGCACAGCTCCATGAAAACCAGGTGAGGGTGCAAGGCTGGCCTCTTACCTCCACCATCATGTTCTGGTACTCCGTGGGCATGGGAGTCTGTGCCACTTCGTTGTCCAGCTGGCGCCAGTACCTGGTCATGTCCAACGCTGAGTGCATGCACAAAGGACACCTGTAGCCTCTGGCAAAAAGAGGGGGAAACATCTAAATCAGAAGGTAAAGTGAGGCCTTGAAATCAGTCCACTTGTAGGGACTGGTAAGCTTCATATTGTACTTGTAAGCTTCCGCTTGTAAGCTTCATATTGTACCAGATAAACAAACACCATGAAACAGCAAGTTCTTGCAAACAGAACTGGAAATTAAATACCCTTTATCCCTTTGGGTTAGCCCTTTATCCCTCAAGGAGCTGTCTTTAAGTTAGTTGGCAGAAAATTGGCATCATGATTTTTACCTCTTGAAGCAGTATGTTTGGACTAGGGTAATATGGAGAGGAAACATGTCTGGAAATACTTACTCCTTCAGCATTTCGTCGTAACACGTTCTGAAAAGGAAACACATGTCAGTAAGAAGAAAGGAATTACTGACAGGTAACACACCTGGACTGCACAAAGGGAATAGCTACAGAGGTATCCCCAAGGCAGAAATGAAAAACATCCCTAGGTCAAGTGACTTGAGAGGTTCACGCTGTCAAAACTGACTGGGAAAGAAGACAACCCCCCTAAAGAAAATACTTCCTGGTGAAACAGGCTGTCCCCACAATGCAGGTCCCTCACAAACCAGCTGTAAGCAGCTGACACAGGCTGAATGCTGCTGAATAAACACTCAACACAATGCAGCAGGTATTTCCCTTTCTCAGGTGTCTGCTTTACCTGTGAAGAAGGTGACCACAGGGCAGAACATGGGCTCCAACACGAGATGTGTGAATATCCTGTTTGGAGGCAAATATAAGACAAAAGAGAAGAAAATTAATTCAGACACAGTCAAAAACAGGGCCACACAGTTACCCAGGAGATAAAAATAAGCTGCTCACCTCCAAACATATTGGACAGTCCTGCCTGGAGACATTTTCAATACACTTTGCAAATGGAAAAAGAGAAGAAAAAGTTATTCTGCTGTATAATTTCCTGTGTTTTTCTATATTGTAAAGCTCCAATATGTAAAATTTCTTATGTCTTCAATTAGTGCCATCTGTGCTGCTGTTAGGTGAATTTAGAGAAGGAGAACCTACTGACCTCTCTGTTCCTGTGGCCTCTGATGGGGCTAAGGCACATCCAGCTTCACATTCAAGGTGTTACTTTTTAAGACACGGAAGTAAGTGGCGTATCCTCACCTTGTGCTTTCCTCGGAGACTCAGGCTCAAGCACAAATTACACTTGGAGCAGTGGAAGAAATCCTCCTTGGGGCCAATCCTGCAGAGAGAGGTGTCAGGGCAGGGCCGGTCCCTGTGGAGCCGGGCCCGCTGCCCGCACGCACCTGCAGATGCCACACTCCTGGCAGTGGTACTGCTTCTTGTCGCGGTCAAACAGGTGGCAGATGTCACAGTAGTACTCCCCAAAGAGGCTGTCACAGCCCTCACAGCGCTGCTGGGCCTGAGGGGACAGGAACATCCTGGGTGCTGTGTCCAGTTGCAGGTTCCAAGAGGGGTGTGGAGCTCCTGGAGCAAGGCCTGAGAGCTAGGAAGCTATCAACAGACTGGAGCAGCTCTCCTATGAGAGCTCAGGGAGCTGGGCCTGTTCAGCCTTGATAAGGGATGGCTGAGGGATTGAGTCAACATCTGGAGGGATGTGGAAACTGTCAAGAGGATGGAATCAGCCTCTGCTCTGTGGTGCCCGAAACAGGCCAAGAGGCAATGGGCAGAAGCTGATGCATAGGCAGTTCCACACGAACAGGAGGAAAAGCTTCCTTCCTCTGCTCAGGAAAACAGGATGCCCAGAGAGGCTGTGGAATCTCCCTCACTGGAGATATTCCAGAACCTCCTGGACACAACCCTGTGCCATATGCTCTGTGATCACAGAATATCCTGAGCTGGAAAGGGACCCACAAGGTTCGTTACGTCCAAGGCTTAGCCCTGCACAGGACAGCTCCAAGCATCCCACCAGGTGTCTGAGAGCACCGCCCAAATGCTTCTTGCCTTCTGCCAGGATTGGGGCCGTGACCACCTCCCCAGGGAGCCTGCTCCAATGCTTCACCACCCTCAGGATGAAGAATCTTTCCCTCTTACCCACCCTAACCCTCCCCTGACACACCACCAGGCCATAAGCCCCATAACCCGGCTGGAGCAGGGAGGTGGGGCCGGATGACCCAGCGCGTTCCCTCCCACCCGTCCTGTGACCGCCGCTCCCCGCACCCACCTTCTGCAGGAGGCGGCAGCGGATGCACTGCACCTCGGACACCCGGAACCGGTCCAGCTGGTGCTCCTCGGCGCCGTCGTGGCACAGCCGGCACGGGTACAGCTTCCCGCAGCACGGTGCCTGGGAACGGAAGGACACGGCATGGATCGGGGCACAGATCGGCGACCACCCCTGGCGCGGCACGGCCGCCCCCCGCTCACCTACCCGCAGCCGGCAGCCCCGCCGGTAGTGCTCGCATCCCTGCTCGCATCCCTGCTCGCATCCCTCCGATCCCCCCGCCATGGCCATGGCCGCCGCCGCCTGGCCCTGCTCCCCCCCTTCCGCTTCCGCACAGCCGGTTCCGGAAGATTTGGAGTTTTCAAAATAGCTTCCCCAACCCCCGCCTCGAACATTTGTGTTCCCCTTCTCACTGAAGGCTGGTGTGGGTTGGAGTGAAGCTCTGGAGATCACCCAGACCAGGTGATAGAGGAGCGCGTCCAGGTGAGCTGGGAATGTCTCCAGAGAGGGAGACTCCACGACGAATCACAGAAGGTGATTTCAAGGTGGAAGGGACCCATGAAGGATCATCGAGTCCAACTCCTGGCCCTGCACAGGACACCCCACCAATCCCACCAGCTGCCCGAGAGCTTTGTCCATGTGCCCCTTGAGCTCTGTCAGGCTTGGTGCTGTGACCACCTTTGCCACCGCTCTGCCACCTACCTCCATGGAAAGAAACTCTGGAGGGAACAGAGGGGAGACCTCACCACCGTACACAACTTCCTCCCGAGGGGAAGTGGAGGGGCAGCACCGATCTCAGCTCTCTGGTGATCGTGCCAGAGAGGGTTAGGTTGGGAAAAGTTATTAGGAAAAGTTCTTCACCCAGAGGGTGGTTGGGCACTGAACAGGCTCCCCAGGGCAGTTGTCACAGCACCAATCTTGACAGAGCTCAAGGATTGTTTGGACAAAGTTCTCAGGCACGAGGTGGGATTCTCTTAACACCCACCTTGGAGATACTTGTATAGATTGATGAGATTCCTGCTGTTTTCTCTTCTCTAGACTGAGCAGTCCTGGCTCCCACAGTGTCCCCTTCTGAGAGCGATGATCCAGACCCCCCATCATCTTTGGCCTCCATTGGACCCTCTCCAGTAGCTCCTTGTCTTTCTTGACCTGTGGAGCCCAGAACTGAACACAGCACTCCAGACATGGCTTCACTAGGGCAAAGTAGAGGATCACCTCCCTGGACCTGCTAGCCACACTCTTCCCCCATGCAAAACCTTCCCCTTTAATCTTTCTTTCTCTCCCCCACATACCCAACTTTTCCCCAAAAACCTCCACTCTTCCCAAACCTTCTTTCCCTGCCCTGCATTTGCCCATGGCTACCTGACTGACTGCTTGTGGCCAAGTGGAGCATCCACTGTGGGGACAGTCAAGCCTGGAATTAGATCTTTTTATTTACAAATGAAATGTACATGTCAAGACACAGCATAGAGTCAAATCCCTAAATACAGTGAGTTCAGACCATATTCTGTCATGATCTATCGATGGGAAAGGCTGTATTGTGTGGAAAAGTAAGTTCCAAAGCTAACGACACCATGTGAGTTGTGACAGGGGATGGAAAACAGTTGAGCAACACAGAGACAGCCCAAAACTGACCACAGACAAACTAAGGACAAGTAAGCAGAAATTGTTTCCAAACAGTTGAGTTTTTCTGTCCCATTCTACTAAGGGACCTAAAGGAATGATGACTTGAGTTATTGAGACATTCCACATGTCACCTGCATCACAGCTCAGTATTCCACAGGGATATTCTATCCTTCATGATCAACAACAGCCAGACAATGTTCCCAGGTAAACACCCCAAAGACAACTGCCCAAACCTGGGGTAAAAAATGTGAAAGGAAAAGGAAACTAAAAGTGACAAGTGCATTCGCAAGGGTTTCAAAGGAACAGCTACAGATTCGCACATTTAAATATTCTATTTCCTGCACAAACATTTTCTTCACTGTCAAGGCAAAGGTGCTTTTCAATCCAGATCAGACAGCTCACCAAAATCTGAGTATTTTGGTAGCTGCTTTTGTCACTATTCATTGAAAAAGAAACCCCTCACGCGGGCAGCAGCTGGACAAAAGAAAATCCAGCTTCCTTCGGAGTCCTCCAAAGCAGCTCCTGCCCTTGTCACACACCAATGACCACTACTCTTCTCAGACAGGACCTGGCCCTGAGCCAGGAAGTCAACATTCCAGGGGCTTTTTGCATGCAAGAAATCCAGCAGCGATGGCAGCACAAGCTCCGTCCTCGGCCCGGACCCGAGCCACTTCCGTGGCAGTCTGCTGCACCAACAGGAGTAAGGGATCCTCCTCTCCCCTTCAGACACCTGGCAGCTTTAGCCCCTGGAAACTCAGATGGATTGTTCCCACTGTTCAGTCACCTGCACCAAGAAGAGAAAAGGAGAATGACTCTGGACACACTAACAAAACACAAAGGTGCTCCCTCGTGAAAGGCTTCCTTGATTTTGGTTTGTTAAACATCCTTACCTTGCTGAAGCTGTGCACTTACACCTCTGTGCTTCACAGGTCAGAAAATTCAGGTTGTTTTTTCCCCTCCTTACATGCAGGCAGCCAGTTTTCCCTTTTTTTTGTTGTTCTACCAGCTTGCTCAACCCCCCTCCAAGTTCGTGAGCTGCTTTGTTTCCACTCCCAATACCCAGCACCTCAGGAAAATGATTTACCGGGCACAGCAAGCTGTGTGCTGCCTTCAGTAAGCAGTCTGTCATAGGTGCAAGTCCTGACCAAGAATGTGAAGCATAGACCAATTTTCCTATTGCACTTCCCATCCCGAGGTAAGTGTTCATAAAACCAACCATTTGGAAGCCCCCAGAAGGCTACACAGCAAAAACAACTGCAGCCCCCAGCAGGCTACTCAGCAAAAATGAAAGCCCACCTTTTACAGGCAGGTGTGACCATCTCCCCAGGGCTAGTGCTCGACCCTGGGGAAGTTGGCTTCTGATGCATCTGGCATCAAGGCCCCTGACAGCTGTAAATTGGGAAAGAAAGAGACAGGATCAATTTTCAAGTGTATCATAAACAGAGAAAATTCAGAAACAGCCTTCTAAAGACTTAAGCAATGCCAACACCTAACTTAAAACAAATCTGTTCTTTGGTCGAATCAGGCTTCAAAAATGCTCCCCCAGTGTAAGACTTACGATACCAAGGCAAATTCTGCTCCTTTAGGAGTCAAACTGGAATTCTGTGGGCCACGCTGTTGAGAAAGTCACAAACCAAACAAATACAGAGCAGCACAAACCACTTTATTGCCTTGATACCTGCTGTGAAGCCAGACTTGAGTTATGAAGGTCGATAGCAGCAAGGGAGGGGACTTGGGACTCTGCAAATGTTCTATTTTCCTTTTTCAGGAATCTGGGATGCCGAGCTGCAAAACACAACCAAGGCATACCATGTTAAGGAAGTGAGAGCTGACACACTGCTTCCTGACACTTGTTTGGTACCAGGTTTTATTTAGAGGACCTCAAAGTTCCTACCTTCCACTCCTCTCAGCTCGGGGCGATGATTTAGTTCTGGCAAACGCACATCTGACTTGTGGAATTCCCATTTTTTCTTACTTGCCTGAAGGATGGGTTTTTCATTAGTAACCTGTAATCAAGGACATAAGGAACAGCTCATGAAAAAATAGAGAAAAATAAAGCTATTTTCAAGCTTAAAAAAGGCAGTAATACAGCAGTTTTCTGATGTAGTTGGAATTTGTACAAAAGTGAGACAAAAGACTGATGTGTATGAAGGAATTCAACCTGCTCAAGTGCTATTTATACATAAACAATGAAAAGCAGCAGCAAAATAAAACAATCATCTAAGTGAGGCTGCTTTCAGAGAGATAAAGTACAGCACTTGGAGAATGGCTGGGATTAGTTATCTAGAAAAAGGCAAATGTTCCTGGCTGGCACGGTAATAATCGTGCCTAGGTAGTGAGAGCAGAGGAAAACTTTACATTTCATTTGTTTTCCTAATCAATTTTTAATGCATTTATGACATGACTAAGTAAGGCCCTGGCTGCATTAAATCCAAACCCTCAGTTCTGCTTCAGTAGCACAGCACACATGGTCTATCTTTCCTGGCCAGGCAGGAGACCATGGATACATTCCAAATCTCACAGATATCTTGTGCTGGACTGCTGCCCTCATTTAAAATTGTCTTCTGACATAAAATATATTTGATGTAAGAACTATTAGCAAGGGATAACGAGCGATAGATCTGCAGGAAAAAAAAGGGGGTAACAAAACCAGTATTTCTGGTGGGGAGTTATGGTCAAAGATGGATCAGATGGTGCTCTTGAGAACACAACACACAATTGAATTTTTCTTTTTGCTTGGCCAAGGAGGACAGGCAGACAGACAACTCACCGGTGTCAAGCTGACACTGCAGCGGCCCACTGGAGAAGGCTTTCGTGCCTTTAGCAATGGGTTCAAGTATTTTTTACTCTTTTCATCAAGCCTGTAATCAAAAATGCCCCAAAGCTGGTATTAGCTGGGGTGCAACAAGTGCAAAGTATCCCAAACCCCACATCTCATGTTCCCACATTGTCACCCTGCACCTCCCAGGGCATCACAGGAATTATGGCTATAAGCTCTCCTAGCTCTGCTCCCATACCTGTAATTAAGGCTCCCAGGCCCAGATCCCATCCCAAATGTAGGGGAGAAGTTCTGGTTGATGGGAGGGATAACTGTGCCTGGATTCTTGGTGTAGTCCAAGCTGCTGCTGGAATCTTTCAGGTTGGTCTGAGGGCTGAATTTAAATGGGTTGATTGTGTTGTCATAGAGGAAGCCCAGCTTGGTAGATTGATCTGCTTTCTCTGCATCAGCTTTAGAGGGCTTGGTCTTTATCAGCTTTCCATCTTTTCTCTTTGGGCCCATGCTGAAATCCTGTTTGGGAAGATAAACATCATCTTTCCTTACAGTTGTGTTGAAAAAGCAGTTTACAGCAGTGCATGCAGGAAAAAAACCTGTATCAGAAGCCTGCACATGCATGATTCTGCAAGAATCTGATGGAGATGGAATTGGTTTTGCTGGAAAACCTCTGCTTTCCATCAAACAGGAGGAAACTTGTCAGGGTTCCAGAACCCTCTGTAAATAAGTCACTTGAGACTGGAACCAGAAATGATGGGAGGAAAACCAGCTGTATCTTGTGTCTCTTCTGAAGAAATCAAATAAAATCTCATCTCAATGCCACCTCAAAGTCACTCTGAAGCATCCTTAGTGTCCAGCTGAATGGAAAACTTTTAATTTCAGATACAGGGCTTTAAAACAGGTAAACAGAAGCAAAAGGCATAACTTATGCTTCTCAAGTGACTCCCCCTCCAGCTCTGTATTGCCAGGAACTACACCACTGTGTGGTTCACCTGCAAGGGACTGCCAAAGAGCCACCTGCATGCTCCTGAGCTATTTCCTAGGAATTTAAACTGCTGCACTTATTTTAAAAAAGAATGATTTTAAAACATGAGGGGAAAAAAAAAAAAAAAAAGTTTGGGAAACACAGATGGACCAACCTGGATGCTGATCATTTTTCTTTCTTCTAAAACATCGTCTTTGTCCCTTTTACTGATCTTAGATTTTTTTTGGATCTGCTGGTCTCTGGCATCTTTCTGGATCATTTGTTTAAGCTCCTGAGTAAAGCTACATTCCATACAAGGAGAAGGGAAAAAAATAATGAAAGGGCTTCTGTCTATCTTAATATCATCATCAGTTTTTAAGCCCAGACTCCCATCGTCTTTTAACTAGTCAAACAAACTGTGTCTTTTAACTAACAAGAAACCAAAAGTAATGCATACATTAAACTAAATAAAATCTTCAGCATACATTTTTCACAATACAGCAATAAAGGTGTTTACATCCCCATTTGTTGCAGATGCAGAGTGATTACAGTGTAAGACTGTACTACCCAATATGGTGTGTCACTGAAAAATTAATGTCACAACAAGGTAAATGTGCCACTGCAATGTGCTCCCTTCCAACTGTTCTCCTGTTTCCAGGAAGGTCAAGCCAAAACAAACTTGAGGCATTCAGCAACTGTCAGCTCTGCAAACCCAGTGTGCAATCTTCAAGCACAACTGCTTCACTTCTTTCTAACCTGAGCCTGCAGTGAGCAGGAAAGGAGCTCTTACCTTTCAGCAAAGCCGTCCTTGTTGAAGAAATCGCGTTGCAGGAGTTCGGTGCAGGATGGTCTCTGGTCTGGGTCAATCTGCAAGCACTCCTGTCAAACCAAGGTGAACAGGAGGAGGTAAACACACCAGGAATTATGCCAAAGCTTTGGCATGTCTGAGTGAAAGATCCCTGCAGGACCCCTTTGGCCCTGCAGGGCTGAGTGCCTCCATCATCCTGGAACTGGAGCTCTGGTGTCCTACAGCCCTCACCAAGCTGCCAACACAGGCAGCTACCCACTGCATGGAGAGCTGAGAGAAGGGCACCCTAACAGCCCTGTACTCAGCTGCACGAGGTGAAGGACAGGGAAACAGAGAAACATCACAGGAAACAATCAGTTCACTACCTTGGCTAAATCCAGTGCGGCAGGAGGGAGCTCGGGATAGCGTTTCTCCAGGGATTCAAGCTCCTTCACCTCAGGCAACTTCATGCCAGCAAAGAGGGGGTTTTCATAGAATAACTCCTGTTGTCTCGGAATTAAGTTACCTGGAATCATGCAAACAAAGCAACCATATGGAAAAATACAGGACAGTGAAACGTTTGAGAGGCTGAAATGCTGGGTCAGGGCTACAGTCTGGGTTGTTATCTTCCCACCCCTCAAAACCAATCTGAGCCCTTCATTCCTGAGCAAGCACCTAAGGGGCTCTTCTTACCCAGGCACCTGGTGATATGGAAGAGCTGGTCAATGTCTGAGTCTCCAGGGAAAAGGGGGTCTCCTGTAAGCATTTCTGTTATCAGGGAGCCAATAGCCCACACGTCCACAGGCCTGGGGAGAAAAACCACCACCAGCCCAGCTCAGCACAGCTTCATCAATCCAAAGGCTGAGCCAGCAGACAGAGCACCCTCTCCATGCTCCCCACAGCCCTTCCCAGCCTGGCAGGCCTGACCCACCTGCCATATTTGCTATCCCCCACCAGCAGCTCCGGGGCTCTGTACCAGCGGGTTGCCACGTAGTCTGTGTAAACTTCCCCAGAAGTTGCCAAGGGCCGGGCAAATCCGAAGTCGCAAAGTTTCACAACTCCTGACTGGGAAACCAGTATGTTTTCTGGCTTAATATCCCGATGGATTATCTGCGCAGAGGAGAGCAAGTCAGGGCAAATTCCCTCTTTGTACATAGCCAACTGACTGGCTCAGCAAAAAGTGTGGCTTTCTCACATTCAAGTAGAAAATTACAGGCCAAAACAGCACTGCTAATTTCAGCCACATTTATTTTATGTATCTCTTTTCAGACAAAGCTCCATCTCTCTGAGTTCAAATACATATAAATACAAAACTATATGCTCCTATTCTAGTACGTATCTTATAATTTTAGCTGCAGAGCTGATTTCTTGCACGTACTTACATTATGGCTGTGACAAAAGCTAATCCCTCTCACGATCTGAAACAAGTATTTCCGAACCCTGTCGTAGTCCAGTCCACTGGGAGAGGCCTCGAGGTCGTCAAGCACCGTGTGATCCACAAATTCAAACACCAGGTACCACCGCTTCTTCCTTTTACACACATCCAGCAGGTTCACCAGGTTCTCATGCCTGAGTTGCTGTCACAAAACAGGGAATGTTTACTGAGGGAAAACATTTTTTTAGGGAAAACCATGAAGGGAAATTGTAAAAAGAAAAATTTTTAACTGCAGCCCAGCTGGGACAGTACCAAAAAATGCAACTTGAATGAAAAGAGGAAGAAAAAGCAGCTGTGTTTTCTAGTTATTCTGTCATTGCTTTCCCAGCAGACAAGAATCCACATCCAATTTGTTACACATTTATCACACACCAACATAAAAGGCCATGCTACAGAGCACAGTTATTTATTAGCTGGAGCCTGGCAGGGAAACATCACCGGAGGCTGCCTGGAGGCAGCACCAGAACCAAGGGGTGTGACCCAGGAAGATGCAAAAGAACTGCAGAGCACAGGGAATTGTAGGGGAAAACTCTGCCAGGGCAGAGGCAGTGCCAGCCAACCTGCATCTGTGTCTGCCCAGATTTCTTAGAAGGTCTGACAAGAGAAGAATTTTTAAAGGGTAATCAAAAAGAGAAAAAGCTCTTTTCCCAAGAATGATTTATTCCCCACACAGAAGACCTGAAGAGGTTTTTCTGTTTTCAAACACAATTAAATTTCTGCCCAAACTCAAGAGAAAAAAGAAATTAAACCCAAAGATTCGCAGGGAACAAGGGAAAGAGACTAAACCTCCAGGTATTTGTTTTCCCTGTGAGAGGCCACTCTGCCTGAGTTGTACATGCAAATGTTCCCCTTGCTAAGATTCCATTCACCCAGGAAATTCCCAACACACCTGAGTGCTGCTCAGTAACTCAGTGAGCCTGGCCAATGGAGCAGGTACAATCCAGGCTCACACAGATCTACTTTCAAAGGGCTTCAAGGAATAATGTTTGGAGCTGCTGGCTGTGTCTCAGGCTCCAGCACATACACTTCTATTAACTTTAATTCTGTAGCTCTTGCAGTAATGGCAAATACCATTTTTTTTCCCCTTCAGTGCACAGGAACTGTAAACTGGCAGATTTAGGAAGAAACACAAGAGGACAGGACACAGGTTTGTCAGTATTCCCACCTCTGGAACACCCCACATCACAGGAGCAGCCAGGATGCCCTCTGAGTGTAGTAAGATTTTCCTTCTCTTTTTCACCAAACACATCATCTATGTCCCAATGTTTAAAACTCCCACATGTGCCCATGCACAGGGAAAAGCACTGCACACTGCATAAGCATTCCTGCGGGACAAAGGAAGCTCCTCTGGAAAACCCGTGCCAGAGCCTCACCACCCTCACGGGCAAGCATTTTTCCCTAATATCCAACCAAAACCTACTCTCTTTAAGTCTCTTTGACTCCATTCCCCCTCGTCCTTGCCCCTTTCGACACCAGGTAAATCCCACGCTCCAACAGCAAAGGACACAGTGCCAGCTGGCACACACCTTGGGGGCTACACACGGCTCAGGCAATCTCACAGGAGCCCTTCTCCAGGAAGGTGCCACGAATAAAAGAAAACAAAGGACAACTTTCCTGGAGGCATTTCCCCGTCTCAGGTGACACCGGCAGCCCGCACCTCGGTCACCATTCACCCGCAGGCTTTAAAAGGTCAGCGTTCCTTCTCTTTCCAGCAATTTCACGGCAGCAGACAGGCACTTGGGACAGGGGGACAGCTGCCACCAGGAGGCAACAGAGGCCGCGTACCATTCCCTGCGGAACGCCACCAGGCTCCTCAAATCCGGGATTCATCAGGTGAACGCAGCACAGCACTCAGGCAAAGGGGAAAGCAGCACAGCAAGGCTACAGCACAGAAGGTTCAGTTAAACCCACGCAAGTAGAAATGCAAGCAGGGCCCAAGCCAGACTCTGCTGGCCTGGGTTTTGTTGGTGACACTTTTGTAAAAGCGACACAACCTGAGCGAGGAGCAGAGCGAGGAGCCGCGAATGTAAACACGCAACCTTCACAACAGAGCCACAACGCTGCTAAGAAGGGGTCCCGCCAGCCTCACCTTGAGCAGTTTGATTTCCCTCAGGGCGATTTTCCTCACCGCCGCGTCGTCGTCGCTCTCCAGGAACTTCTTGACGGCCACGATCTGCCCGTTCTCCCTGTTCCTGCACTTGGTCACCACCCCGTAGCTGCCTTCCCCCACCATCCCCAGCACCTGGTACTTGTCCATGGCCGCGGCGGGAGGGCCCGGACCCTGTGGCAGGGACCGGGCCGGGATGCAGGGACAGGACGGGGATGGAGGCGCCGCGGACGGCGGCGGCTCCCGATCCAACGCGTCGTTACCGCGGCAACGGCCCGCCGTAAAGCGCGGCCGCGCCCCGCCTGTCGCGAAAGGCGCGAGGGAGCTTGCTTGGCTTGTCAAGAGCGAAAAGGCCTCATGAAATATTTTAGGAATAAAATATTACAAAGGCTGCTTTCTTAAAGCCGCTAGGGCACGCAAAGCGTGTCAAGCAACCTTGTCTCTTGTGCGGTGGGCTGGGTGACATGTTAAAACCCCAGCCTGAATCCAGGTGTGCATCCAGTGTTCCATGTGCAGCTGGGAGGCTGCTGATGTTGCCAAGGACAAACCGTGAAAAAGGCGAAATAATTTGGTTTTAGGTGTCTGTGCCAGTGGCCTTACTGTGCAGTTTATCTTACAAACTTGGCAGTGCCGGCACACGGTATTTGCAACTTAACACCATGCATGAACCTGCTCCCTTGAAGAGGAGGTGAAACATCCCTGTAGGTTTACTCATGGAGACTTCAGCCAATATATTCTTAATCCAGCACTTCCTTGTTCTTTCCATCCAGTGGTGGATGTAGCAACCCATGATGGTCCTCTGCTAGCACTGACTTCTCACGTTCTGGGCGGGAGTAGCATGGCAGGACACGTGTAGCAGAATGTCACCAGGAACAAACTGTAGACACAAAGGGATTCCACACGGATATTCCCGATATCCCCACCTCAGTTTAGTGGCCTCTATTTCACAGCTGAGGGTACTGTGGAAAAAAAAAAAAAAGGTGTTCAATTTCTCTGAATAAATTTATGAACACCTGTCAGGCTGGAATACTGAAACATTCCTCTTTGGGAAAGGAGCAGTATATACCTTGCCAAGATGTCAATTTCCTGGAAAACAGTGTAATGAGGAATCATATATACCAATAATACTTTCTGCAACCTTCATTGCATTCCTCCTGAGTTACATCGATATGTATCACCTTCTGTAATTAATTCCTGGTTGCTTTTATGTCTCCTTCACCCTCACTCTCTCTCCCCATGTGCAATCACAGTAATGCACCTTTCCAGGCTGACCTTACATTTCCAGGGAAAGAAAAACATCGGAGTGTGGTTGGCAGTGATTTATTATATTCCTCCTACCTTCTACTGCTCATCACTATTGCAGCAAGTAGCTCCTCTGGGTCCTGGCATCTGTCCTGTGCTGCTAATGGAGAGCTGACTTGGAATCCAATTAACTCTTCCACCGCTGAGATGCTTTTGGATCTGTTAAAAGAAAGGAGCAAGCCACGTATTTGTAATGACACTGTTAACTTACCATGGACAAAGGGGAATGGATTCAAACTGAAAGAGAGTAGATTGCATATTAAATCGGAGATTAAGGGGGGAAAAAAATCCTCCCTGTGAGGGAGGAGAACGCCTGGCACCCTGGTTACCCAGAGAAGTTGTGGCTGTCCCATCCCTGGAAGTGTCCAAGACCAGGCTGGACAGGGCTTGGAGCAATCTGGGATGGTGGAAGGTGTCCCTGCCCATGGCAGAGGGCTGGAATGAGAGGGGTTTTGAGGTCCCTTCAAACCCAAACCATTCTGTCATTCTGCGATTCCACGTGTCAGTGCGGTGCTGTGATTTAAGAAGCCGGAAAGACCAAAGAACGAGTGAGGAACCTTGCTAAACCACACAGTGCCTGTGCTCCAGGTATTTCTAGCACTGTTGCTACCTCGATGGCACTGACCCAATCCAGGTTTGATATCTGGGGGGACACCCTTTTCCCTCTTTATAATAACAGGGACTTTGAACGGGATTCCTCTCCTTCAAAACGCGATTACTGGCGATGTTTTTTCATCCTGCCCAAGGGAACCCTGGCATATTTTCCTCTTTGTAAAACACGGGCTACCGGGCGACGATCCCACCTCCCAGGGCGGGATCCTGCCCGGCTGGGACGGTCCCGGCAAGGGGCGGGCTGATGTGGCCGATGATGCCGGTGCCAGGGGCGGTGCCGGCGTTCGGGGCGAGCATCTCCCGCCCCTGCGCAGCCATGAGGCTGTGCCGGCCCTTTGTTCCCGGGGGTCCGCGGCCGCCCCTCCCGACGGCCCGGGCGGCCTGAGCCCGCGGGGAGGCAGGAGGAGCTGCTCCCACCAGGATGCGATGGGGAACTGCTGGGCGCAGTGGTGCTGCGGGCTCTTCTTCCGGAGGGATCCCGGCCGCATCCAGCGCGGCGGAGGGTGAGCAGGAGCCGCGGCTGCCCCTTTCCCCTCCCCGGGGCGGGGAGGTGCCGGGGCCGCCGGCTCCGCCTTCCCCGTGGGGCAGGAGGGGGGTGGCAGGGAGGCGAAGCGGGGCTGGGTGCTCCCGGTGCCCCTGGCCCGTTCCCTTCGGGAGCCCCAGCATCCCGGGCGGATGGAGGCGGCGGGAGCCCGCCGGGATCCGTGCGGTTTGTGCGGCCGGGGCTAATGCACTTCCAGGGTCATCGGCTCCTTAGCCCGGCCAGCGCCGGGGCTTTCCCGGCAGGAGATGCCTAGAGAGGTTTTTCAGGTCAGTTGCCAAAAGCCGTGCTCGTGTAAAAGGTGGAAAAACACCCGGCTTTCTGCAATGTGATCCCGTCTTCTCTGTGAGTCAGAGGCTGAGACGCTGTTGGGATAAATCAGGAGCAGAATGGTTCAGATGAACTCATATCTGTTGCAGAATGGTTAAGACGAATCCTTATCTCTTGGAAACGGGTGAAAACCTGTTTCGTTCTGCCACAACCAGCTCATGGAAAAGCACTGTGCAAACAGGAAATGCTTGGGGTTTTTCCATTTCCTGACCGGTATTGGATACCTACATATCACTTATTTTGGATGTATTAGGATAGAAACTGTTCTCAGCAAGATATGCTGAGTGTTTTACATGATGCAAGCTCGTGGCCTCTTACTTCACATCAGCTCTGGCAGGCGAGTCTCACCTTCTGAAAGGCCTTCCAGGCAAGCTGCTCCTCAGAGGGAGGGATGAAAAACCAGGGCAGTGCATGTAGAGGATACCTGCTTGTATTTTTAGCACTCCACCAGAGGGGATGAGAACACCTCCAATGCCTTGACAGCTGGCACTGAAGTATCAGTTTGTTGTGCTTTGAGAACACCAGGCAGCACTTGAAAGGCTCTTCCTGCACATGTGTGTTTTGCTGAGCCTCCTTCCACAGGCCAGTGCCCCTTTTTTTAGCAGGCAGGGCAGTGACAACCCCTGGATGTGTTAGTCCGATATCAGGCTGTCCCTACTAGTGAAACAGATCTCACTGCCTGCTGTTGTATTGTCTGATTGTTCAGGTGTTGCACAACCTGCAGTGAAAGTCTTAGGAATATAAATTGTACAGGGAACTGCTGGCCTGTGTTACAGATCAGATTTGTTTTCTGGGTGTGGTGGTAGTTTACAGAGCAATATTGGAGTGTTGAGGTTATTCTCCTTCCACTGAGCAGGGAATTGTATTAAACACAAAACTGTAAAATGTATCTTATTATAAAGTTTGCAAGTTAGATTGATACCACAATGTCCAAATTTGGCTGTTTCTGGAACACCATAATGTAAAAAATGTAGCTTATCAACTTAATGATTATTTTAATCACTCAGATCCACCCCCCACCCCAGCTTCATTATTTTTAGATGCCCCAAGATTTGCCTGTAAGAAACAAACTCCTAATGAAACAACTAAGTATAGAGTTTTACTAAGTGCTTTAATATCCTGCAAGATTGTAAGTTGCCTTTGCTTGGAATTGTGCTTTATACATATATATGGATGGAGTATGTATATATATATATATATATGTATGTATGAAAAGTTAGTCTCTTTAATAGCTTCAGATCTTGGAAGCTATAGGACAGATCTGTCTCTATAGATGCTGTGACCTGTCAGCTGAATTGTTTTCTCCAGGAGCTATCCAACCAAAAAGGATTCTCAAGTCTTAGAAAACAATGGAAAAGTAGAGCTTAAAGGAGAATTATAAAAAGTGTAAACATTTTTGTAGGTTGCTGATACTTCACTTGAAGTTTTGTATAGGGGTGAAGCTGATGGGTCTTCTGTTTGTGTCCCTGATGACCTCAAGCTTCCATAGTTCTGGGATTTATGGGCTCAAACTCTGGCCCAGAATTAGGTTTTCTGGGACTGAGTCCCTGTTCAGCAAGCAGCTCAAAGAGTAGCTCTTCCTAGAGCTGTCATTGCTGTTGGGCTGCTTGTGGTTACACTTAGGGAGCTTGCACTGCATTTAGTTCACTTTTCAGTTCTTGCAATTAAGCTGACTGCAGCTGGAGTGTCTGGGAAGTTGGAAGTAATTTACGTAAAGCCTGGTGCTGCAAACTGGAATTACACGTTTGTTAACAGCGTAGATAACCCTGGAACAATTTCCTGTTACAGTGTCATTAAATGAGGTCCTTAATGGTATTGGCTCCTCTACACCGAATTACAGAGAAGGGTAGCAGTGAAATTGCTCTGAGTGCTCCTGCCACAGGTCTCAATTATCCTTGTCACACAGTGCATGATTTCAAGTGGCCTTTCCTCTCTGGTTTCACAGCAGTGAATCCTCTGGAAACGGTTCTTTAGTGGCAGGAAAGGTTGTGCAACAAGGAACCAGTGGATAGTGCAACAAGTTGCCAGGGGAGATGTTCCCTGAACGGGCTTCCAAGGAAAAATGAGATGGAGATGAAATACAATATGGTTAAAATAATTCAGGCTTTGGCTGCTGTGTTGCTTTTGTTATTGTTGAAGTAGGTGTTGATTGCAAGTGCTGAACGATCTTTCGTGCAAATTTAGAAATCCCTGAGGCCCTGGCTTTAGCCCTTTTACCAGTCAGCACTAGCAACTGGAAACCCTGGTTTTTGAAACAGTTCGATGAAATGGATGTTGTACTGAAGAGTGTTTACATTAGAATGTTCTTCTGGACGGTGGCCAAACCTCCTTGGCTAGGTAAAAATGTATTCAGGTAACTTAACACTGTGTTGGGTTTTGTAGAGGACAGGGCTAACTGTCCTCTGTAAAAGAAGTAAAATAAAATAGGAAGAATTCCAAATAAAGAATCAAAGAAGAAACCAATTCCCTGTATAAAATTAGAGCGTGAAGTTGGGGGGGGGGGGTTTGTAGTTTAAAAGTATTGCCTTGACCTCTTATTGAATGTTTTTCACTGAGGTTTAGCCTTCTGGACGTGCCATGATGTTAAAATAAGATGTATTGTTTAACACTGATAAGGTACCAGATGCTAGGAAAGGGTTAAGTGCTATGGTGAGCAACAGCATTTTCAGAAATTGCCTGGAACAATGTTTTTTCCAGGAAAAATGTATTAAAGGGATTGCAGAACATGCTAATTGTCTGTAAATGTCAAGTTCAGCATCCTGACAAATGATTTCATCTCATAAGGGTTTTAGTTTTTTCTCTGGTTCTACAGAAGATGTTTACATGCTTTTGCCTCTCTCTGCTGTAGTAGTGATGCAGAGCTCCAGTTAATAAGTCGGTGTGTTAAATACATGAAGATTTTGTTGTTATTTTGTATTTAACATATCTTAAAATCCACTTTAAATTCTTAGGCTCATTTTTACCTTCTGCTGTATATTGAAGAGTTTTCTGCAGTCTAACTGCAAACTTATTTTTCCAGATCCAAGTATTTTAGAACATGTTCAACAGGAGAACACTTCACTATAGAGGTGAGTACTTATGTTTTTAGCGATTTAAGGAAAAGTGGGAGAAGCTGAATCCTAGCAACGCCTTTAACACTTTTTGCAGTTTGTGAACACTGGAATATTCTGGGATATTCCAGCCCAAATTGATGCTGGGGTTACCTGATAGTTTGTTGCATCTGTAGTCTACTCTGTTCCCTACAGAAGTCCTTTTTGCCAAGGGTAGCCTAAGGTTAACCAGGAATAACCTGGTTTACTTTCCCTGAGTGTTCCTGTGCTCTGGAAGCCAGAGAACAGCCAGATCACCCCCATTACTGAGGATAACAATAATTATTGTAGTTCATGCTTTGGCTGTCAAGAAAGGGGTCAGATGTGTACAGCAGGGGAAATCTGTTTTGGCGCAGAACTTCCCGTTGTGAGAGAGCGTTCCTGCCACAGAAATATGCCAGGGAAAAGGAGGTGTTGTTCTCCTCCCAAATTATTAGGTCAATAAAGAGTCTAGCTGTAGGTGCTGACCTCTGTGTCTGATGCACTGACTAGATTTAAGATTACTATGCTGAAAAGAGTACAGAGGATTTCTATTTTTTTTTTTTTTTAATGTGACAGTTGAACTTCTGCTGGATGAGTTTGTGCAGCTCAGAATGCTTGGTTTTTAATTTGGGCTATTCTCCTTTTAGGAGAAGATCATTTTGTCTTAATGTTTAAGACAAGAAACATTGATAAGAAGAATGATCCAGCTCTAAAAATAAAATTCCTCTGAAAGCAGGGTTACAGTCCCACTGTTAGAATTGGAGTAGTGTTTTTACAAGATACATAAAATATGCAATCATATTTGCTGTATGTCTTTAGTGACTCATTACATTGAATTGTAAAAATGATTTATTTCTTTTTCTCTGCAGTTTGAGAACCTGGTGGAAAGTGATGAGGTGAGTACCTGGGGCATTATATGAAACCTGCTCGTACAATCCTTAAAAATGGTTCCAACATCTGAATCTTCCTCCTATTTTAAGCTGAGTTGTAGACTTAAATCATGGGGTTGTTTTACTTTCAGTTTTCCTTGCACTAGGAATATGAAAATGAAGACTTTGGATAAACATCTAAGAGATGGACAGAATGGGAAATAACCCATTAAGAAAGGGGACATTATGGACTTTGGGAAGGAAGAAAAGAAGAAGTGTGGAGGAAAATTGTGTTTGGGAAGACTTAAAAGGAGAATTTGCTCCTGGTATAACTCTTGCATAAGACTCAGCAAGTGCCCTGAGTCTGAAAACAGAAAGGGACCTGGGTTGCTTTGCTAAGGGGAGTTTTGGAAGTGCTCTGTCTTTACCAAAAATCAGACTTGACTTTTTTATTTATTTTAACAGGGGGAGAGCCCAGGAAGCAGTCACAGGTAAGACTTTGAGAATGAGGACCTCTCCTTCCCTCTGCTGTCCCACTGTGAATATTAAACAAAATGGAGTAAGGGAAAAACAAGGGGCAAAAACAACTAAGGGAAAAAAAAGTGAGATTTGGACTGCAATGATGGTAATGGTTCTATTTCAGTAGTTCTGTTAGCAGAGATGGTTTTGAAAGTAGGAATTTTGAAAATAAAGACATCAATAATACATATTGTGAGAGTGAGGAGAGACAGCACTGTCCTGAATAAACTGGAACTTTCAGGAGGAACAGGCCACAAGCACAGCCTGTTGGATCTGCATTAAAGAAATGCAGCTCAGCAAAGACCACAAAGATATGTTAAGGTTGTCACACATGAATAATAGATGGAGCTTTTCTGTGCTTCTCCTGTGCTTCCAGGCCTCTGACTGAGGAAGAAATTGCAGACCTGAAAGAGAGACACTACGACTCCATTGCTGAAAAGCAGAGGGTTGTTGATCTGAAGCTTCAGTCAGAGGTAAGTGGTTACAGTGACAGTAAAAGTAGTTTTTCTTCCAAAAATGTTAGGATCAGCCACGGACACCGAGAGATTCCACTCACATGGAACAACAGGGTTTTGTTCATCAGTTAGTATTTTTTAGTCTACAAGATGCACAAGTTCCTTCTTTTTAATAGCCTCTTAGCTGAAAAATGGAATGAACAGGCTGGGTCTCTGACCATGATCTCTGAAATTTGACCCTTTTTTTTAGTGCAAGACCAAATGGGGAATGTTTTTGATTCAACTTTTCTCCTGCTGAATTTTCTCCACAACTTTCTTAAGGAAGAAAAAACCACATAATTTGTTACTCTGTTTTAGTGTTGCAGCAGCAGTTAATGGAATATGATGTGGAATACAATGTAGAACTTGAATGAGCTTTAATCTAAAGTGCCAATGAACTAGGGAACTGAAAATCTTGAATCTTTCACTGTGCAGTTCATAATAAAATAGAAAAAGAATTACAGTTATTCTCTAACAACAAGCGTTTATTCAGTAATTGCCTAAATATTATTCAGTAGTTACCTAAATTTCTTGGGCTGTTTGGTTGCGGGGAGGGAAGCTGTTAATTTCAGTTAATGCTTTAGCTGTAGTCGATTTTGGTTTATTTTTATTTTCTAGCTGCTTTTCTTTTGTTTTCTTGCACTTATGGCTTTATTAATAGGAAGATAGATAGGTTCTGCTTTTGTTAACCATTACTGTTTTGTTCATATACAGTTAGCCTTACAAGAAGAGAAGTTAAGACTAGAAGAGGAGGCTTTATATGCTGCACAACGTGAAGCAGCCAGGGCAGCAAAGCAGAAAAAGCTCTTGGAGGTGAGGGGAAAAAGACCCCAATATATATGAGAGCCTCTGTCCTGTTCCCATGTATGCAGACTTCCCTGATATCCAAGTACAAGATTTGAAAGTACAGCTGGTTGGAACAGCTGAAAATCACCATAATTGTTTGAAACAGCTTCTGTTGCCGAGTATAGATTTTGAACGAGTTATAATTTTAATCTATAATTAGCTTCACACTCTTCTTACATAATATGTAAAACTTACTGATCTTAAATGTAAAATGATCTCTAATGGCTTTTGGGTAAAAAAAAAAACCCTGAAATTAAGCACACATTGTGACATCATTTAGACTTGAAAAATGTACTTTATGTATTTGTGCACAGTACACTGTATGTGTACTTATCTTTGTGGTTTGTGTTGACCCTGCTTTGGAGTTTTCATCTAATTTTTATGTCACTAAGTACAGCTCTCATTTCACATTTCTTTCTCTCCCCTTGCCATTTGGTGTGGGAGGGTTAATTCTTTCTGACCTTTCTGCCTGCTTTTCTTTCTCACCACTTTTGATCTATAGAAAGCCAACAAAAGTAGATTTTTTTTTTTAAAATGGCGTTAACTTTTTTTTGTAGAAGTTCTGTGCAAGAAATGCTCTATTTCTTGTCTTTTAGTATTTTTAATATGCACTTCTTTTAGTCAGGACCCAAGATAGAATGGATTATAGAGATTTTAATTTCCTCTTCGTGTAAAATTAGTACCACTTATCTCTTGCTCAAACACCCTCCTCAAAACCCATAAGGATTATAAGGATTTTAAGGAAGCATTTTTGTCCAGATATGCATCAAGCACTTAGCCCTTCTAGATAAACTGGAAGCTATTTTTGAATGCATCACTCATCTCTCTGCTGTTTGAGGACACAATATGGGAAAATGGCTTTTTCCTTGGAAGTTTGGCCTCTGTTAAAGCTCATTTGGCTCGCTGATGTTGCCCTACTAAATGTCAGGGTCTGTAACAGCGGGGAATTTTAATATGTGTGTGTCCTGGAACTGGCAGTGCTGGATATTGGGATGTGACCTGGAAAAATGGGGAGATAATCTAAATTGGGTATTATGTGGGTATAGGAATCCTAAAAGAAAATTGTTGCATGTGTCAGTAATTGAATTTGACAGATTTGTTGACTGTGTTGTGCCAAATTTCAGTCTGTTCCTCTCTGCGTTCTTAAGTGTTTTCACCTCTAACCACCACAATGTGATATTTCTACTTTTACTTTTTTCTCTACACTCTCTGTTTACTCATTTCAACTTGCAATTATTGTTTAAATAGACAAGATGCAAAATGTGCCAGAAAACAAACCCCACCATCGTCTTGGGATTGGAAAACTCTAGATCCAGTGCAGTTATCTCCCCACACCCAAAGCAAAGAGCAATTGTCAGATGAAGTTGACATTAGCAGAGTTATTAATACTTTTGGCCCTGCAAGGCAGCAGAGCTGTTATTAATATAGATGAAGCACTTAGTGCTGATGGAGACAGCCAGAGGAGATGGCAGTACTGCTTTGCACAGGGATAAAAGGATTTGTAGGAAATATTTATCTTTTAAATGGCAGGGTGGCTGTTCCTGGGCATGGAGCAAAAGAAATCATACATCACCCAGGTGTTAGTTGTGCACTGGAAATACTTTACGAAGTCAGGAGACAAGACAGGTGCAGTCATGACTGAGGTGGTGTCCACGTGTCTAAAAGCTGATGGGTTTTTTGGGGGGAGTGCATAAAATAGGATTAAGTGTTCAGTATTCAGCTTTTTCAATGATTCGCTTTTCTTGATAGCAGCGTAGGCAGCACAGGATAACGCAGAGAGCACATGCTGTTAATAATGGAGAGTTCCAGAGGTAAGAGACCCAATTTTATTCATTATAACTGAGAGTCTTGACTGTTTGTACTCCTGTTCCTCGTCTGGAAAGTCAGGGGGTATTTTGGATTCATTCTGGTTATTGCTGGAGTTTAATTAGACTGCTGCACTCAGTGCTACTCCCAGCTACTAACAGATATTTACACATACACAAAATCCAGTGGTTTATTTTTAAAAGGTGTTCATATGTAAAATTTCAGCTAACGTAAAAATATTTTTATTATTCAGGGCCCTGTTTTAAAAACCGAGTAGGAATACGCTATTTAAATGGTTTATAGAGTCTGCCTGTTTCTTCATTAATATTCTTATATATTTATATATTATATTAATATTAATAATAAATTAATATTTATATATTAAATACTTTAGGTATTTATTTGTAGTTTAATTCTCTTCATTCTCACCTTCTGTGTTCAGTGGTGGTGGTGGTAAAAACAAGCTAAGAAAAAAAAAAGTGGAGAAATTTTACCTAAAGTGATGAAGAGAGGGGCATAGTTGTTTTGAGTTAATTAATTAATTTTTAACTGAAAATACTAAAACATTTGAACAGAAGCACAGACTGGGGGAGGATGAGATGAATAGGAAGGCATTTGGCAGATGATTTTATAAAAAAATTTAGTTCAGGGTGTATGTGCTTTGTAGCACAGAGCTGGGGGCATGTGGATTAACATATTTTTGATGGCAACCTTGGAGGTTTCTAAAGCTAAAAAAATTGTGCATTTTTCTTGCAGCTCTGTGGCAGAGGAAGATCTTGATCCTTTCCTAAGGAATACAAAATTCCAGTATGAAGCTTTCCGAAGTAGTAGTAAGTCTGCCTTTCTTTAAGCACATTGTTAAATGTTAAAGGACCCTGAGTGGCACAGAGTGCTGCTTCTTCCCCTGGATAAACACAGATTATTTATAGTTTTATGCTTACACACACAAATATAAAATGTGTATACATATTATCTGTAATTTAAAAGTCTGGTAATTTTTTTATCTGATAGGTAAAAAATAGTGGTGAACATTTCTTGTCAAACCGGACCCTGGACTGAAGATGCAGATGTGTGTTTATAGCTTTTTTTGATCATCCCTTGGCAAAGTAATCAGAATCATATTAATGCCTAATTTTTTCCTAATGAAGTGCAAGAGGGAATTGGGCTGCCTGTACTTAAAAATTCCACTAACAGTTTAGGGGAAAACAATTTGATAAGCTTTTACCTGTAAGTTTTGGTGACAGTACATGATAACCACTACGGTGGAGGACTGATGGCTGTGTTTCAGGAAATACCGTGAATAGTTTAGTTTTTTGGGGTGAAGAGGGTTGATTTGGTTTTTGAGGTTTTTTTACAAGTCCTCATACAAGCTCAGCTTACAGCTCAGCTTAAATTCCTTTCTAGTTCTAATTAGGCAATATCTCAGTGATGTTGACTATTAATAAGCTGCTGATCGCTCTTTGAACTGATAAAGTGCCTTGTCCAGCATTCTTGAGGTTGAAAGGGCAAATGAAAAAAAAAGCACGATGAAAGCTTAATTTAAAATTTTACTTTTGCATGTTGAACCTGCAATTTGAGTACATTTACAGATTAAAAATACATTATGGGTCTTTTTTTTTTAAATAGGACTTTCATCTGATGCCACAGTGCTGACACCCAACACAGAGAGCAGTTGTGACTTGATGACCAAAACCAAATCAGTGAGTGGGAACGATGACAGCACCTCCTTGGATTTAGAGTGGGAAGATGAAGAAGGTATTTATCCTGCATTTCAGCTTCATCCTGAACTCAAAAGTTAAAGATGTTGACAGTTTAAGCTCTGTTCATTGTAAATTTGAAGTTTCCAAAAGGGAAGGTGATTTAAAACTTATTTCTGATGGAATTTCTAATAGGTTGCTAATGGTTAAACTGTTAAGTTACTTTTCCTGAGAAAATTCCTTATTTGGGTAAGTGTGGAGATATCTCTAAAAAATGAATTCATTTATTTGGATACTCCAGTAAATAAATGAATGAATTTCCCTGCATTTTGTGGAACTGACTTGTAAACTCCTGACAAAAGTAATGCTAAAGAAATGCTGCCCTCTCGTGAGCCAGGAGCAGAAGGAAGAGCTTGTTCTTCCTTTTGAAACGTGGAAGTTGGTCAGGAGTCTGAAATATTTTGGGAAAAACCCTTATTACTTGTACTGTAACATTCCTTGGGAATTTAGATCTGCATTCCAAGGAGTATCCCAGCTATCCTCATTGCTGCTGTTGCAGGTGTTTTCTGTATTTCCTCATTTTTACCAATACTTTCTCTGTTATTTACTAAACCTGCAAAAGCTCTTAGTTAAAATGTTGAGACCTTGACTATTGAGAGGCTCACCAAAAATAAGCAAGGGTTTGTTTCCTTTAGGCAATCCATAGGTGAAGTTCTTTTTTCCACAAGAATGTCTGTAATTACTGACAAAATCAGCTAAATCTTTGGGCAGTTTCCAGAAGCATATTTTGCCATATTTTATGTGGAATTAAATATCCCTATCTGGACAAACTGAAGACTTCTCCTAAACCATTGAACCCAGCACCTATCCAAATTTTCCCTTTGTTTCTCCTGGCAGAAACATAAAAAAGTTGGCTGAGAACTCACAAGGGCGTGTTTCTCATACACGTTGTGTTCCTTGCCAGGCATGAACAGGATGATTCCGGTGAGGGAGCGCTCCAAGACGGAGGAGGACATCCTGCGGGCAGCACTGAAACTCAACAGCAGGAAGACAGGAAGCCACCCAGCCTCGGCCTCCGACGATTCCAACGGGCTGGAGTGGGAGAATGACTTTGTCAGCGCCGAGATGGACGATAACGGCAACTCCGAGTACGCCGGCTTCGTCAACCCCGTGCTGGAACTGTCGGCCTCAGACGTCAGGCTGTCAGATTCTGAGCACCAGGACAGATAGTGACATACCTCCACAGCCCCTGCCTGTGACCAAATGCTGGGACGGGAAGTGGAATGTATGAAGCCAACTTGCTCTTTTGTAACCCCCGCCTCCCTTTTTCTTACGCGCGGAGGATCGGCAAGAGGAACGGGAATGACTCGCTGGCTGAACGAGTTCAGAACTAAGTGCAATTTTATCATCTACCTTCTCCACTTTTGTGAAAACTGGGATGAGTCTATTGTGTATATTTCTGGATATCTGGATTTAATATAAAATTATCTGCACTAATTGAAGCTTCATAGCTTGACCTATCTATATTTTAACTTGCCTTTTTTTCTGGATGATGTTTCTTTTGATTTTGGTTTAAAATTCATCATTGGCCTAATATTTATCTCAAAAACAGTCTTGTATAATTTATTTAATACTTGAAGATAGAGAAAGAATTTTAAAATATTTTTATTTCCGGCCTGTGCTTTTTGACGTGCTCTTCAGCTGTTTAGAGGGTGCAGAAGTAAGAGCTGCAAAACAAATTTGACACATGGAAAATTGTAGATTTTCCCCTGTCTAGCTTAAAGTCTTCCTAGTCTTGTGTTGTCCTTTTTCCATTTACTTTACTTTTTTAATTACTTTATGCTAAGCACGGCTAACCTCAGTGAACATAGTAAAACTCATCAGGTTAGGTAAGATATTGCCTTGTGTAATATGCCAGACTTAGTAAGCGTGTGCTAGATGGAAAAACAAAAAAATAAATAAAATATAAATTCTCTATGTGTCAATAAAATGGGAATTTTAACCAGTGGATAACTGGAAGGACCAAAGTCTTGTTTTCCCAGCCCTGAAACAGACCAACATCTGTTGCTACATGGTCCTTAAAATTCTTCAGCTGTGAAAAATTTACAATCCAACCGGACCAGAACAGTTACGAAAAGCAACATTCACTGAGCAAACTGGGGGAGGGATGATGGCTCTGCTGCTGGGGTGGGAAGAACAAGAACCTAAAGACTGAATTTCTATGTCTGCATTTTGAAAAGAAAGAAGAAAAATTCATGTTTCAATAGCGTATTAAAGTGCTCTGCCTTTCCTGTGCCTCTAAAGTGGATGGTTGGTTAATCCTGCTAATACAGGCAGAAATCCAAGGAGGTGTTCAGTGACTGCACCACTGGTGTCCTGTGCTGTGTGGTCTCCCTGATATTCCATGTAAATCCTACTTTGTAACAAAAGAGAACCTGCAAAATATTTGCAGATCTCAAGCTTTCCCCAAAGTTTCAAAGTAAAGCCATTCTACTCTGCCATTATTTTGTGTAGTTGTCTTGTGTTTCCATGGAAAAAGGGTGACAGGGTTTAACTTTGTTTTGGAGTAAAAGGAACGTGTTTTGGTAAGTAATGAACCTGTGCTGTCCCTGCCAGAACTCAATTTGTTGGTGAAAGTTGTGTCGCTGGTTTAGACCACCTGAAACTGTTCGGAATTTCTGGGTCATTACAGTGGATAAGGAACAAAAATACTGCACACTGGGATTAAATATGTACAAGTAACCTGAGAGAACAGATGAATCCTATTGGTAACAGTCCATCTCTTCATTTCAGCTGTAGCTATGTCATGGAAAATATTTTAATGCCATGATTTATATTTGCAATACTTGTAATGAGCTTTAAAGATCTGTACACATCAAATGTATATTTTGGGTTTGGCCTAAGCTACTGCTGTGTGACTTCTCCTGGATATTTCTTTGTATAATATATTCCTATGGGAAGGAAGGCAACTTCCTCAACATGTAAATAACATGATTTTTACCTGCTGAAACTGTCACCTCCCCTGCACCGGTCACTTCTTTTCCTGGCCAGTGAACATGAGGTGACCTTGTCCTGACCATGCCTTGAGGAAGTCAATTAGCTGATAGTCCTGCCCTTAGGATGAGCAAACACTTAGGAAAAAGGAGGCTGACTCCAGCTTTTTCTGTGAAGGGCATGTTCTGTAGCCATGGTTAACGATAATAACATTTGCAGTGCTCAGTGCACTACCCTGAGTGACTTTGAAGTGATGCTCCGTATCTGTGAATATTTGGGAAATTGAGAGATTCTATAAACAGCTCATGTGAAACAGTTCAAGGGTACTGTAAAATGCATATCTGTACAAATTTAAAAGTCATTAAAATTCTCAGCAAGTCTTATATTTGGCAGTGTTGTATCTGTTGTTGGGTTTGTGGCAGCCATGGCAGAGCCCTGCTGAATCCCTTTTGGGAACTTGTTGCCTTGGAAGAGAAGCTCTGAACAAGCTGCAGTAACAGAAGACCTGAGGAATTTGGAGCATGGAGCCCTTCTCCTGTTGGAAATGAGCAGCTGTACCCTCACCCTTGAAAGGTAAAATAACCTTCCTTGTGTAAATTACCTTCTACTGGTTGGATCAATGTAGTGATGTGTATTTTACGTGGTTGATTCTTACCTCAGGAATATACAGCTGTGCAAGTGATTGTTGTTTGGAAACCACAGGTAAGTTCCAAGAGTGGAAAACACAGCAACAAAGTAATTTTGTCAAGGATGAGATGGGTAGACAAATCCTACATAAACCTCTGTCTGAGTTTCATTGCCTCTCCCATGGGTTTCTCTCGCTTGTGGTTGGTTGCCTGAATCTCAGCTGTTCCTCACCTCAGTTATAATTATGGTTTTCTTGGAATGATTAATGCTAAAATGCATCCTAATATTTAGGGATGATAAAATGGGTAACTCCTTCCCAGTGTGTCTTTCAAGTAAACTAATATACTCGATGAAATCAAAAAGCCAAATGCCAATGAAAAGCTGAGCTCCTGGTAAAGAAAAACTTGACTGAAACAACCTGAGAAATACTTAAAAGACAATAAAATTATTAGAGAGATTTGGGTAGAGGAGCAGAGCTAGAAAACTTTCTGAAAGTATTGAAGTAAATTCTTACCTTGGAGCAAAGGCACTTTTGGAAGGCCTGGAGTAGTGCCAGTGACAGCCTCTTATCTGGATGGTCCTGGAAATAATTTTATTCTCCAAAAATTCTTTTAGATTGCCTCTGTATAATAGAACAAATCCTTACTAGGGAACAAAATGCTTTTATTACAAAATTAATGTGGATTTTTATAGACCATGATCATTGATGCTACAGGTTTGTCTACGTCACAAGCAAAAGTAGTTAACTTGCAAAAAAAAAAAAATATATATATATATGTTAATTCAATACATAAAAATAAAAAACCAAACCTTGCTTTGAAGCTAATAAAAACATAAACTTAAAAGGACGAAGTGTTTCTAAGTTGCAAGATCTATGAAGTTGCAACCTAGGCTTGCAAATACTGTTTGGAATTTGGTGCAAAGCACAAAGTGTAATATGCAACAAGATATTGTGTCACCCCTTGGCTGGGACCAAAACCCTGCTGTGCATGCTCTGTATTAATGCCTGTTACACATCCCTTCAAGGCATGTAGCCACGGTTCTGGGATTGAGCCTGCTGCCATGGATTTGAGTGACCCCCTGTCTCCCACACTTTTCTGGGCATCAGAGAGCCCTAAGGCCTCAGTGAAGGCAGTGGCAGGAATCCATTTCTGTGGAACAGTGTTCTGGAATGCCTGTGCTGAAAACACCAAGTAAAGAAGACTGATGTGCAGCAGTCAGTGACCACCACCAAGAACACTGGGCTGAGGTGAGAGCCATCTACATTGGAAGCTGCACAGGCTACAAAACCTGATCCAGCCTCCTTCTCCCCGCTAGCACAGCTCATTTTCATCAATCTCTGTGGGGCTTTTGCCTTGGGAAAGAAAAAAGGAAGGAGAGATGCCATGCTCAGGTATAGGCTGCAGGGATGGCAGGCATGGCAGGCACCTTTCTTGTAAGATCGGTGCCTCAGCCAAGTGTAAGTGAGTCTCAAAATAATCCACAGACTCCCCTTCTTGAATCTCTGCCAGGATCTGGTAGTCCCCAAAACAGATGATGCACTTCCAGGGCAGGTCGATTTTGTTTAAGTGACCCAGTTCTGTTTGGTTGACGGTCAGCTTTGTTTTCTTGCTCAAGTTCTTTATCTCAAAACCGTATTCCAAGGTGTGGAGCTTCCTGTAGAACTGCAAGGAGAACTGGATCCGGGAGACACGAGTGTCCACCAGGTTGTAGCGGCAGACGCTGGAATCACGGCCGAATTTGGCCGTGTCATCTGCCCTGACCTGCTCACGCTTGCAGAAATTCAGGCAGCGGAACATCATCTTCTCATCCTGGCCAGGGTGGTAAAAGGTCAGGTGGAGGCACGTCACAGTTTCTTCTGTTTCAGCTTCCTCAAAGGAGGTCATGATGAGAAGAGTCCTCAGAACACCAGAGTGGTAAAATCACAGCATGGGATCACTGCGGAACTGAACAAATTCAGCATCTCAGCATGGCTCTGAAAAACATCCTGTGTGCTGCTCTACACTGACTGGACAGAACTTCCAGAGAACCAACTGGCTGACAATAAATATGATGAAAGCACAGGAGCGGGAGCTCAGAAGCCACGACCACTGCTGCCAACAAGCTCTTCATGAGGATCTCACAGGCAGATTCATCTTTGCAAGAAATAAGTCAATTTAGCAGCCAGATTTACTTGACAGACATAAAATGGAGTTAAGCAGTACTGGCTGGGCCTGTGTGCTCTGCTCTCGGTGTGTCCTGTGACTGGAAGGTATCAATGACTTTTACCATTTACCATCTGTCTGTAGGCAGTGGTAATTCAAATATGTATAAAGCATTCAGTCCGAACTGACCTCTTGCATGGAAAAAGTGTTTACAAGTGACTGCTGTGACAGCATAAAAAGTGAATGCAAAAGCGGTACTATCCATGAGACCTAAAAGAGGAATTGTGTCACAATCTCTAGCTATTTCCCCATTGTCTGCAGGAAAATCTTGTCTCTCTGCTGCTGCAGAAGCGCTAAAAAAATTATTTTTCTTGGGTTTGGTAGTTCTGCTTTGTTTTTTTAAGTTCTTCACGTGCAGCACAGAGACCACATACTTATGAAATAAATTCTGTTCTAAAGCCTGAGCAAATGCACTGCATCCTAATAAACCTGAGACAGCTCCAGAAAAGCTGTCATCTGGTTCTCTAAATGCAAGGCCAGTGTCTTCCTGCACTAAAACTGAGCCTTGAAAAGAAAAGGCTTGCTATTTGAAAATAGAAACCAGCAAATGACTTTCCAGTTACTCACCATAGAAACATGTGAGAGGCCTTTTAACTGGTATCACACAGCGCAGATGTTTCTACATCCAGACTGCAGAAAGTTCCCAATGTGTCTCACACAGTTCTGGAGCTCACCAGCTTCATTCAGAGCTTTATGAGTAGGTGAATCATCTCTGCAATTAAGTGATGATTGTGTTTTGTGATGATGGAGTTGACTTGTATTTTTGACACACTGCACACAAACACCAAGCAGAGTAGTGAACGGTGGTGTATCAGTACATCATTTTCTGCGTGAAACCTCAACCTGCTTCCTTTGCACCTTTAACACAAAAGCAGCCAAAGTTCTGACACAGTAGCTCAGCAACCTCAGCTTGGTAACTGAAGTAGGCTGCAACTGCACAGATGATGAGTGAAACACAGAATTTCCAGCAGAGCTCACTTTAAAAACAAGCTAGGAAATATCATCTGTGCTTTTGGCAGGAATACAGACAGACACCCTGAGAGCAGGTTATTCCTCTGCCATCTGTGAGACAAGCTGTCTCACACCATTATCAATCCCTCCTCCTTGTAGATTCCCCAGCTCTGGGATGCTGGAAGCAACTCTGTGAGCCAGGAGGGACTGTCCTCGTGTCTAGTTCTGCCCTTCCTTGCTTTGCAACCAGTAAGGGTTACAGGAGGTCATCTCTGGCGAAGGGGAAAACCACTGAGCATTTTCACTTTCTTTGCAGTTCAGTCCACAGAGACACTTCTCGTGCCTTGTGACTTTAGGTGACTTTAGTTCACATTGGTGAGTTTTACAAATGGCTACATTAATTAAGACAGAACAGCTTCGGCAGCACCCACTGATGAACCTGGATCTCGGCAGCTCCCCACAGCCTCAGATCCCTGATCACCTCAGGTATATCCCGCACGGCTACCCAGTCCTGCCTTAGAGGTCCATCGAAGCTGAACACACTGAATATTCTTTCACGTAAATGCTAAAGGAGTTTTTGCTTACTAGAGTGAAAGGAGAAAGTAACTTTGTGTAGATTCCTCCCGCAGCTCTAAGGCAGCCGCTACCCCGCTGCTCTGTCCCTACCTTCAATGGAGTCAAACCGACCGCGACCTCACCTCAGCCTCTCCTACGGCGAGTGTCATTATCCCCACTTCCAGAGGCAGGAGAACAATGCCGAGCTCTAAAAAGACGGGGCACGGTTCCCGGAGCAGGCTCGGTGCCACCTGTCCACCCCACAGCACGGCGAGCCCGGGATCTCCCGCCCTAACCCGCCGCCTCCCCTTGGAACCGCCCGGCGACATCGCGCTCTGCCCGCTGATCTACACTGCCCCTTTCCTTCCCCTCACGGCCCCCGGCCCGGCCCGGTCCGGTCCGGCCGCCTCCTCACCTGCCGGGAGCGGGGCTCCGACACTTGCCGAGGGCTCCAGCGGCTCCCCACTGCCGGTAATTGCTCCGGGAGGCGGCGGGAAGCGCTGAGGCGGGAGGAGCTGAAGCGGGAGGAGCTGGGACGGGCGGCGCTGAGGCGGGAGGTGCTGAGGGCGCCGCGGGGCCGGAAGTAGAACTCTCAAAAATAAAGGGGAAAAAAAAAAAAAAAAAGAAGAAAAAAAGAGAGTTAAATTATTTATTAGAGTTAGTAACTCTAAAGGAATAGCCACGGGTCCGCCCGAGGTTTACGGGGCCATCTGAACGTGCGTCAGGGATCACAAGTTCACAGGCTCAGCTGTGAGACAAAATAATCTCGGTTTTACCCCCAAAATGAACGCTTTGAAGTGTAAAACGCTTTGGTGAGCGGCGCATTATGAGCATAGCAGTTGACCTGGTGATGTTCTTAAATGGATTCTTTTTAAATATTTGGTTGTTTGCTTTATGCAGCCGCAGTTCAGGTTCATTGCACCGCTCCTGGGAAATAACCCAATCTTTCCCTGGCCGCTGATCGGAACTGGTCGGAAAACTTTTCCTTTTTCTTGCTTCTCTTTTTTTTTTCCCTTTACAAATCCTGAGGACAGCACTGGGTTCTTCTTTCTCCAGCGGCTTGGTTTTCCCTATTCACCTGTATTACTCCCCAGCACAGAACAAGTGGCAAAGCAAACCTGTTCCTTTTCAATCCAGATCCCAAATGTTTCTGTGTCCTCCCTTCCCAGTGCCTGGCAAGTACATACTGAGGGCCTGACTGCCTTGGCACAGGCAGGGAAATACTGTGTTCACAGAAACTGTTTTTGCACTTGTGGGTTCTTTTTATATCTTCGACAAATAGGTAAATGACTTGTGGGTTGATAAGTTCCTTTGTAGTTCTTGTAGAACAGCTTTTATCTGTATGCAGTCTAATACAGCTGTTCCATGGGCTCTTCTCCCTGACATCAGAAAAAAACCAGAGGACAACAGGGATTGGACTGTGTTTTGCAAGCAGAGAAGGAAAACAGATTATTCCAACTTTCTCCCACAGATGAAGGTCTTTTTTCAACAGGCAGGGCTGAACCTGCGTGCTCACACAAAGGAAAATACTTTGCTGCTTCTGGAAAAGCCAGAATTGCACAACCCTGCAATTTATTGCATCTGTTGATAGTTATAATTCCTGTCAGCCGTTTGTTTCCGGAAACAGCCCAAGTCCCAGGTCAAGAGACAACTTTTCTGATAAGATTTTTTCGATACTTGTGTCTATTGAGGTATGTAAGGACCTTTCCTTTTTTTCCTAGGATTGTGTGACATCAAATTGGCTGCATATTCCTTTATTGTTTTATGATTTAAGTATAGCTATGTGTGACTTTGTACAGGGGAGGGAAGGAACTGGCTTTACAGCTTCTCTCTTCAATAAGGTTCTGGTTAGTTGAAACGCTGCCAGCTTCAGGAAAACAACTCCAGGTTTGCCCTTTATGAGGAAAAAAAAAATGCAGACACTATGTGCCTGTGGGGTTTTTGGGTGATCATCCTGCTAAAATTGTTCTGTGCTGTAGTAGAGGTCATTCCAGTATTGCAATCACTTCTTCTTTTAGTTGGAATTTCTTCGGTCGAAAGCGAAACTGCGAATGAAAGTGGTGTTTGGGCTAATTTAGTGTTTTTCAGGCTGGAAGACGGAGGCGGTTTTGACGTGGCGTTGTTTTTCTGGCATCTGGCTCCTGTATCTTCAGAGCCTACACAGGCAAATCTGGGAAATGGACAAATATGAGGAAGTTTTATGTTGTTGTCATCATAATTGGCTTAGGAACCAGGAGTCAGTGAGGGAAATACGTTTCTTTCTCTTTCTGGGATGTTCATGGTAAGTCAGAGTTATAGAAAGTACAGCCTCTTAATCATTTGTGTGACTGCTTATGAGTTGGGAATGCTGTGATGATATTTCTTGGATGCTGGGGAAAAATGTCCCTCACAGTTGTGTCTCTGTTATGGCATAAAAGCCTTTCTGTGGACATTGGAGGCCAGCAGCCGTCCAGACCAGTCTGAGAATTTCTCCTTGTCTCTGCTATTTAAATTTACATGATGAAAGTATCCTAACCCTGCTGAATCAACAGGAACTCTGGCCTGATTTCTGCCGTGCTGAGATTTCCACTGTTCTGTCCTTCCCTCTTAAGGTCAGATTTTACACCTGCTTATCAAAACTGTCGGTGTGGTGCTCGGATTTTCCAGGGGGTTCAGGTGTAAAGGGTGACAACACCTGTGAATGTCATGTGCGAGTATAATCCCCGTGTTTTTTTGGTCACTGGTGCTCCCACTCACTGGCACAGCTTGTCCGTAGTGTCACCAGGTGAATGTTAAAGCGGATGCTGTGATCTGGTGACCCCTCTTGGGCCAAACTCCACAGTGGGTTTGAGTGCACTGAGGGTTTGGTTGGTTTTGAGGCAGAAACCTGCAGAAGTGGTGTTTTTTTGCGGGGCTGGCCCTGGGTATGAGAGGACACGCGTTCCTGTGTGGCACAGGTGACAGCTCAGGAAGCCCGGGAAGGGGGTGGTAGGTGGGTGGTTGTCCCCCCCAGCCCTCTCCATGTCCCAGGTGTGTCTCCTGAGGCACACGAGCCCTTTGTGCTGGCTTTCCCTGGCCTTAAATGTCATGTCTCGTCACCTGTCACATGGGCCTGGGCACGATGCTGCTGTACCCGCCCTGTCCTGGGGCTTGTTCTCCCAGGATGGCACAGGGGTGACCCGAAACCATCCTTCAGGGACCTGTGGAGTCACTGAGGAGGAGGTGAGTGAGAGCTGATTGATTTAGAGCCACAAACCCCAAGCTGCTCACAGCCCTTTTCTCATTCCAAACCACCCAAGCACTCCGAGTGCAGGAGTGGGAGCCAGTAGATGGCAATGTGTGACCGGACACGGGAGGACAACCTTCGTTCTTGGGGGATTTTTTGTGTTTTGTGGTTATTGGGTTTTGGTTTGTGTGTGCGGGGGGTGTTCTTTCCTTCTTCTTTATTTTTCATTTAAGTAAAAAATTTACTTTTGGTAAAGTTGTTGAGGTACTTGTAAGTTAATGGTAATAATGGCAGTGATAACTTCCAGGAGTTGGGAAAGGCCTAATGGAATATGCAACAACCTCTAGCGAGGTTCTGCAATGAGCTGTTGTTACTGTTCAGCAACCGTGTGCCTCGTGTTCCAACAGGAAAGAGATAGTCCCTTCTCTAACGCAGGTGTACTCCAGGGATATCCCATTGTATTCCACTGGATGTCAGTGTGAGAGGGAGATGCATGAGGAGGATGTGTATTCTCTGCAGTTTTAGCTCCCAGTGCCAAGAACAGCTCCACTCCATAAGCAGAGAGGAGATCTTCCAAAAGAGGAAGAGAGAGCACTGTCCCCTCTGTTTATTTCCTTCTTTGCTCCTTGTTTACTCAGGGAAAAAAACTCTTCAACTTCTCTTTCCTTCTTGTCTGACTTCAATGAACTGATGGGGAAACTCACCTTGACTGCTGAAGAGAAGTATTCCTGACAAGATGGACTTTGTTTATGTCACTTTCCAAGTTCTCATTTTTGTTCTACATCATGACCTGCCCTTGGTCCTCCTTTAAGGAGGAAAAGTAAGGAGCCAAGCCTCTCTGGCTTCTCCCTTTCTCTTCCTTCTCAGTTTCTCTTCCATCTTCACACCCCTCCTGCTGTCTGCTGTTCTTCCCTCTCACCATCCTCCTGATTATTTTTGCTATTCCCTCTGCTGCTTCCCCCACCTTTGTTTGTTTTTTCTCTGGACCCTTTCTCCCTCCACTGCAAAGGAAAAAAGAGTTTGTGCAGCTATTTTTATAGTGAGGAGATTGAACATTGCCTTCACCAGGCCTCACATTTTACTGTGGAGGCTGAATCCACTCTCCTTGTCTGGTTTGACACCATTCAGACAGAAAAAAATTCCTGTGCACAGTGCAGGCTGAGCAGAGCCAACCTTTCCAGCTCCCTTCATTGAACAAAGAAAGTAATTTTGAAGAGTTAAAGATAATATAAGCTGTGTTTTGCTGATACGTAGCAGGACCAGAGAATATAGTGATCTTTTTGTTGTTTTGTACTTTTATTTCCCTTTAAATTTGTATAGACGTGAAGGTGTTGAAGATTCCACATTGAGTGGCAATAAAAACACAATTCCACTATCTCAGTTTATAGCATTCAAGGGCACCCAGCTGTGAGCACTGCAGCCTTACAGGTACATACACGACCATTTCTCTCTTTTTCCTTCAAATGTAGATATGTCTGTGCCCCAAACTACCCAAACAGCTTCCTTTCTACTCAGGAAAGCAGATGTCTGGTTCATCTTCACCTTTGGTCATTCTGGAAGCCCTCCCTGGGAGCAGTTGCTGTTGAGGCTTAGGAAAAAAAGGATTTTTATTACTGTAGGCACCTAAATTGGCATTGAGGGGTGGTCAAGGCAGCCAGGTGTTTCTTCCTCGTTTGAGGCCCCTTGCCTGGGACTCGTGTCTGTCCCTGGCAGAAACTCCTGGTGGTGGAAACAGCAGGATTTCACAGCACAGGGAGCACTGGTTTATGGCTCTGTGTATGGTCTCACAAGGGAACTCTGTTCAATAGGCTTCAAAGTGATTCAGCCCTGGCATAACCGTGGCTGTGGCCACATGTAATATAGCCTGTAGCTCTTTAAAGAGGATTAGCCTTAGATCAGGGACAGCATTCATTGCTGGATTTCGTGTAAAGTAGAATATGCTAATGAAATGGAAATGTCTACAGCAAACATTGCATAATATTGGGAACCTCAAAACTGAGCATTGTGTCTTGATATCTCTGCTGAGAGCCAAACTTTCATATTCTGGGCATTATTTCGAGAAAAACTGAAGTTTATAATATCACTACAAGTTCTCTGTAACAAATGAAGATCGAGTTTGCAGCTTTACAAGCAAAGTTAAAAAGATAGCAACAAGCACTCGAAGGTAACTTTTCAGACATTGTTGTGCTGTAATGATGTCATAGTTCTCCAACAGAGACAAAACCCACCACAGCTTATAATATCTTCATTTGGGTTTTCTGCAGCGGGCATAGGCTTTGTTTGTGTTCCCTTCCCATCTGCCCATCCATTGCTTTAAACACCATTTTTGGGTTTACAGGAGTTTCAGCATCAGCCCTGCAGAGACACAGTGTTTCTGACATGCTTTCCTGAGCCATTTCACTTCTTAAGGCACTTTCTGCCTGTACGTCCACCTCCACCGGCAGCCCATTACACTTCATTTGGCTCTCCTGTTTCACTTGTATGCCAGCTTGAGATGTAATATTGTACAGGAGTGTAAAAAAAACCCCTCCCAACCTTCAAGGTGACCCACGATTCCAACTGCCTGAGTCAAGATATTGTGAAAGGTTTTATTTACAGATGCCACAGACACCTCTCAGAAAATCATTTCAGTGGGAGCTCTGGGGAGTCACCATCCACTTCTCAGCACCTCAGTGGCATTGCTGCCTGTCAAGGAACCCGTTCTCCTGGGGTTTTCAGGCTTCACAGGAAATTTCTGCCCCTGATCCCAAGCTGCCTGCCCTTGGAAGCATTAAGACCTGCTTGGGGTGATTGCATCGTCACACAAGGAATTCCTGCGAGCTCCGTGTGTCTGTGGCCCAGGGTTTGGTTGGCCACCAACGCCAGATATAAAACACAGTGATGGACATTAAATACCCCGATGGGCCCTTCTGCCTTTGTGCACTGGAAGTGCCTCATCCCAGTCTGCTGGGGCGTAAAAGTGCAAAGAAAGCCTTTGGGAAGAGGGTCCTTCTGGCTTCACTTCCAAAACGTGTGCTTTCATTGCTTAGTCGTTTTTACTTTCCGTGTGGCTCCAAATCTCAGGATTTTGTTGTTCTGGGATTTATTTTCTATGTTGGTTTTGTTCTTTTTTTTTTTTTATTTTTATTTTGCTGTTTGGAAGGTTTGGGTTGGTTTTTTTTTTCTGTAGACGTGGAGGGTGGTGATACATATTCATGAAAGAGAAGTCTTTCCAGCCCCTGCCTGTGCTGACAAAGACTTAGCTGTTTCACACAGCAAGCTGACTGGAATTGTGTGGGGCCTGCCTGACCAGATTAGAGCAAACAGCCAGCTTATTCCTCCAGTCGTCAGGCCTCCCCTTCCTAACAATTTCCCCAATTGTCATTTTGACAAGGCTGTCATTAGGTGATGGCTTCTTTTGGCCATTTTCAGATAAAGATAATTTCCTTAACTTCCATTTTATTTGACAACAAGTAGTTTGGGAGAGAAAGGAAGTGCTTCAGTAGTTTATGGATTAAGGGTTTGTCACTTCAAAGGCATCTTTGATCTAAAAATATGTGCTGTACCAAATTCATTATGCCTTTTTTTCTTTTTCTTTTTTTTTTTTTTTTTTTTAGAATTTTTTAATTTTTTTTTTTACCCCTCAATTTTTTCCCCTTTTTTTTTTTTTTTTTTTTTTTTTTCCTTGACATCCCCTAGTAGTACTTGGGATAGCAGTGGTGAGGGGAAAGCACCCAAGTGGCCTCTGAAAAAGTCATGACCAGGGAGAAACAACAGGTGCTTTTGTTCCATATTCTGCTTTTAGCCAGAGGTCCTGCCTGCTCCTGCCACAGCAGCTCCATTCAAACCTGGGAATCAGAGAATAAGCTTCACATTTTGTCTTGGTCTGGGTCACTCCTCTGGTCCAACTGGCCTAAACCCATGGCTCTGCTGTAGGCTGGGGATGGGCTTTGACTCCCTGATGCCACCTCTGTGTGATGAGCAGCTGCTGTATGGCTTTGTCTCTGTTCTGTGGCTGTGCTGCACCAAAAAAATCCCAAACCTCATTCCTACCAACAAAACCTGGAAAGTTTTTTCCCCCAGGATGTTTGCAGCTGAAATGCTCTTCCACAAAGCACTGAGCTTTGGAGCAGGCAGGTGCAGTGGCCATCGAGTATGTTGCCCCCCAGACCCCGTCCACCTGAGGAGGGACTCTTGGAGAGGATTTGGGAATCTTTATGGGTCCCTTCCAACTCTGTCTACTTCTGCAGGGAGAGGGGGTCCTGGTGGGAGTTTGAATAGGGATCAAGAGTGGGGCTTTTCCTGCCTTAGCTGTGTCAGGGCACTGGGCTTCATTGGAACCTCTCCTCTGCTTTTTAGGATCCACAAAACTCCATCCTTGGCCGCAGTGGTGTAAATCCATGATGGCAGCCCATTTTCCTGGCCCCACACAGGCTTAGGTGGGGCTGGGATTTGTCCCATATTAATGTTAATATCTGTTCTACCTAATTGCTTCAGCTTTTCCTGGAGTGTTACCTCCACATTAGAGCAGCCAGCAAAGCACCTCCGTGCTGCTGGAGGCTGTTCTTGATCCCATTTCCAAACAGAAGCACTTCTGCTTCAGCTCTGGCTGGGGAAGCTGTGCAGGGGCTTTTTTTTTTTTTTTTTTTTTTCCCCCTTTTGCCTGCTAATTGGCTGAGACCACCAGAATTTGGAGGACACAGATGTCACTGATAGTTTGCCTAGGGAGCACATTCATGCCCATCTGTTGCAGTCTAGAAGGCTGTTCATATATCCACAAGGCCTTCATTTAATTCTTGTCAGAAAGTAATGTAAATCCAGTTTACCTCAGAGGTCACAGCCAAGATTTATGCCAATGAGCCCCCTGCAATTTACACACACTGTAGTTGTATAGGATGAAAAGAAACCCTTTCATGTTGGTGCATATTAACAAGAAAGCTTGCCTTAGGAGAGGCTTTTTGATTGAGATTCTTCCTTATTTTAATACAGCCAGTTGGGATTGGCAGCTTTACCAAAAGAAAACATCTAATCTTTAAGCCAGAGAAGTAAACTAGCTAACTGTCTGAATAAAGCCCCTAGCAAATCTATTTATTTTTTTTAATACCATCTTTTTGCAAAGAGAGGTAAATGCTCAAGGAAAACACAAGCATGTGTGTGCTGAAATATTGAGGGGAACTGAATTTGCCTCCTGTAGAAGATGATATTAACTCAATTATTGAAACCTTTGCTAAGTTGTCAAGAGCATGTTTTCTTTTTTTCTTTTTTTTTTTTTTAATTTATTCTGTTTTAATTTTTAATCCCTCAAGCTGCCAAATCCAAAAATAAAGCTGAGCCTGTTATTTTTGACAGGAGTGGCGGGAAGGACTCCAGAAGGCTCGTGCACAAATCCACTGGAGGGAGAGCAGCTGAGGGTGCTGTGTGATGTGAATGCTCCCTCTTACCTGCTGCAGGTAAAAATGCAGCCCAAATATTCCATTGCTCTTCCAAGGATAATCTCCTGCAGTTTTTCCAGTCTCCTTACAGAAAACAAAGGGAGAGGAAATTCTATAATATGGAGTGAGGGTGAGATTGTAACTCAGACAGCTACAGGAGACTTAGCATTGCCTCTGTGTCGTGATTTCACCTTGTCTTTATTTAGCTTAACAGCTGAAAGAGCTTCCCTAAAAAACAGTGTGGCTTCATCACCTCAGGGAAGCTGTGAGTGGAAGGGCCACAGCACACCAAATTAGGGTGGAGGGAAAAGCTAGTAGCGCAAGTGGTGTGCAGGTTCTTGAATTGAAAATGAGCTGTTGGAAAAGAAACACTCCTAAGTACTTTGGTTGTTAAAATTGCTTGTAGGAGCAGGCAGAGAAGGGCAAGATAAAAAGATGGATCAGGATGTGCCAACTTGATTACAAAAGGGTTTCAGAGTTGGGCACCTCATTTTCTCCGGGCTCAGTGTAGTTTAAGAGTGTTCCTTTCATTTATGCTGGCTCTGCTCGCAGGGATTCTCCTCCCTTTCTCTCCCTTTTCCTCTTCTCTAGTTTGCCTGGTCAATGGATTTTACCTTTCAAATGTTTTAGGCATGAAAATCAGTATCATGTGCACGGTGTCATAATGACCGGAGCGGTTTGGGATTAGGAGACAGGAGAGCAAGGCAGGGCAATGAAAACAGGGCTCACATTCTAAGTTCCAGCGTAACACTTAAAATAATTAAAGTGTTTATTTGAAAGTCAAAACAGCCTCAGTCATAAATAACTATCCATTCCTTGATTGATTGTGTCGAGTCCCAACCGAGAGCTCTGGGAATAAGGTTTATTTGCTCCCTGTTGGGATTAATCCATAAATGTAGTCTCCACATGGAACTCATCAGGTCTTTGCTTCCTCTTCATTAGTCTCCCTGGAACTGGAGGGTACCCTGAATAAGATGAAAATTAGGATAATATATTTTCAGAGAGAAAAGGTCTGGCAATCTCTAATTTGTGTTTCAGGACCATAATGCTGTGGAAAATTTCCCAAATGATGTTGTCTGAGAAACCAGTGCTTGTTATCCTTGCTGCATTTGAAGTTTGAATGCAGCAATTACATCTTCTTTTTCTTAAAGCCTCCAGAGCTAATTGTGGTCTTAAACCGGCTAGATTGACTCCCAGGCTTCCTTCCATCCATGGCAGAACTTAAAATTCCTTTCTCTTGACAGATCTTTTGGTCTTCTAGCCCAAGGGCTCTGAAATGTCACAGTATGGCCCATTTCTTATTAAAGAGATCATTTCTCTGTAGCCCACCCAATTCTTTCCCTCCATCCCTCTTGTTCTGAACCCCAGCTCCAATTAGAGGGCAACCACAGAAATCTATTTTCTCATCCCCTGAGATCTGTGTAATATTTTTTTTTAATCGTATTTGATGCAAGGAGTTATTTTAATCCAATCAGGAATGGCACAGATTTTTTTTTTTTTCCTCATCATTTCTGTTTTGCAGTGTCTTGACAGTTACATCAAGCATTTAAAAGCTGGGTTTGCCCAAAACAGGAGTAAAGCAGCTTTCCTGTCACCAAGGAGCGCTTAAATCCTCAATCTGATGCGAAATTGTTTTTATTACTCGTTTTCAAAGCGCGTTTTTAAGTGCATGCTTAGAAAACATTTTTACCCGGGCAGTTTTGCAGCATGTCAGGCTGCAATTTTTACCACTTCAAACCCACCTCCTTAAAGTGCCACTTGTTAGGGTTTAAGGGGACTTTGAGATAACTGATTAGTAACCATTGAGAGGGTTCTAAAGGCCTCCAGAAGTTTTTGCTGTTCTGCTCTTGGGCTTTAGGCTCGGGTCCTGTGTTTCCCCAGGAAAGCTGCGTGCCTGGTTATTTCCCCCTCCCAGCTGTCACTCAGCGCCGCAGCTGTCACTAAACACAACTTACAAAGTGGCATCTGTGTAAAGGATGCTGATGTGGTTTAAAGCTCCGTGGTGCATTTTAAGCTGATTTTATGATGCGAGTCATTGTCCCCAGTGATGGGTCTCAAAAGACTCTCCACCTTCTGAGTACTAATGTACACTTTATTGCACTTTTCTCTATGGCTCCAGCACTTGGGTGTTGCTGATGCTGTAAATCATTATTTTATTACTCTGTGTCCTTGCTGTTTATTCAGCTCTTTGGAAAAGTGTACTTGAAGAAAAATCCCATGCTTGCTGATATTCATAGATCACTGTTAGGGACCTGGCAGTTTCCCGTTGAGTTAAATCCTCCCAATCCAAGGAAGCCAAGTGCTGCACTTCCACACTAATTTGAGCTTCCCTGCTAAGCCCCGGCAGCTCTTTGTGAGAGGGGCAGCTTGTGTGGCTCACAAAGCCACGGGGCACTCCTGCCTGCAGTAAAGACCCCATGAGAGCTGGGCTTAAAAGTCTCATTTGGGGCTCTGGGCTGTAGCACAGAGGAGTGGGGCACGTCCATGAGCTCCCTTGGATGCTCCTGGTGCCATATTATTTTGTGTAAAGGGAAATATCCCAGTGCTTGCTTGCTTTAGTGTGTCTTCACAGCAAATCGTGCTTATGAGCATTTATTCACAGGTTGTGAGGTGGCAGCTGAGAACAGGCCTTCTCCAGCATGCTTCTGCACACTCCTGGAGCAGTTTCCAGGTCCCAGTTCCCAGGACTACAGTCCACAGCGGATCCGAGGCAGGTGTATATGTGCTTGGGAGTCAGTGGAGTGGGCTCCCTGGAAAATGAGGTTTTTGAGAAATCAATTACACAAAGGAATGGAGTCCGGACCAGATGGCAGGGATGCTTCATCCCAACCTGGGAGGTACTCCTGGGACAGCTGCACACTCCTTCCCACAGGGCTGGGTAATCAGATAAATCAATTAGCAGATGTCAGTGCAGTTAACAGAGCGAGCAGCATAGGTGTGTTAGTGTGACTACGCTTTTCTTTTCCCTGATGGATGCCTAGCAACTGGACCAGCTTATCTAGACCTGGCAGGGTGAGGCAGAGGACTCTGCTTTCTGACTGTTGTTCCTGGCCTCAGAGATCTGTCCCTGTTAGATCGTTAGGGAGAGAGGACTGTTGTGAGCTAGGATGTGGACTTGGACCTTGCGCCATGAGCAAATCCCCTTTTTCAAGATGATCTTTGTCAGTGACAGGAAGTTCAGCCCCATCTCCTCGGTGGACTTGGACCATGCTGTAGCTTAGTCCCCAGCCCTGTCTCTGGCCCCATCTCCTTTTGCTCCTGGTGGGAGCCCCTAAATGTGCCCTGTGCCTGGTGCATCCACAGGGATGTGATCCCAACACTCAGCTACGCTCAGCTGGCTCAGACTCTGGAGAGGGTGGCCCTAGTGGCTCTTACTTGGGGCTAAAAAGATGTGCAACACTTTCTAGGTTTTCCTTTTGCTTTCATCCATGGCTCTGCCTCTGGCTGATATTTCACTTGCTCCCCAGCTTCTCTTATGTGCTTGTGCTCCTTCCCCTGGTCTCCCTCTTACTTTTTAAATTTCTTCTTTCTGTGTCATTTGTCTGCAGAGTCAGTCAGAGCCCCACTGAGTAGCTCCTGCCTCCAGGCTCTTTGCTGCTGAATCCCATCTTTTGCCCTGCTCCACCTGCCTTTCCACGGCAGGCTCTCTGATCCTCTCTGCTTTCGCATGAGTGCATCTCTTTTGCCCTCTGCTTTTCAGTCTGGCAGCTTGCTCCTGCTCAGTGCCGTTGAGAGCACGGCCTATCTGCCACCAGCTCCAGGATCCAGCAATCCCAGAGCCACAGCAGAAAGGGAAAAAACAGCCTGGAAACGTAGCTGCTAAAATGTGAGTGGTTTCCAGTCAGCAAAGCAAACTGTGCCTCTGTGTGCTGTCATTTGCACTCCTCTTCCTCCTTCACTGCTGTAATGTTTCCCCAATTTATATATATATATTTTCACTGAGGTTGTTCCTGACTGTATTGTTTCAAACTGCAGGAATGGTTTTCTAAGTGAAACCATCATCAAATTGGTGGGGGGAAAAAAAGCAAACCCAAAATATTCATCTTGTGCTTAACTTTTGAAAGCTGCCTGAGTCTTCTGGCAGGTACTGAGCCAGATACCAGTCATGGGAATGGTGGGGGTTTCCTGCATCACCGCTGGCAATGTCCTAAGCACTTGGAGGGGACATACATGGAGAACATTCACACAGGGGGTGGCATCTTAGGGTAAAAGAGAGAGTCTCTGCAGCCTGGGAAATGCACACAGCATGCTCCTCTCTGCCATTCAATCCCGGCTAACTGTGTGCGACAGCCCGAGCCTCCCAGGTGCAAAGGGCTTCGGCACAGCCCCGACAGTCACTTCCCTGCTCGGGATGTCATGGCTACTGTGACGAGCCCGTCCTGTCTCCCTGGCACCTCAGAGATGTTCCCCTCACACACTGTCACCAGTGTTTTCACACACTCCTCTAATAAAGTCCTCCGAGGCTGTCATGTATTTTCATGTATTTCCCCTATTATTTCCCCCTGCTTGAGCCTTTCAGATAATTGATGATACTTTAGTTAATCATTTTCCCCCTCCTTTGTTTGCCAGGTACCTCGGCCTGGAAGGGATCCTTTTCACTCGGACCCCGTGCCTTCTCCTGAGTAATCGATCACCGCGCTCCCTCCCGGGGACACCCAATTCCCAGCCGAGTGGGATCAGCCTTCATGAATAAGCAAAGCGCCGTGGCCGTGCTGCTGCAGGAGTGCCAGCAGGCTCTGGACACGCTCCTGACGGCAAAGGCCAGCACGGGCGAGCGAGAGGAGAGGGAATACCGGCGGTGCCAAGGTGAGCTCCCCCCCGGAGAAGCAGCAGCACTCTGCCGGCCCTCGGCCCTGCCCTATTTTTCCTCTCCGAGCAGATGAGTGTCAAGAGATGCTTGGATTTCGAGGCCATGAATGGGATGCGGGTACAGGCAGGCCGGGAAAGAAGTCCACTTTGTTGCAGTGAATTGCTGTCAGTTCTAATTTTAGGCTTCAGTAAACATGAGGCTGTAAGGAACAGTTTAGTTTGGGAAGAACAATGCCCAAAAGTTTGCTGATGCACATAAATTTCAGTTATTAAAAAAAAAAAAAAAAAAAAAAGAAAAAAAAGGATGCAACTTCTGAATAAGCGCACATATTTCCTTGTCCTTTCATAGGAACTGGGGGAGGGCCCTCTCCGTTTGTCAGCTTCTCCTCATATATTAAAGAGCTCATTGCCCGAATCTTTATCTTGTAAAATGTGTGTGACCTCTATAAGTGGTGTCCAAGGGGGAAAAAAAAAACCACACCAAACAAAAAAAACCCCAAACCCAAAAACCTTTGCAATATCCCTCTTGAAAGGAAAATCCATGCTGGCTAAAGGCTGGTATAAATAACCAGGAAAGGAAACAGCGTTTAGCGAGAGCTGTAATAAAAGGATTCCTCATTTGTTTTAATGCTGGCATTACCTGCTGGAAACCAGCAGCTATTTTGTGGGTTTTTTTGAGCTGTGGCTCTGGGAAAGGAGGATTTATTATTTCTCAATTCCAGCGGAATTAAGGTTTCCCTTTGCGTGACACATCTGCGGCGCTGCCCGTTTTCCAGTTTGGTGTTAATAATGTTTAGTTTTGCCTTGCTTGAGTGGCTCGGCCATAACGTTAATGTGATCCTTAAAACCCTTTGTTTGTCCCGGGGCGCGGAGCCGTTGAGAATATGTTTTTCCGACCATCCTTGTTCTTGCTGGGAGGTCAGCTGCCTTTTTCTGAAGCACCTAAGTCTGTTTGCGCTGGAGGGTGGCGTGTAGGTTTCTGTTATGGATACTGGAAGGTTTTTCTCTCCTCTTCTTTTGTTTCCAACAAAGGGTACTTTGTTTCCTCGTAGCAAATTCTTTTAAGTTTTATTATGGCTCCGCAGAATAGGCTCTTGAACTCCTAATCAGGTAGCGCTTTTCCCCCCTCATCCTCCTCCCTCCTTTTCTCCTATTAAATACCACAAAGTATGAGAAATAATCAGTTTAGTTACAGATAAGGTAAATCAGTGCCCTTATAATCACTCGATTAGACACGGTCCTTCAGGTAAACTGCTTCAGGAAATGGGCGATCAGAGCCTGAAGTGCTGCTCGGGCTTTTCCGAGGGCCGTGTTCCCATCAGCTGAAAGAAAAATACCCAGCAGCGGGGTGGTGACAGCGACATTAATAACTGCTGAGGCTCTCTACCCGGAGAAGGCAGGGCCCCGCAGGTCGGCGGCTCTCGGCTTCGGGGGGACCCTCCCAGCACCGGGGCCGAGGGGGTTTCCTCGCCCCCCTTTCCTCCCGGGACTGCCTTTGTTCCCCCCTTCCCCGGATCTCAGACCTGCAGCAGGAAGGACTGAAAGCCAAATCCACAGAAATGGTGCGGAGAAGGGAGAGGAGGAGCGCATCTTTATGTCACTTTAGGGGGCAGAAGGGGTGTTGGGTGGGTCTGGGTTTCTTCTTTATTTCTTCTTTTAGGCTAGAAATCGTTCCAGTCCACTTCCGTGCCCATTCAGCCTTCGCTAATTAGTGAGTTTATATTGCCAGTGGTGAGAACAGCTCTCTGTTACAAGGGTAAACTCTTGTCCTTGGAGCTGGATCTTCCTTAGGAAAATACTTAGGAAGTTCAGTCGTCCCCCTTCTACGCGGGAGATAAGTCCTCTTGTCCCTAATTTTGTGTTCCTTGTGATGAACGTGCCCGTGATGAGGTGGCTGTCTCTGCGCTGTGACCAGTGTGAGGGCTGGGAGCAGGACTCCTCTCCCCATCAGCTCCGGCACTTGGCTGCCTTGCCACGGCACCGGGACTGAGTGAGCCCCTTCAGGCACCACTTCAGGAGGAAAAGGGAACTGGGCTTTACCTTAAGCCAGGATGTGGAAGGGGAAAATTTCCAAACCCCATGTTTCCTTGGGAAGGCAACAAGTGAGAAATTGGGGGTTGGAGAAAGCTGTAACATTGTAAACGTGACTTTTTGTAGGAGGGCCCTAAATATCAGCTTCCTGTTTCTTCTCAGGAAAACCATACCTGCGAATGTGCTGCAATATGAGCATGTAATATCCTTTTTATGAAGTTCATTTTCTACAGTCCCTGCATAAAGGATTGATTAAAAAATAACGTAGCAATGCATTTATTGCCTTGCCTCGTTAAAGCAGTGATGGTCTCTGAGCAGGGTTTTTTCAGGGGATTAATGGCCAGAAGGGGCCAGATCTGCAGCTGATAATCACCATTAACCCCATCTGGTCAATAATCTTTGTTAATCCACTTTTATTGGCCAGAGAGGCTGCCCAGCCGAGTGGTTCACAGGGCACAGCACATCCACATCACCCCTGTTGCAAGGAAGATGTGAGGTGGTCTGTGGCTGAAAGAAGGGACAGATCCAAGCCCAAATCTCTGGCTGTGTGCTCCTAGCAGTTGGATCAGGTTTGGAGATCCAACAGAAGCTGATGGAGTGGCTTAGGACCTGTATGGAGAGGGAGGGACAAACTGCTCAGGAGCTTGTGCTTAATGTTCATTATTATAACCCTTTGGATTTCTGTCTGATTGCTGTCCATGGTCCAGGTTTATCTCCCAGTTTGGAAGTGGCTTTCCAGGATGGCTCTGCCACTGTCACCTGAGCAAGGGGGACAGATCTTCTGTGCCGTTGACCCCACTATCCTCTCCCCACACAGGGGAACAGGTTCCCTCCTGCCTCTTTTGGAGCAGCTCTTCACACCCAGGCAGCCACCAGCCGGCATGACTTCCTGCTAAAAGCCTTTTTAATGGCTGGAGGCTCCCATTTACCTGGAGGGCAGTGCAGCCAAGGGGAACGGATGGCAGGCCAGCTCCCCTTCCCTCCCCATGAGGCTGCTGACAAGGGCTAAGAGCTGGGAGCAACCAGGAGAAGGGCTTTTTGAGAGATTGGTGTCCTGCTGCAATATCCTCACCTGCTCTTTGACCCTTTCAGCTCTGCTTCCTGAGGAGCTGAGGAGCCTTCTGGAGGAGGCGAAGGAAATGAAGTGGCCCTTTGTGCCGGAGAGGTGGCAGTACAAACAAGACCTCGGTCCAGAAGACAAAACAAACCTGCAAGATATGATCAGCACCAGGCTCCCTGATTTGCTGGTATGAAGTTCAACACCCCTGTGGTGTAAAATGTCCCGCTGAGGTGCTTGGGGGGTTTCACAGGGCAGTTCTGGTTCTGTCTCCACTAAGGTAATGCTTCCCTCTTCCCTGAAGGACTTGCATTATAATAACGAGAAAATGCCAAATCTTCCCATAATGCTGTTTAAAAACCCCATGAATGTGACAAGAATGCTGTGCCTCGTTTAATTCTGCTCTGCAGATAGGTCATGAGTATCACTCACTACAGTAGGGCTCGCACAGTTCACCACCTGCTCTTCTTTCAGTAAAATTATGTGACAGAATCCCTTTGAGGATCAAAGCTGGCCAAAAACTAGGTAGGAAAGGCAAGGATTCAATATGATATTTCATGTGAGTGAAGGATGGCTGTGTAAGGAGTTGCAGGATCCCAAATGTCCTTGGGGATCCCATACCTTAAAGCAATGAGTTTGAGCTTAAGGATTAGAAAGTGGCAAGAAATGTGGATTGCTTTTTGCTTTTCTGGTCTTCCTAGAAAATGTCAGACACGTGGCAAATAGAGGACCCCTTTTTAGCATGGTAAATATAATATTTGGGCTAAGGGCTATCCCTTTGCCAGGACAGGGATAAAGATGAGGTTTGTGAATTTTATGGGGGTTTTTTTTGTTCCTGTGGTGCATGTCTGAAGTCAGCATCACCCCGTTCCTGCCTGTTGTTAACTCCAAGGTGGCCAGGAGATCTCACTTGCCACGGAGAGTCCTGCCTCAGCAGGATTTCTTTGGGGACAACTCTGCTTGGAGCAGGGAGAAGCCCAGCAAAGCCCGCTGCAGGGCTGGGAAGTGGGAGCCGCAGTGTCCCCACATCACTCCTGAATTTCCCCGGGGAGGGAGGGGAGTGGCTGCTCCCGGGTATTTATTTTCTTTCTCCTTTTGGTGTGTGTGGCCTCAGACAGAAATTTATGGTGGAGGTTGACCTCCTTTACAATGCCAGCGCAGCTCTCTAACTTTGGAGCGTCTGTGTGCTCCCTCCCGGGACAAACACCTGCAGCAAGCTCCCTGAGAGACCTGGCTAGATGGGAGATTAATGTGGCTGTAATAGTGGAGCAGTGTTTGTGGCATTATGCCCTCTCCCCAGGTAGATGGATCTTTTCTGGGATGATACCAATTATTTATTGCTGAAACATCTGTTGATAACTGCAGCTGCCCGTGTTAAACAAAGCCTATCGTGGGGTCAGAGACTATAGGGACCTCAAATCCTCCTCCGTGCTAGTTTTGGACTATTCACCCACACCCCCTGAAGTCCATTGGTTGCCGTTGTCTCCAATGTTTCATCCTGTGGTGGAAAATACTTTGTAAACGTTGTGCTGCCTTTCCCCATGTGCTTTGAAGTATTATTTCATCTTCATCGGTAATTTATATTCCAGCGCCATTGTACCATGGGAAAAAGGGAAAACCTTTTTTGTTTTCCATTTAATTGTAGATAGACTGACATTTTGACCTGTATTATTAGTATTAGTCAGGAAAAGAGATTTTTTTTCCCCCTTCATCCATTCCTTCTCCCCCCTCTTTTTTATTTTAAATAAAATTTCAAGGCAGAGCAAAGGCAGCCTCAGTTCTTTGAATAAAAAGCTGGGGGGGAAATGAGGCTGAAGAGAAGTGATTACAGTGCGATGAGGAAAGATAAAAGTGTGAGCAACTTTTTTTTTTTTTTCCCTTTTTTTTTTTTTTTTTTTTTGCAGGGAGGAAAAAAAGATAATTTTAATTCCCTGAAGAAAAGGAAAAAAAAAAAAAAAAAGTCTTTATCGATTTATTGTTCGGAAAAAGAAAAGAAAAAAACCCTTTAAAATTTTTCCTCTCTGTTTATTTTAATTTGCCATGCTTCGAATAAGCTCATAAACCGTGATTCATTACATTTAAAAAGTGCTTTGAGATCCATGAATGAAAGGCTCTTCATTACCATAACACACTGGTGGTGTTGCAGGAGACAGCGCTGGCTCCCGGGGGCTCCCGGTGAGGATGTCTCGCTCTGGGAGGGGGCTCAAAAGCTCCATGGGACCGGCACAGGGAGTAAGCGGATTAGGCTGCGGCTTCAAGGCTTTGCCTCGGTGTCGTCGCACTTTAAAATAAAACGGGATCCGCCTTGCCGGCAGCTCCGAGCTCCGTCGGCGCCTCAGGAAAAGGCAAAGCCACCTGCACCCTCAGCTTCTTTGAGCGCTCGCCTTCGTCTTTGCTGGGGGATGCTCAGTGCCCCTCTGCATCCCATAGAAGGTGCAGGGTTTGGCTGGAATTTTAGGCGTTTTTTTTTTTTTTTTTTTCCTGCCGGGATTCACCACCCGATTCACCACCACAGTTCAACAGGCTCAGCGGGCTGTTTTCCACGTGTTCCTAACAGGTTTCAGCTAGCGAACCAAGCCTTCCTACAGCCCCCGTGGTGGGAATCTGCACTGAGGCTCACAGGGTGATAGCCAACATCTGTATCCCAAGCCAAAACTGGGAAACACTGGGATTTTTTATATTTTTTTTAACAATTTTTTTTTTTAAAATCAGAATTGTCACGGCATCCTTGCTGGCAGGGATAAAGAAGGAGGGATTATTTTTCCTCTCTAAACACCACGTGCGCTGTGGGGTTCGGAATGGGGCTGCAGATCCCGAAGGGAGGCTGCCAGAGGTGCCCTTCATGCAGATCTTGGCTTTCCCAAGAGATGGAATTAGCCTAATGCTCGGTGAGCAGCCAATAGAGGGCAACATGCCCATGTCCACGGAAGCTTTGATCCCAAAAAACCTGCCGTGGCTTTAGTTGAAGGACAATTCTATGCACACTGCGTAGTTCTCTTGTGGGATGATTCATGCTATGTAATTATTTTATTAATTTTATTCTCTTTCTTTTTTTTTTTTTTCCCGTTTGCAAACCCACAGTGATGATGTGTGGCTTTACTTCATTTCCTGTCATACCTATCAGTGATTCCTGCATTCAGTCAAGGACCAGGATCTGCTGGGATGGGTACAATGGGAATACAAAAGGAAAAGCCTTCAAGAGTGGGGCTGCTCTGGTGCCTCTGTAGGGAGCTGGTCTGGCTGGCTCCACGCTCCCTGCTGTGGATAGGGGAGCACAGATCCTGGCCCTGCTAGCACGGAATCTCATGGGATTTAATTGGAATATTGCAAAGAGTGGAAAATAAGGCCCTGCAGCCCTTGGCTGGGCCTTAACTAATTAGGTGCTGATGGATTGCCATTAGGGAACCCACTCCAAGGGATCTGCCCTAACTGCCTTAGGTGTGTGTGTGGCACTTAAGAGCTGGGAGCCTTTGAAAAAGAGCTAAAGCCGGGGCTGAGGATTTAGTTTTCTCCTCCTTCTAACTGTCGGTGTGGTAACAGGAGAATGAAAGCCTTAAATCGTAGCCCTGGGATCTCGGTTGTAGAGGCTGACCTTTTGCTACCTGCCTCCGAAGGGCTCTTCCTGGGTGATCCCAGTGAAACTGGATGGTGTGAGGGATGAATGCAAACCAGGAGGGAATCGCAGCACCCCAGCCTCACGGGGGGGGGCTTTTTAAGTGAGAAGTATCAGAGATTAGGTGCAGGCAGGAGAGCTTCAGCTGCCCAGGGTGACTGCCCTGGTGCTGCAGGGCACTCTGTCTTCTGCTGCCTGTGTGGGAAGACTACTGCAGAATTTATGTGGACCATAAAAAATTTTGAAAAGGGAAGCTGGATCCTGGGCTTGTGTAGGGCTGTCACCACTTTGCCCATGGCTGGGATTTACTCTTGTCAGAGGCAGATTCCTGGAGTATTTACAACTTTAAACATTATATTCCTGAAATTGTGTTTTCTCAAGTGGATCATGTTTTGAGGACACGGATTCAGGGAAGAGTCTCTTATATTTTTAGATGTTGACAATGGTCTTGCTGTTGCACCCTCAGAGGGGTTCTGTCACTGGTTTTGCTATATTTAAGTACTAAAATATCTCCTTTTGATGTGCCACAATAGTTTATAAGTGAACAAACCAGGGCCACACAATGACTGTGGCACTTCTGTATCTTTGGTGCTAATCAAGAGCAGGCCCCCTTCGTGTCACCATGGTCCCCCAAATCCCTGCTGCCCTTCTGGATACGAGGCCCCCAGGAAGCCCCCTTCAAGCAGCTTCCTGGGCACTTTAAGAGTTCTCCTTCTGTCCTGATCACAAAATGCTGCTGTTGTTTTTTTCTTGAAGAAATCAGAAGTTATTCCCACTCTAGGACTTCCTCAGTTGGTGAAGCAAGATAAGGTTGGTTGAAAAAGCTGTCCCAGTCTGTGGTGTTTTGAGCTGCTTCTAATGCTGCTCCCTTTGAATTCCCATCTCTCCGTTGCCTGCAGGATGAATAACTTGAGATAATTAACAGGTTCGGGGTGCGGGGAGAATTCTCATCTGCTCTGAGCCAAGAGGGAAGCATCCAGGAGCTGCTGATTCCTCAGTCTGCAGCAACTCACTGTGTGACTGTCCCGTGTGTCAGCCTGTACCTCCAGACACGCTTTCTCCTGCCCATCACCGAGGTGGTGGGAGGCTTAATTCCCTGCTGTTTGTGGAGTGGGCTCTGATTGCCAGCTGAAAGGCCGGCATTGATAGAGAAGTCCGGCGCGGTGACAGCAGCTTTGGGAAAGACAGGCTTTGCTGACGGCGGGTGGGTAAGAGGGGGACAGGCTCCAGCCCAATCCATCGGTGCCGTGGCTCTGTGTTTAATCTGACAGGGGGAAAGAAAACCGGGCAATTTGTTAGGGTTCAGTGGAGTGCTAACTAGGAGCAGCTCTTGGGAGAGGACTAAGGCACCTGGAAGTACGTGCGTGCCTCCGACACTCCTGCCTTGTGCACGGAATTAGAAATTCTTTGCCGGCCGCTCTTAGTTTTGTGGCTTTTAAAAAAGATTTCAAACTGCAGTCACGAATGAAGCTGGGACTGGACCAGTCTGAGACAAGTGGATATCAGCAAACACAGAAGTCCAGAGCATGCACAAAACTGTGGGGACACTGAAAATTAAATCTTTCTTTCCCCTGCTTTTAATCATGCTGTTTGTAGAGGCGTTTTTCCAAAGGGGATCCTCCTGAGCCCACAGGCTATGGAGGAGGGCTTGCCTCTGGGATCTTGGCTTTATAAAGAGGGCTGAGAGAGTGGATTAAATCAATATTTCATTTATTTGGGCTTGTAATTCCTCTTACATCAGCTGCCACATAAAGATTTTCCCCTATTTCCTTCCCCTCCTCCTCATCCTCATTTACTATGCACCAATAATTTCCCTTTGACGCTTTCCTGCCCGTCCTAGTGCCAGATGGCCCCGGTTCTGAGCTTCTCCCCTCTCTTGGGAGCGGCCCCCATTGTCAATGCAAAGGAGGCGTCGTGGCTTTGAACCCAAAGCTGGGACCCAAACTTCAGCCCCGGCGCGAGGAGGAGCTCAGCCCGCTAATGCAGGGAGCCATGCGAACCGCACACCCTCCCACTCAGGGCCATTAAGGCGAAACCCCTTCACTAAAGGCTGCTTTGCATTTCCCCCAATGGTCCGTGTATAGAAATCTGGTGCAAATTTAATTCTCCCACCACCTGATTCCACTTCCCAGCCGCGAGGTTCCCTTTGTGTCATAAACTCAATTAGGCAGATCCATTTCACGTCGTGGGCACAGATGTGAAAACAAAGTGCGCGCGTACCTCGCTCCTTCTCCTTCTCTCTCTCCCCCTCTCTCTCTGGATGCGCCTAAAGCGATAGAGAAAGTGAGTAAATCTGTGTAGGCTGCCAGTTTCTGGTTGTGGTGCAGCAGGCTGAGACATCCTGGGAGCCAGAGGGCTTTCCCTGGTTCTGGGCTGGGTGTCAGGGAGTTGCTGCCCCGGTTCATCCTGGAGCGGTATTTTGGGAAGGGTCCCTTTGCGCAGCTCGGGTGCATGCCCAGCGCACCGGTGCACTCGCTGGAGGTGCTGAGGAATTTTCCAGCCACACGAGTTGGCAGGGAATGAAAGGAGCGGGGATTGATTTCTTGGTGTCCTGCTCGGAACGGGGGGAGGACGCCGCTGCAAAGGCTGACACGGAACCGTGTCGCTGTGTGCCACACAGCATGCGGCCCTGCCTCCCAAAAAAAACTAGCCCTGTTTCTCCCCCTGGCTTGACTTTTCTACATTTTGTGTCCATTTGGGTTTGGAGAGGGACACAAGAGGTTTCAGCATTGAGCGGGGAGTTAAATTATGCAGCTGCAAGACTGCCAAGCCCTTCAGAATAGGATGCTTCGTTTAGATTTTCCACAATGCTATTGAAGTGCTTATTTTCCTCCTGAAGAGACACAAACAGATGCAAACTTCTGTAAACACTTTAGAAATGAATTCAGTGAGTTTGGCCTCTCAGCAGTGCTCAATAGCTGACAGAAAAATGTCTAATTAGTGCAAGTGGAAATAATAGGGCCACTTGGATTCCTTCCATCCTCCTCCAAGTCTACTTTTCCTAGGAACTCAAAGGCCCTTTTGTTTGGTAGGTCACCCTCTCTCAGGCTTTTGTGCTCCGATCTATTAAAGGAAGAAGGGGAGGAAAAAAAAATAGATTAGGCGATGCTCTGTGCTTAAATATATGGCCTGTTGATGAGCATTTGGCATGGCTGGTTTGCAGTGTCAGTTTACAGGTGCTTGGAGAGGGGGATTCCTCCATTGTTGGCCGGTACAAGCGGAGTTGTGCGGCCTGGACCTTCAGGAATCCTTTTCAAGTGCCATCCTCTTAGAAAATCCAACTCGGCAGAGGAAAGGAAAAAAAGGAAAAAAAAAAAAAAGAGAAAAATAAGAAAATTTGTACAAATCTGGCTCACTGAAGTGCAAATAAACTGGGAAGTGCTTGCCATGGATAGGTGCTGCAAGCTGGCTGTAGGCTCTTCCCCGGTCTGACACGGGCCTCTTTCTGCACACCTCAGAGGGTGCTACTTGATGCTCTAGGGGGGATTTGGACAAAGATTTCTTGGCAGTCTCTGGAAAAGTAATCCCCTGGGTGTCAGTGTTTGGGGCACCTCCTTGCTTCACCGGGCAGGAATACCAGGCCATGCCCAGCATGGGAAGTGACAGGCTTTTGGCAAATGTCCCCAGGTCCTCAGTGATGAGACTGTGTGTCTCCCATGGCTGTCTTTGCTGGCCTCCTGTCCTGGTAACAGCAAGCATCTCAGGAATTCTGACAGTTCCCCATGTGGGTGCCATGGCTGAACTGCTGTGGGAATCCAGGAGAGTTTATAGGCACTTTGTAGTCATTAAGGATGGCCTGCAGGGGGAAAACATTGGATTCCCGGCCTGTTTGTGGTGTACAGAGGAGTGGATGGCCTGAGCTCCAAGTGGGACAATGGCTACAGTGACCATTTCCAGCCTTCCCAGTCTCACAGCCCCTTTTTAAACTAATTGCTGTTGGGCATAACTTAAAGTCTTTAACAGACCACCAAAGTCTGTATTTCCAAATTTCAGACAATTAAAAAAAAGACCTCTGCCCCCGCTCAAAAAAATCAAGAATATATATCTATATCTACATCTCAAACAGAATAAGGAGCTGACACCTCCCTATCCTAAAAATGTTGCTGAAGGTGAACATTTTCCAGCTTTCCGAGCCGCTGGAGGTTACTTTCCCTGAGGCTGCCTGTGCTTTTTCCAGGCTTATCTGAAGGCTTGCATCCTGGTCAGGGACTGCTCCACGGCCACCGCCTTGGTGTTCCTGACTGACCGCTTTCTGTACTGGATCGACACCTCCAGCAGGCTCCTGCGGCTCGCCAAGGGGCTGCACAGGCTGCATCCCGGCGCTCCCATCAGCCCGCAGCTGCTCATCCGCCAGGCTCGCCTCGCCCTCAACGCAGGTACCGCTCTGACGCCCTCGCGGTGCCACCTTTCCAAACGCCCTTCCCGCTCCCAACCCCCCTTGAGCCCTCCCGGCTCCTCTCACTAGCACAAAGGGGGCCAGGATAAAGGGTTTCAGAGCCAAAAGCAGGAGGGAAAATTGTGAAAGGGTGTGGAAAATACTAATTGGAGCTTTTGTTCCTTAACAAATCTTCCCCGCTGGTTTCAAACAGGGATATCTGAATTGCTGTACTCCTAGACCAAGGGCCTTGAAAAAAGAAATTAGAATCCTGGCATTTTCTCTGTACTGTCCCAGCTGCATTTTATTTTTCAGTGGGGCCACTTGACTATGCAAACAATGCAGATTACAGCTCTTCCAGGATAAAAAATTAAAATTCCATCATTCCTGTAGCATGGACAACACCTGAAGGATTTTTAACACATCTTCCTGTGGCTGTGCTCTCCATGGTGGAATGTCAAGCCACTCACCAGCCAGACCTAAAAGGGTTTCCAAAGCCCATGTTTTCTTGGGGCAGAACCCAGAAGCATTGCTGCTGAAGGAAGCAGGCTAGACTACTTTCTTCTGGGAGGGAAATAAGAGCTGGCAATCCCCAAAATCTTCCAGGAATGTATAATGTGTAAAATAAAAAAGATGCATTCATGATTTCATGTTACTGTGCAACCACATATTACAGAAGGTGGGGCACATGCATTTCTGGCTATGCAGCAGTTCTATGTGCAGGTGATATCTGATGTGTATTTTTAGTCACATTTTTATGTTCATTTTGTTCATTTTTTATCCTTTTTTTTTTACTTCCTTTAATTTTCAATCAGGTAAACTTTTAAAAGCTGAATATATCCTAAGCAGCCTGATTAATGACAATGGAGCAACGGGTATGTATAAATTTCTTTTCCAATATCACGCTTGCTATTTTGGTGAGATTTTTGATCCCATTTTTAACAGCTGCACCAGCCTCGAATAAGCCAAACCAACACCACTAATGACTCCTTACATCACATTTCTCATTCCTTCACCATTCTCTCCTAAAATGTGGAAACATTATTTTTGAAATTTCCATCATTCATCCTTGCATACCTTCACTTGGGTGGGAAAATATTCTGAATGGGGAAGTTTAGCCTGTGGAGCAATTTCAAGCAGCTGAGTGATGTGGAAAACTAAGACAACTCCATCCCCTCAAAAATCCAGAATGTTGGAGTAATGTTCATCCTCCACATTCCTACTGATCTTAGAGACTAAATAAATACTTTCTTCTGTACGTTTTATTTTCCTTCCTTCAGGGATTCTTTAGTGGGTGCTATACAGCTGTGAAAATTGAAGCAGTTCAAGTTTCTGTTGGTTTGTTTTCCATGAGAAGCTGAGAAGCTGGAAAGGGTCTCCATGCAAGGAGGAGGATCCTGGCAGTTTGCTGGGATTCAGGTTACCTTTGGAGGCTTAGAATGACAGGAGTATTTTTCATTCTATGCTGAGTTTTCCCACTCTTCCTGCAGGAACCTGGCGATACGCTGAGGAGAGCGATCGGATTCTTGTTCAGGCAGTCTGCTTGCAAATCAGGGGACAGATTCTTCAAAAGCTTGGTAAGGCTCTCTTCTAAAAGCATCCACTCAAGATTTCCCCCTGTTTTTTTCCTCTTTAAAATGTTACACTGGGCGCATGTCAGAGTTTTGGCTTGTTGTGAATGCCCTACACCCATAGAACAGGCCCAAAAGGATGAGTTGCACACCCATCTCTCTGCAGCAAGGGCCTGGAGCCATGGACCAAGCAAACATATTGCAGGAGTTATCATTTTATTACTAATCTCACCTGAAGCCAAGGAACAATCTGAAATGTTTTTCCCTATACCACTCCATGTTTGCTAATGCTTGTCCCAAATTCACTATTCCCAAAGGCAGGTGGTAGTTTATCACAGGGACATCCCAGCAATGTCCTCTCTCAAGACAGGAAAATCCCTGATTTTCAGCAGGATGGACTTTTATATTCAGGGTTTGGCACTTGAGGCAACAGCCTTTGTTTTGTGCTTTTGGTTTGAGGCACCAAATCTTCCATGACTGTGGAGCTGAAGTCTTTTATGAGGACAAAATGGGCGTTTATGCACAACCAAAAGCTGAAGGAAAACTCATAAATGGTCAGAGTCACTGAAGCAAAACATGCCATGGTATGGTTTTATCCTGTTCTGAGGACCCAAGGTGTAAGATAAACTATGGAAAGCCATCCTTGGCAGTCACCTGCTCAGTGCCTGTTTTCTGGTTTATTTCAGGCATGTGGTACGAGGCAGCTGAGTTGATCTGGGCTTCAATTGTGGGATATTTCAAACTTCCTCAGCCAGATAAAAAGGTAGCATCTCCTTTCCACTCTGCATCACCCTGCCACTCCAGTAATCACTCCAGCTTAGCTCCTGTTTCCTTCAGCAGCAGTGTTTTGATTACACACCTCAGCCAGGGTTAACAGGCAGCACAAAGTCTGTATTCCACGTTCTTTCCGCGTGCATGCACGGCCTTACCCACACGTTTTTTCCTGCTGGGGGATGAAAGCAATACTCCTCATTAAGCAGAACCACCTGAAGTGAACCATCCCCGAGGATGCCTTTGACAAGGACAGGCTAATTCCAGATTTTTAGCTATTTCTTAGGATTAGAAGTAATTTTTTTTCCCTGAGCACCTCTGTTTGTGGAGCTTCTCTGCGCTGTCTGTGGTGGCTGATGGATTCCCCTGGCCCTGCAGGACCTGAACACCTCACACAGCCACCATGCTTGTCCTTAACACCTTTGTGAGGCTGGGCAGCACTAATCTCCCCACTGGAGATGAAGCAGCAGCCACACCATGTGTCCATAGCTAAACAGGAATGTGAGCCTAAGCCTGGCAAGTCCTCGGGTGATTCTTGGAGAGGATTTGTAATTGGACCCCAGCATAAGATATCCCACAAAGCCAGACCTTGTCACCTCTTGTCTACCATGTCCTAAAGCTTGACCTCAAGCTCAGAACATTTCTGTGTTCTCCATTTCAGCAGCAGCAGGGAATTCTGCAGTGAATTTTGTGAAAGCATACCTGGTTTTCTTAATTATTTGGCCAGGCTTAAGTGGCATCTGATCTTCCAGATTACACTTCCTGCAAGGGAACTTAATGAAACCATACCAAGATGTCATCTCTGAATTTCTTAGCCATGCTTCTCTTTGGATCTTGTTTGTGTGTTTGTTTGCTTGTTTTTCTGATGTTTTCTACACAGCAGGGCAGTAAAATTCGAAATATAGGGAAAAACACCCACTATGGAAATTTGTAATTTCTCTTTCAGGGAATTGCCACATCCTTGGGTATTATGGCAGACATCTTTGCTTCCATGAATGAGCAGGATTATGCACGCTTTAAAACCAGTGCTGACATTGACCTGGTGAGACTTGGTTTGGGGTTTGTGTGTGTGGACTCTTCAGGTGGTCTCAAATTCACCCCCACACATTCCCTCTCCTGTGCTGAGAGGGATGAAGAAACTTCCATTGTTCCCAGTGAAAAAGTTCAGTAGCACCTAGATAGGAGAATGCTTGGCTTCAGGAAAAAGAACATATTAAGAGTATTTTATAGAGTGTATCTATATCAGATATTTATAGAGTCAAAGTGAAGTATCCATGGCAAACCTCAGCAAAAGGGGTCCTGCAGAAATAGAGCAGGCTGCTGTTTAGGGTGTATGATTGTCCCTGCCTACCAAGCCCCATATATCTGGAAATAAAGTCCTTGAGTTGAGGTTTTTCCTCATGTTTGTTTTTTGGGTTTTTTAATTATTTCATCAGATCCTCCTGCGGGAGTTCAGCCACCGCTTGTTATCGGCGGCAGAGGCCTGCAAGCTGGCAGCTGCCTACAGCCAGTATACCCCCCTGTTTGTCCTCACAGCTGTGGTGAGTGTTGTTCCTCCCTCTGGAAGTGGGATTTGTGCAGGGGAAGAGTCCAGGCTGCTGAATTTGGCTCTGACATGGCTTTCAAACAGTGCATCATCACACAGGGTATCGTGTCTGTGTTGAGGCTTTGGTTGGTTATGCAGGGTTACATGCTGCTCTGAGCTGCAATCACAAAAGCTGTCCACAGGGTGAGGATGGGCTTTCAAGCCCCAGGAGTGCTGCTTCCCCTAGAACTACAGCTGTATTTCAAAGGGAAAAAAAGAGAAAGTTTATTTCCTCCAGGGAACATAGCAGCAGGCACTTAGAGCCGAGCTTTGCTTCAAGTTGCGTAAGGGAAAGAAACATGTCTTTAATTCCTTTATTCCGCTTTATTCTCCTCCCAGAACATCCGTGGGATGTGTCTGCTGTCCTACAGTCACTCCAAGGACTGTCCCCCGGAAAAGAGAGAGTTCTACTTGTCTGAAGCCAAAGAATCCTTTGAGATCGGGCTCCTCACCAAGGAGGAGCAGGGTGCTATCACCAGCAAGCAGGAGCTGCACAGTTTCATCAAAGCTGCTTTCTGCCTCGCCACCGTGCACCGGTGGCTCTACAGAGAGAGCCAGGAGCTCCGGGAGGTCACTCAGCTGTGCAGGGAGGCCCTGGGAAAATTGCACTCCTACAGCACCTTGTTTTCAGAGGAGGAAGACAAAGGGATGCTTGCCAAAGAGATCATGTCTCTGGTTGCATCTGTGAAGAAGCGTCTGGGAGTTGGAAGCTTCCCGAATTCCGATGCAAAGTCTTATGTCCCAGACAGTTATAAAGGCTCGGTGCAAAAACCTGTCCTGCAAGGGGAAACTAGCTTTGAGAAAATCCTTGCCAAGCATTCCCAGCATCACATGTCAGTGTGTCAAGTGTTTGAAAAAACTTGCAGGATTCATAAAACCACGCCAGGAGAAATCCAGGTGGGAGCTTGTATCACAACTTTAAGAACAGAGACCAAAACTATGGACACTGCGTGTACTACTGAGGACACAGTTCACCAGAGGAGAGGTGCTTTGAAAATCCTGAGCTCACCAACACCAGGAAGCAGCTCAGAGGGACTCAGTGGCCAAAGAAATCAAGACATTGGCTCTGGTGTGATGAAAATTTCCTCCGAAGAAAAGATTGAGCCATTAGAAAATAAAATAAACAGCAAAAATGGTGTTTTCAGCGGAGGGCAAAACAGGAGCCAAAGCACTACTTCTGAGAACTCTTGGTACAAGCTGTCTAAATCCAGTTACTCTTCCAGCTGGGAGGAGCTAAGCTGTAGTAGCAGCAGAGAGTCTCTCAGGGATGGGCAGTCAGGGGAGAGGGGCTCAGTGGAGGTGCAGTTCTGCACCACAGAATCCGATGATGGAAACAGTCCGGACACGCCCTTGTGCTCCTTACCTCTCAGAGCCTGGCATCCTGCTCCTCTGGAGTGCCTCCATGGCTCTGGGGGGTCTCTTCAGCATTCCTCAGAGTGGTGTGCATCTCAAGCAGGGAGGGTTGTGGAGAAGGAGTCTCTCCTTGGAGAAGAGCCACAGGAGGAAAGACACCCTGGAAGAAGCTCTTCAGAAAAGAAAACAAAGGATTCGAGCAATGAGTTTTCTTCCCTCTCCATGTCTTACTCTGCTCCTAGAGGGCAGGAGGAGGATGAGGAGGATTCCTATGTGGAGCTGAGCTGCAGGACCAAGGACAGCAGCAGGGAGGGAGGCATTGGTCGCTTTGAGTGGGTCCACCCAGGAGAACCTGCAGATAGCACTGAGGATCCCTTGTTTAAGGCGCAGCCCCCCCAAAACAGGGCCACTTCTGCACCATCAACAACCATCGGGCCAAAAACGGGCAGTGACTCCTCTGTGCCTGACTGGGTGAGGAAATCTGCCATGCTGGGGAGCAGATCTCTCCAAGTGCCTCAAGTTGACACCCAGGCAGAAACAATAGATGACACTGACTTTGAGCTCATCAGTGTGGGACACCTAGTAAACAATTATACAGCACTGGCTCCAAAGCATGAAGCAGCTCCCAGTGTGCCAACAGCTTTGCCCTCCTGGGGAAAGATATCCACAAGCAAGCACTTTGATTGTGCCACTACAGAAGAAGAGGAAGAGAAGTCTCAGGGTGTGGTCAGCAGCAAGAGACAATCCAGTTCCTCTCTGAGTTCATGGATCAAATCAGCACAGATGCCCACGAGCTCCCCTGAAAGTTCAGTCCCAAGGGGAAGTGGTTTTGCCTTCACACCTGGGAGAACAAAGGCAGAGATCCTGGACGCTCGGTTTCTGAGGGATGATGATTACAAGCAACTTCTGGCAGGGGTGGAGCACAGTTGGCTTGTCCAGAGACTGATGCCTGCTGGGATTTTTAGGATCAAAGAGCTTCACAAAGCATACTGTGAGTTCCCACACAGCAACATGTGCCTCCACAGAGAACAAGCTTGACTCAGGCTTTTTGACACAAAATTTTAGCCAGCATTTATTAGTATTTAGGTTTTTATTGCTTTCTACCACATTACTTGAGTTTAGATTCCACGTGCCATCCCTGAAAACTGTTTAAGATAATGGTCACTAAGTTAGCCATAAATAACAGCCAGTCCTCAGCACAGGCTCAGAGCAGTCCTGTGGATTTCCCCCTTTCACCTGTGGTGTTTTCTTTTTCGTAGCTGCTCTTCTTCTGAAATATTCCAAGAAATCCGGGCTGTGGACAGGCCAGGAGACAGCCGTGTTCATCGGGGACTACCTGAACGTGGCCAAGGAAGGCAAGCAGAGAAGGGCCTTTTGGGTACACTTCCTGCACCAAGAAGAAAGCCTGGGAAGGTATGGACCTAGCAGATTTCTGAAACAAAGTGTTTACCAATGCTGCTTATTTGTAAATATGGATAAAAACTGTCTGGTAAGATTTGCTGTAGCAAGAATGTTTTATGGCTCTCCCAAATGTGTTGGGCATTTTGGCAATCTTTCCCACCACTCCATGTAACTCTACCTTTTAATTTCTAGCAAGGGAAAGCTGCTTTGGTGTTGTCTTCTAACAGCTAATTGCAGAGTTCAGATCATTACTAGAAGTAGCTTATGAGTTCTTATGGATGGAGAACAGTATTTTAATACCTCCGAGTCAGGTCTCCCTTCAGAGTTAAGAAGAGTTAAATTTAAGCATTCCAGGGTTATGAAACCCCCATCACAGGATTTGATTGATAATTTTTCACCTCTGTGAGATAGAAAAGAATTCCACACAGTTTTAATCACAGCCATTTTGAATGCATCACCCACAGCTGGATTTGCTTCTGACAAGTTCTGCTTGGCAGTGATGTTTCTGTATCACAGCATCCAGAACGAACACCACTCCAGACACTTCTCTTTTGGTTTAGGTATGTTGGGAAGGAATATAAAGAAGAAAAAGGACTCCTCCATCATTTCAGTGACGTGGAGCGACAAATGACCGCCCAGTACTACGTGACAGAGTTCAACAAGAGGCTTTATGAGCAGAAGGTCCCTACCCAAATCTTTTATATCCCCTCTGCAGTACTCTTGGTAAGAACTGTCGTGAGAGCAATTCCAGGGACCTGATGAGGAAGGGTGTCTTGGGTCGATTACAGCATCAGTGAGGCTGTCTCCTTTTAGATACTGGAAGACAGAACTATAAAAGGGTGTGTGAGTGTGGAGCCCTACATCCTCGGGGAGTTTGTGAAGCTGTCCAACAACACCAAGGTAGTGAAGAATGAGTACAAAGCCACGGAGTACGGGCTGGCTTACGGCCACTTCTCCTATGAGTTCTCCAATGGAACTGACGTCGTCGTTGACCTTCAAGGTGGGTATGATAGTGATGTTTCTGCCTTTCACACTCAGCTTCTAGCCCACAGGTATCTCTGGGGTATTCATTTCGTTAAAATTCATTATGTGTCTCATAGGGTTCTGCTTTTGCTGCCATGGTAGAAACTGGGAATCACTGAGGTTGCATGAACAGAGCAAGGGCCGTGCCAGGCAGAGTGTCCTGAGTGTGATAACACAAAAGGCTCGTGGTGTTTGATACCAAGATGTTCCATTTCTTCCACAGGCTGGGTGACAGGTAACGGGAAGGGCCTCATCTACCTCACAGACCCCCAGATTCATTCCCTCAATAGCAAAGACGTCTCACGCTCCAACTTCGGGAAGAAAGGAATTTACTACTTTTTTAATGATCAACACGTGGAGTGCAACGAGATCTGTAGCTGCCTGTCTTTGACAAGGCCGTCGGTGGAGCTGCTGGCCTAGGCTGTCCACAGGTCAGTCCACAGAATGACCCATGAGCTGGACACTGTTTTACCCTGCACATCTTGGGGAGCAGCTTGTCCAGCAAGGCAGTGAAAAGCTGCCTTCATTTCCCATTCTCCTCTTCCCTGCTAAAGCCCCCATGTCCTGCTGCCCCCAAGCACAGGGATCATTTCTTTGGGGAGATTTTCTCAATGAGAAAGGGAGCACAGCATCAAAAAGATGGGTCCCCAACAGACTTTGCTTTAGCAAAACCATCCCCTTTTGTTTCTGCAGCCAGCAGAGATTTTTAGGCTTTTGTCCCCACGCTTTAGCAATGCTATTGTTTTCTAGGTGATGTTTGTGCCGAGTTGTTTGGAAAAATGCCCTATCCCTGCGCCAACTGATTAGAACTAGGTGTAAAGAGGGAGAAGGAAGAGGAAAAAAAATTAAATCTCTTTATTATGGTGCATAAACCTTCAGTCTTGGGGAGCTGTGCAGCTGCGCGGGGAGAAAAATGCATTCAAAAATATAATGCCAGTGTGAATAATCCTTTCCCGAGCGCTGCTCGCAGACTGCTCCAGCTTTGTCAGGTGAACTTGAACCGGGCCATCAGATTTGCGGCAGTTCCCATTGCACACTGTCTGTCACCCCGGGGCATTCACCATCTTGCCTGTTGTTCAGAGCCAGCAAACAATCCATCATTGCGCCGGGCAGTCGCCGGCTCACACAACAGTGAAATCGGCATGTGACGGGACACTCGGGCCCAGTGTCTTGCAGATTAAAGTGATACATGAAAACTCACGTGTTACTGGGAAGATTAAGCCCGTTATCTTGTTGTGCAGCCAATAAAGGCCGGCCTTGTCCTCGGCAGTGGGGAAATGCTGGCTTTAACTGAGTGACAAACGCCGCGCTCGCATAGCTCCGTGCTCCGGCCAGCGAGCGCCGGGCTGGGCTCCGGAGGGCAAACAAAGCTAGTTAGCAAGATCCCGGGAATTAATGGGCGGCAGAGATGCTGTGTTAAAGCCTCTCTGCAGAAGCTTGCCCTGTTCTATAGAGACAATTAAAACCAAAACAAAACCCCTCGGACCAATTTCTGCACAACAAAGTGTCCTAATGCGCTGCCTGCAGCCGGCCCGACAGCTCACGCAGTTTTGCCACCCCGGACCGGTCGGGCGTTTTCCACCTCCTTCGTGCTCAAAGAAGGAAAAAGAAAATTTATTTAGACATGCTTCTGAATAAATCCATCCCTGTGAAATTTTAATATTTTGCTTTCTTCCGAATATTTCCGCCTAACAGCTTATTTCTTTCATTGGTTTTAGGAGACATTTTGCCACCTCAGCCGAAGTTACGGCTACTCACAGGTAAGAGTTAGGGTCCAGGAACAGCTTGTCGAGTTCCCTGTTCAAACAGACATGGAATCATATTCTGCTGGTCTTACTCTTTACAGAATTGGGCACAATTTCAGATGTGTCAGGAACTCTGTCTTCGTCTGGGGCTTGGATACTGGAAATCATGGATTTACAACCTCATCGCCTGAAGAACTGGGATGCACACATGACCCCAGACACACAGAGTTTAAATTACCGGTTCATATTTGTAGTATAAATAAGGGGTTATTGAGGAAATAAATAGTTGACTCTCAGGATGGAGAATTGAATATTTTGGCTGTAAATTTCATCTTAGAGCTACTGATAAAAAAACCGTGCTGTTATTTCCTCTGGTTTCAAATAAAGTAACTTGAAGTAACTGAGACATTGGGAATACTTTTTCCTTTTTTTAATTAGAATTTGGAAGTTTTTATTGGAGATTCAGTGGTTTGTATTAAGTAGCTTGCTACCAAGATGCTTTTGGGGTTTGGTTAATTGTACCACTTTCCAAATTCCAACCTAAGTACTTGGTATATTATATAATAATTTATATTGAGGGCCAGTCTCTACAAAATGAGTGGAACTGTGTCATGCCGGGACAGTGAAATATGACCTGTAGGGATATCACGCCTGAGGAAACATGAAGCATTTTCTCCTCTCACCTAAACTTCAGGGCTTGAGTTACACCCTGTGTAAGTGCTGCTGTAAGTCAGGCACAAAACCCAGCCTGTTTGTGGCAGTGGTGACACACTTTCCTGTCCTTCAGGGAGGGTATTTGCTTAAACAGATTTTTCCTCCTTCCCTTTCCGCAGGTACCCAGGTGAAAGGCAGAGTCTTGTTGGCTGTGTGTCGTGCTTGTGCATCCAAGTTAGTAAATTTGATATCTGGGGGACGAGCTGATGCAACCAAAGCCTGCTAACAGGTACAATCATATTCTCACTCCTTTGCCAATAGCTAATGACTCTATGGAGCACTTGAGGGAATTTCTCTTAGGAAAGACGAAGTGGAAAGGGCAACAATACAGGGCTGATCCAAGCTTGCCTCCCTCCCTCTCCCTCCCAGCCGCAGCTTCCCGGGCCATTCTGGCTGGCAGAGAGCAGGCACGGAGTGACCCCTCCAGCTGTGAGGCAGCACGGCCCCGCTGCCATAAACCCGGCATCAGCCACCCCCAGAGCCCAGCTGCTGGATTTAGGCACAGCTCCTTCACCAGACACAGCTGTTCATGGGGAACGAGGGGAAAGCCTCACGTCAGCAGGCTCAGAACCACAGCCCGTGCTGCTCAATCTCTTCTGCTTGGAAGAACACAGCAGCTTCCTCGGCATCTCCTTCCCACTAACCAGTACCGGGATATTTGCAGCGAGGTGTTGGTACCTACTGCTGTCACACCTGCTGTCTTGAGGGAAGCCCCGGGTGCCTCCCCAGCTCTGGCGGCAGCGTGCTGCTCTCACCCCTCTCCCGGGAGTGACACACGCCACCCTCCTTTCTTCCACTTGGATGAAATCATCTCCCCTGTCCCCTGGCTGAGCGGGAGCAGATGGGGCTGTTGGCCTCTGCAGCCGCCCGCTGCCCCAGCTCGTGTGAATCTGCCGTGCCTCCAGCCCACCCCCTCCAAAACAGAGTTTAATCCCATTCCCTAATCCCAAACTTCTCTGCCAAGCTGTTCTTAAGGCAGAGCGTATCTCCCATCAAAAGATCCCGAGTTATTAACCATTTGTTCAATGTGGGACACAGAGCATCGGCAGCACCGAGGTGGGTCCACAGGTCCTGGGTGCAGGTCCAGCATCCCGGGGGGGTCTCCGGGCGGCTCCCAGGGGAGCAGGATGAGGGCAGGATCCCCCCGGCAGGCAGCAGGTGCCTTTCCTCCCTCGGTAGCGGCCCCAGCGCAGCCCAAACTGTCGTGCCGGCTACCGGGGCTGCCTGCCCTCCAAGCAGGACATCACGTTAATAGAGGTTGATTTGCAAACGGCGTCGCCCCCCCCGCCCAGTGCCCCCCTTTGCCTGACTCCCGCTTTTCTGCTCAATGGCACAGATGCTGCTTTGTGCTGCCCAAGACCAGGCAGCTATTAGCAGCAAATCCAGCGAGGGAAATTAATGAAGGCGACTACTAATAAAAGACAGCTCAGGACAGCCCGACCAACTTGCTCCGAGCGGTAATTAACTTTTTTTAAAACTCATGAAGGTAAATATGCCATCAGCTTTGGGCCGGTCTCTCTGCTTTTTTAATAAAAGGAGGAGGAGGGGAGGAGGGGGAGTGGGGACGGCTGTGTGTCACAGCCGCCTCAGCACCATCCCTGTTCCCTCCTGGCCGCTGCAAAGTGACCCTCCAAGGATCTTTTTTTTTTTTTGTTTTCCTCCAATCAGTTTTTAGAGGCTTGATTTTTAATCTGGCAGGAGTTTTGCCTCTCCTTAATCTGAGTTCAGTACGAGAGGTCACGGGGATGAGCAGGCAGCCAGAATTTTGCTGGACCTGCACAGCTGTTGCAGAATTGTAGGTAGAAGGCAGGATATCCTTATATCCTTACATTGTCAGCTTGTCAGAGCAAAAGAGTTTGTCTTAGACTTTCAAACACAAGATTTTGCCTTGTAGTAAGACAACAACCTACATCAGGTTACAGAAAAGGTCCCACTGGGATTTCTGCTTATTTCTGCCAGGGGATTGACTGTATAATAGATAATTGAGATCCTTTTTGCCCATGGGGAATGGGAATTGAGGCTACGTGGGCCAAATCCATACATAATACAGGACCAGGGGGAGGCCCAACTGGAGGCACCTGAGTAAGGCTTTAGGAAAACCGGGTTTAAAATGTGCTGGCCAGCTGAGAGCCGTATCGGGAGGGCTCTTTAACGGTGGCACTACGTGGGTAGATTTATGCCTGCCATGAAAGGCAGCGTGCGGCAGCCTTTGGGGTGCTGGTTTGGCTCCTCGTGGCCATTCTTATGCCAAGGAGGGTTGTAAACCCCCCTGGGGGCCTTCAAGCTGCCCCTCCAGCCCTGCCGGCTCAGAGGAGCTTTTATGCCAAAATACAATACACAGAAGGATCATAAACACATGTTCTGGGGCAAGGGGCTGCCATGGAAACCATCCTCAGGTTCCTCACATCATCCAAGGAGGTGTTTGCCCATCTTGCATCTCCTGGTCTGCTCCCAGGTTGGCAGCGGTTGGCTCTGGCGACTCCCTGTCACCTCCAAAAATCAGTCTTCTGAGAGAAAAGAGGGAAATTCTTGGAAAAAAAAAAAAAAAAAAAGAGGAATAAACTCAAATTAAGGGGCAAGAAAGGGAAATAAACACTTCTGACCACATTCAACCGAAAAAGCAGGATGAGGGTGGCTGGGTTAGGTGACAAATCCAACCTCTCCCAACTCAGCTTGTGCCAGCATGGTCCTGCCACCCTGCCTTGTCCCCCTCAGGCCCATTTCCTCCGAGGACATCACCTCCCCCAGGGAACAGGGAAGGTTTGGCTGGCGTGGCTCCCACCCTAAGCCCCTCTCCAACCCCCTCCTCCATCCTCCGGAGCATCGTGTGCTTTTTCCCACGGTGGTTCCCGTTGCCGCAGCCCCAGCGGGATGGTAACGCTCCTGCCGACAGGGTCTGTACCTGGGATGGAGGGAAATCCCTCCGGGATGGCGCACCTGGCAAGGAGCAGCGTCCCTCCCTGAGGACAGCTGCGGGGAGCATCCTGGTGTTGAGCCACCAGGGATGTCCCTCCTGCTCCTGCGTGGCTCCAGCACCGAGAGGGAAGCGCATCCCATCCATCCCGGCCTTTTCAGGAGCCAAAGGCACCTACTCCAGTCCTCTTAAAAAGAGGGAGAGAAGCCAGGAAGGACAATGAGGACCGACCAGAAAAGACGGAGAGAGCGCTCGGCTTCTTTTTGGCATTTCTGGAGTTTAGGCGTTAAAAGGGGTCGTTAAAAGCGAGTGAGAGTGAAAAACCCGCTCCCGACGGGCTGCCCCACACACCGCCAGCGCCGTGAAAGGCTCCCTCTTGTTTTGTTCCTCCTGGCCCGTGGCAGATTTGGGGGAACACAGCTTCATCTTGCTGGCCACATCAAAGCGGTGATTATGCAAATGCTCCCACTTTTTTTTTTTTTTTTTTAGGGAATTATTTATCACACAATAACCCCCCTGCTAGGGGGGAAAACAATAGATCAGGCTAGATAGCACTGCTCGCCCCAGGCTGCGGGGCCGAGGGGACCCCCGCGCGGTTTATTGGCCTAACCTAATTTCACTAATTCTCTTTTCACACATTTTGGGATTTTTTTTTTTTTTTTTTCTTTTTTCCCCCCCCCCCCGCTTCATTTCCCGAACGTCGCTCCGAGGGCCGGGTTTCACGCTCCCAGGATCCGGAGGGCACCGGGCGGGATTCGCGTGCTGAGCATTTTATTTAATTAATACACTCAGGCGCCTCTGCTGGTTTTTAATGATTTCCAAGTGTTTGTACCCAGAAGTCACAAAGTGCTCCCGGGAGCACGGGGACGATGATTGAAGGGCCCGGGCGGCCTCCAGCCATCCCCCTCCATGGTGACATCCCTGGCTGTGTGCTGGGCACGCTGAAGCAAACCCCCTGGAACTGCCTGTGACCTGGAATTCATCTGACCCTCATAGAGAGGAAATTCTTCCTCTTTTAACCCATGCATTTTTTCCTCAGTAACATTTATTTCCTACGGCCTTCTTAGTGAAATCCATCGGCCCGAAGCGTGATAACTCTTTATCCATCCAGCCTGCATTTGCTGTCAGCATCTTCTCTACTGAAAGCCAAAGGTAAATGATCAGTAAATTTCCACTGAACTTCCCTCCCTCTCTCTCTCTGTCTCTCTCTGTCTCTCTCTCATGCTGTTTCCCAAAGAAATGGTTGCCCATGGACCCAGTGACATCAGGCCCCACAGGACCTTGGTTTCACCAGAGACAAGGACAGGCCCAATCCTGTAATTCCCAGTCACTGGCACATAAAGCAGAGAAAGCAGCAACCACAAAGTTACGAAAATTAGAGCTTTTTATTTATATTTTATCACAAGGACAATCCTTTTGCTCTTCAGCTGTAAATACATACTAGAATAAACTCTGTAAATTATACAAAAAAAATACATATTTTCCATGAAATCTGTCTTTATAATAAATAAATGTGAACACGTGTGTGGCTGATCGCTGTAATGTTCCGTGTCTGTTAAGGTTTTCAGTCTGTTGATTTATTTTTAATCTCCTGAAAGAAGGGGGGAGTTCCTTGTCCCCTAAAGGTCGAAATAAATAATGTATGAGGAGATCCTTCCCCATTCCCCCCCTCCCGATTTTTTTTCCCCTTTTGATAGAGAGTTCAGCCTAAATTTCCACGCTTGCATTCAGCTCTCACAAAGCCTACAAATTATACAATGACTTCTAACCTGGACCCCTAACAAAACAATTTACTTTTTTTTTTTTTTCCCCTCGCTTTGCACCCCCCTCCCGCCTATAAATCATAAGGGACAGATGGCAAAGAGGGGAGCGGGGAAAGGGGGGACACACACACAAAAGCCCCGCGGTGACAGATCTGGGAAAACTGGACAAAGTGCACATCGGCGAGAGAGAGAGCGAATGAGAGAGAGAGAGAGAGAGAGGGAAAGTTTGGTTTGGCAGGTGCCGTTCCCACAGCACGCCCTGCCCTGGGAAGCGGGCAGATGCCGCCGCCCCGGGGGGAGCCCCGGGAGCGCCGGGCCGGGCTAGAGGCAGCGGCGGGGCAGCGGCGGCGGCGGCCCCGGGGCGAAGCGGCCCGGCCAGTGCTCGGGATCCGAGGCGGAGCCGGCGGGGCTGGCGGGCGATAAAGTGCAGGCGTACGGGGAGGCGGAGGGCGCGGGGCTGGCGGCGCCGCCGCTCCAGGAGGAGGCGGGCGAGGGGCTGCCCTCTGCGGGGAGCGCCGCTGCCGCCGGCCCGTCGGGGCCGAGCCGCGCCGCCCCGGCCAGCCGCAGGGTCTCGGTGAGCGCCCAGATGTAGTTGTGGGCGAAGCGGAGCGTCTCGATCTTGGTGAGCTTGGCGTCCTCGGGGAAGGTGGGCAGCACGTCGCGGAGGGCGTCCAGCGCCGCGTTCAGGTTGTGCATCCGGTTGCGCTCGCGGTTGTTGGCCTTGAGCCGCCGGCTCCGCTTGATGCGCTGCGCCGTCTCCGCCGTGCGCGCCGCCCGCGGGGCACCGCGGGACCGCCCCGGCCGCCGCTTCCCCTCGGCCCGCCGCAGCCCGCGGCCGCCCGGAGCCTCGACGGGGCGAGCCGGCGGGGTGACGCTCAGCTCCTCCTCCTCTTCCTCCTCCTCCTCCTCTTCCTCCTCCTCCTCGGCGCTGGACGGCAGCGAGGGCGAGGGGGCGGGCGAGCCCAGCCCAGCGCAGACACTCGTCCTCGGCCGGGACGGCGCAGGACCTCCGCCCTTCACCACAGCATTCCTTCCGCAGCGGCTGGACGGGCCGCAACAGGGGAAGCAGACGGGACGCGATCTCCTCGGATCTCGGCGGGTTGTGACGGTTCGCCCGGCGGTTTACGGAAGCAGGACGGCAGCAGGAAAGCGGGTGTAGTGAATAGGGGGGGGGGGCCAAAGCTGCGGGGACGGGGAGGGGGGGGCGGCGGGTGGGGCGCGGCGCTTGGCACGCGCCAGGGGGGGCGGCGGGCGGGCGGGCGGGCGGCGGCTCGGCGGGACGGCGCCCGGGGGCCGTCGGGCTGCGTGTCGGCACACGGACCACTCCTTAACACCCTTATTATACCCGCGGGGAATCACATTCACATTTTCTAAACCTACCCCGGGGGTCCCCCCCCCTGCCCGCCCGCCCGCGACTCTTGTCGGGGGCGCCGCCAGCGCCGCCCCTCCCCCCCACCCCACGCTCCGCCCCCCCCCCCGACGGGGCACCATTGGCGCCTCGCGCTCGGCTGCTGGAGGTGACACCCGCTGAATTTATTATGAATGGGGAGGGGGGGTGCGCGAGGCGCCGTGCAGGCCCATCCCCGCGCCCCCCGCGCCGCCACGCGCGCGGCAGGGGCCGGCTTACCTTTCAGACACGCTTCATTTACGGGTACCAGGCAAGGAAAAGGGAGGAGGGAGAGAGGGAGGGGGGGATGGCGGGGGGTGTCGTGCACCCTTCAAACCTCCCTCGTTCCCGGGTGGGGTTTATGCTTCTGGGGAAGTTGGTGCTGCGGTAAAGGTGTTAGTTTAATAACGTGGTGCTGAGGAGATGCTCGGGCATGCGGCGGAGCGGTTTGATCAGGCAACAGACCCGAAGTTGGGAAGCCCTGTTGCTCCCGCAGCCAATTGCTGGAAATACAATTTCACGGAGAGGAGATAGTTTTTTTATTACAAAAAACACCTGACAATAACTTGGTAGTGCACGGGAAAACCTTCATTCTTTTCACCCCTTCTCTTCCAGCCCTCCTTCAATAGGGTCGGCAGGCTGGCTTTGCTCCACAGACCCTTTGGGGACATCTTGCATTATCCCGAGATTGCTCCAAGCCCCTTCCAACCTGGCCATAGAAACTTCCAGGGATGGGGCATCCACAGCTTCTCTGGGCACTCTGTGCTAGGGCCTCCCCACCCTCACAGGGAAGGATTTCTTCCAATATCCTGTCTAACCCTGCCCTCTGTCAGTGTGAAGCTGTCCCCTCTTGCCTGTCAGTCCAAGCCGTTGTCAAAGAAATGACTGCGAGAACATACAAAACTGAAAACCCAGTGCACTCTCCTCTCCATATGGAAACACCATCAGCAAGGCACTTTGGGGGAATTGGGCTTGGAAACAGAGTTTTATTTGCAACTGCTAGAAATTCCCAAAATAGATGAAAGAGCTGAAACCTCAGGAGAGGTTGTGCTCAGCACACCACAAACTCACACCCAAATCAGTTCCTTGCTCTTGCTGCCCTCTGAGTTTAGGGCCTTTGGGAGCGATTGAGGCTGGGTGGGTGCCTCAATCAGTATCCCTGTGACTCTGAGACATTTTAACACTCTTCTGGCCTCCTTGCAAAAAACGGGAAGCTCACAGGTCCCCTTGGCATCCCAGGAGATTGATGCAAAAGGACTTTATTTCTTTTTCAGCACCTTAAGGGACAAAGCAGAGTACACTTGTGACAGGGCCAGCCCATCCCTCTGTCACCACCCTGCTTGCTGAGATTTCAGTGCTTCTATTGCTGATGCAAAGCAAGGGATAGGTGAGGCAGAGGAGCGCTGTGGGTGCATAACCCATCGTGGTGCCTTTTCTGGGGTTCAGTCCAATTCCTGCTGCCAGCCCCTGCCATATGCAGGGTTGAACACAAGGTGACCAAGGACAGGTCGGCTACCAAATCCTCACAGCTCTCAACAGGCGCTTGTGTGGTCTGTGGGCAGAGCGAGGGCTGAGCTGCTCACCCGAGAGCAGGGGGGGAGAGGGAGTGGGATCAGGAGCAGGAATGCTGCTGCCACTGCCCACTGCCTGAACTGTCCTCCAAGGGTCAAACTGTTCAACTTCAGTCCCTTTGCCAGACTCAATCCTACTTTAAGGGAACAAAAGCCCAAAGTAGGCAACGATCAAGAAATGGGAGCACAATGATTTAAGCTTATCACACAGCCCAGAAATAAAGGATGCTGAGCTCGTGTGGGGGAGAGGGGCAGACCTTCAGAAGGGCTTTGTTAGCTGTAAGAAGATTGAACTCTGAGGCGACCCGATAGCCCTAAAAGTTTAGGGTCTGTGTTGCTGAGAGACCTTTGGGCACAGCCCATCCACACGTCGACCTCACAAGTTGAGAGCCGGCTTTAATGACCAGCCTGCCTCAGGTGAACGGGAGCACGACATCCTGGGAAATGTGGGGGCAAAGCTGTGGGGACAGGGTGGCCTGACCCCTCTCAGCTCTGCCTCCCTCATACCCTGCAGCCCGCAGTGTCCTAAAGGATTGGGGCCCCAGGGCTGCCCACACACACCAGGGTGCCCTGAATTCTGTGGTGCCCATCCTGGGCAGCACCTACAGACCCTAGAGAGTGGGGTGGTTCTCTTCTTAAATGGGGTGTGAGGATATGTCCTCACACAGCAGAGTACTGGGGTGCTCTGCAGAGGGAAGAAATCAAAAGTATTGGGGTGTTTATCCTCCACATCCTGATCCATGTCCTTCCTGAACACCCTGAGCATGCTGCAGCAAGAAGCCACAGGGAGGGAGAAGAAGAGGACCAGCCCCCCAACTCCCAAGCTGTATTAGCACATTTGGGGTTTGTTCTGGGCTCAAGGCAATGAGGGGTCCCCCCATAAGCGCTGTCCCGGCATCCTTCCCTGGCTCCCCCACCCTGGCCCTCATCGGGGGACGATTGTTCCCAGCAGATTTGCATGGCAGGTGCAGGCCTGCAGAGCGATTTTGCAGGCCTGCTCCCGCCGCCCCCCCCCCCCCCCCCCCCCCCCGCAAGAGGGTTTGCCTCCCCCCCCTTGTGAAAAAAGGCTGCCGGTGCCTTCCTTTCCCATGAAGAAGAGAAGAAGCTTGAGGATCGCGTGAACACGCTTCAGTTTTCTTATTCTTTTCTATAGATGTGGGGAAAAGAACAGCCGATTGTGTGAAAAACCCAGTGCCTGCAAAAAGGGACATTGGCCATCCAGGCGAAGGTGCGCGAGGGAGAGCACTAATCGCTGAACCAGGAGACAAATACGATTACCAGCTCCGAGCCTTGAGTCAGAAAGTCTCATAGACTTTAAGATGTTAATCCCCAACATAATCCTTCCTTTGGCGTGTAGGAATAGTGCAGCCACAAGAGTTGTTTTGTTATTTATATTGGCGTTTAATAAAACTCAGCCAGTGGTGAATGGGCTGCCCACTCTCCAATGGTAATTAATTCCCTATTTCAGTGACCCAATTGTGCTGGGATAGAGCAGTGGGACAGTCCCACTGCCCCAACCCGCCTTTGTGCAGCTACACGGCTCTCGTGCTTCAACAGCTATGGAAACTCATTCTTTTGATGTCATTCAATGAGTTTTCCTTGGGCATCTTCTAAACTTCAAGGACCCTTTTCTTTCTCGAACGCCTGAAAAGCAGGACTAGCTTGACCACCTCTGTAGAATTTAATGGTTTGGTGAAAGGGCCTTTTTGGGAGGGGGAGTTGTGTAAGGAAAGAGAGAAAGAAAATTTGGCAGGCTGGCTATCAAACAGGGGGATATCCAAACTCGGGTGTGCCGAACTCACTCGGCTCCTAATTTATACAGGTCTAAAAAGCGACTTTTCCTCACTCAAAATATTGGGGGGCTCCTTAGTCAAGGCATTACTAGAAGGGATTTGCCAGTGAGCAATAACTTGGTTTTATGGAGCTGAGTAAAGGCACAGTGTTTTTAAGAAGGAATTTCCATCCAGAAAAGGGAAAAACACCTGGATATTTTTGCCCAGAAGGGGAAAGGATAGCAGATATCTGGAACAGGTTATTGGTATAGTGTGTCTGCAGGTTTATACTTTTTGGCTGTGTGGGGAGGTGGCTGAAAGCATACACATGAAGGACATGGAATTATCCTGCAGAGCCGCTCTGGTCCAGGCAGCCTCTTCTATGTCTTTATACACACTTCCAAAAAAAAAACCCAAAAAAACCCCCTTCGCAAGTCACAAACAATTCAGGATTCAACTAAGAAAACACAGAGTGAACCATATGGCCGGGGTGGCTCGAGTTGGCTGCATTTTCCCTCAGACAAAGAAGGGATTGAGAGTTGAAGGAAAGGAGAAAAAAACCCAACTTTCCGGCTGATGAAGCTGTTGTCTGGAGGCAATGATCCCAAATCTCAAGGCTTTATTCCAGGCTCCGACTGAGACGTGATATGTCATATGATTAGCATCTTTCATATTTACAAGAGTAGTGCGGGCTGCCAGTCTTTAGAGAAAGGCGAGAGAAAGAAGGGGCATATGCTGAAATGGATTTAGCATTTGAAAGAGAGAAAAGAGAGCGGATAAATACACTTAAACGAGGATTTAGTTTTACTCCCGTTGAGTTCTAATGGCTTGTTGATTGAGATTTTAGGGAGCTGGGACAGAGGTGTCAGCAGTAATTTAAAGGCGCTATTCAGCCCTCCTTCGGCGGAAGGAGCCGGCGCTGCCCCCTCAGGGCGGAGCGGTGCTGCGGCCGTAGTGGCGGGAGGGGCGCATCGCCACCGTGACGGCTCCCTCCGCCGCGCGCGCGGCGCCACCTGGTGGCGGCGGGACCCGCGGGAGACGGAGACAGCCGGGATCGGGCTAATGGGGAAACGGATGGGGAATTCTCGGTGTGTTGGGCACCTGTCCCAAGGGCCACCACTGCAGCACTGCTCACAAGCACCGTCCAACCTAGCCGTGAACACTTAGAGGCACGGGGTAGCTTCTCTGGGCAGAGTGTAGCAGTGCCTCGCTGCCCTCCCATGGAAGAATTTCTCCCTAAGATCCCAGCTGAACCCAGCCTCTGGCAGCTGAAGATATTCCCCCTTGTCCTGTCACTCCATGCCCTTGTGACAAGTCTCTCTCCAGTTCTCTTGGAGCCCTTGCAGGCCCTGGCTGGTACTAAAGATTTTCCCAAGAGCTGTGGAAGGGGCCTTTAAATTGTTACAGCCAAGCTCCTTCTGGGATGCGACCTACCTGTAAACATGGAAGGTGACAGAGTTGTTCTAAAATACCACTGTGTTTAATCTGATGTACAATGAAATATCACTAATACCATTAACCACACTGTAAGCATAAAAGGATTTCGCTCCTCAAGCAAATAAAGTCACTCTATTTATGCTTATCAACCAAATAAAATCACTTTAATAATTTTTAGTCATATGACCACAAGGTCAAACAGAAGTATCAGTGCATTGAGATCCAAACAAAATCACCCCACATTAAATAAATACTAGATTAAAAATTACCAGAGCTATTGCTATAGACAAGCAGTTAATGTTTTGTTCATAAAAATCAATATATATTTTATTTCTCCTTTTTCTTACTCTGTTCTTCTTCCTCCCAACTCTCCAAGTAAGACTTGAGAATGTCATTTAGCTGCTGCTCACACTGGCTTGCATGTTGTAAGCCATTTTCCCATCCTAAAAGCAGCAATAAAAAGGATAATTACATCTCTTTCTACAGCATCCATGATGGAATCAGCCCCTGGCAATGCCAACATCGATTTCCCCAAGAGTATTGACTGGCTGTGATATTCCTGCTCAGAAAATGGCTCTTTGGAGTTCAGTCACTAACAAGATGCTTTCTTTGATGTCAGCCAAGCAGGTAAAATTCCATTACTGGATAAAAAAAATCCCTTTGAGTATAAAAACAGTTTGCAGGTAAAACTTCAAATGGTCAACTTGCACATTCTTGCATTTTCCTGCAATATATTAGGTTTTCTATGTAACATAAAAAATTGGAGTTTTTATGTAATGAATATAGCGGCTGCTTTAGTGTACCTCTCAAACATTTCATATACTACTATAGAGTATAAAAACACTATAAGGTATATTTTACATAGTCTAACTAAAGAAAATGAGGTTTCAAAAACCCCAGCAAAGAAACTCTTACCTTTGCAGTGGCGAATTACTCTTCCCCACAGCCTGTTCCTGCTCAGACAGGGCAGACTCCCCACAATCAGCAGATGCCTCTTTGCCCTCGTTAGTGCCACATTCATCCTCTTCTCCGAGTCTATGAACCCAAACTGCCTCGTCCTGACACATGACAGGACAATGATTTCCCTCTCAGCACCTTGGAACGCGTCCACTGTGGACACCTGGACAGGCTTGACTTCAAAAGCCTCAGAGTGAACTTCTCTGAGCAAATTCTGGATCTGTGGGCACAGAAACAGGGAAGAGGGATGAGTTTGGCTACTCAGTGTACGAGTACATTTAAGAAAAGGGCTGTATTGATTTTTATTATTGATTTATGATACAAACCTTATACATTTGTGATTTATAAAGGGTAATCACACCAATAGCAGCTCCTTCTATTCCACTTGCAATCAGAGATTGGATGAGCTTGACTGTAAAATGAGCTTCTGCCATGTTGTAAAAGCTGTTGTCTCTTTCAATCTGGGAAGAGAGAAGAAGATTCCCAACTTAGTTCTCACCAACAAAGTAAAAAGAAATGGAACAGAGGAAAAACTATAATACTGACTTTTATACAAGAAGTATATTATATATATAAGAACTTACTTGCTCCATGCCATGAATGCTATAAAAGCAGAGTGTTGGAAGCCATTCCAATAAAGGAGTCCTGTCCTCCTCAGAAATCCCATTGATGAGGGTCCCATTGTAGAAGAGCTCATTGGCAATGGCACTGAGGGCAGGGTGACAGCGGTATTGTGTCCGAAGAACAATTGGCTTATGCCCCTAAAGAATGAGGGCAGAGAATTCAGGACTGGGGAGAGTTTATGTGGGTGGAGCTTGGAGCAACCTGGTCTAGTGAAAGGTGTCCCTGTCTGTGGTGGGGAGTTGGATTAGGTGACTTTTGAGGCCCTTTCCAACGCAAACCATTCTGTGTTTTATGGTATTCTGCAATGCTGAAACCCTGATCCTCTAACATTCTGAACCAGAATTCTCCTAGTGACTTCAGGGGACCTACAATTCCACTCCCCACCTTTTCCAAAGGTGTGTTCAGCAGCACCTACCATTAAACAGAGCCGGTCAAAGAGAGTCTGCTCCAATCCCTGCTCATGAACACTCTCAGATCCTTGAATAGTTGGTGGCAGTTGCTTGGGGTCTCCAACAAGGACAAGCTTTTCACACTGAAACCTAAATAAGAATGTGGAAAAACAAGGAAAAAAAGTGTTCTAAAAAGGACGTTAATGTGTATCACATTGCTTCCCATCAGCCCCCTTTCTTCACCCCAGTTTAACAACACCTAAGGACAGGCTTCAATTTATAATGACTCTTCCTGCTCTCTAAGAAGACCTCAGGGCTCATGTGCTGAAAAAGTTGGGAGTTAAGCTTATGTCCCTGCTGAAGCCCCACAGGAAGGCTGTACCTGGCAATGGGAAGGAGAGAAGCAGGTTCAGTCATCTGACTGCACTCATCCAGCACCACCACAGGAAACCTGAGCGCGTTCAGACAAGGGAAAGGGCAGGCAGCACACGTCACTCCAACCACTTTCACCTTACAGGAGCGAGGAGAAAAAAAGGCAGGCAAAAAGTTAAGACCATTTCATAGTAAATCTCTGTGCAGCACATAACTGTGGCAGGAGAATACACCTAAATTTATTTTCAGGAACAGGACACTAAGCTATACTTGTGGAATCAAACCTAACATTCACTTTATATTTCAAAACCAGGAGCTTGGCAGGTGTGAGAGGGGATTCCCAGTTTCCATTTAAGACACAGCAAATCCCTGCTTTCCCATCCCATCTCTTTGACTGTACCTGTTGCAGAATAGTTTTATTGGTCCCCAGCTTATGCTGCTCAATGCTCTTCCTGACATATATTTTTTCAGCTGGAGTCAAATCTTCTTTCAAGAGAGCAAGCAGCTCTTTCAGCTGCTCGTTTTCATTTCCTGAGCCTGCATGCAAACTTCAAAGAAGATTTTGTAACATACATTACAGTAACTGAAAATAGCAGTGCTTGGAAAAATAACCATACTTTACACATGACAGCAGTTTATAACAATGTATTAACCTACCCCAAATTGCTTCAGATCCCTCAAAGAGGTTTCTTACCTATGGGGAAGAATTGCTTTTGTGATTTTCCTTATACTTCCCACTCTTATAAAATCCTCAAATCCAAGATCGAGCAGACTTTAAAAGAAAAAGAGATAATAAACATTACAGAAATAGAAAAAAGAAATATTGAAAACTTTAGAAGTGGTTTCGAAAGACACATCAGAACACTGAGGAAACGAACAAACTTCGGTGATTAATGAGATGCAGTACCTCAGTAGTTCAAGAAAACCAAAATAAATTACCTCATCATGATTTGCCTCAAAAATGCTTAATGCCTTGATGATTCCCCTCTCATAGTCTTCCACATGTATCTTCCCTTCCTTTTTCCTTCCAAACCATGTGTTTATTTCATACTAAACCATGCTGAGTTTTCACAAATCTGATTCGCTCTGCTCATCCTTCCCCTATTGCTACATCCAAAGATTCCTGAGCAGTATTACTTTGTCATGATGGATTTTAATAGTAAATTTGATGAGTAGAGCCTAAAGTAGTCTTCTGTAAATGTTTTATGTAGCTTTCACTCTTTTAACTGTGAGAAAGAGCTGAGGTAAAATTAAAGTCCGTGTGTGGCACTCTTTAGGGAAAGAACTCAATCTTTTTGACATGTTTTACAGGAAATACCAATACAATTATCACTACAATGTAAGAGCATTATTGGCTTTGGAAGAAGAGTCTATAAAAGCCTCAGTAACCCACCCCAGCAGTATCCTGTCCACAGCAACATTGGTGGAAGAAGCAATGAGAAGTTTCCATGGAGTAGCCCTTGGACCCTCCGTGGCTTCACTGCTTTCAAAGAGCTGCACGAGGAACAGGATCACCACAGACAGCAAGTAGCTCTTGCCAGCTCCAAAAACACCTGGTAATTAGAAAGAAAAAGCCCAAGTTACGAGTGAGAATTTCCTAGAAAGTTTGAATCTATTTCTTTAACTTCAGTTATGCTGTGATTCCTCTAAAAACACTGCATGGGCTTGCCTCAGCAGCTCCCAGTATCCAGGGGCAACCTTACACTTGGCAAAGCCTCCTATGCTTCAGTGAAATCCTGCAAAAAGCAGAATGAAAATTTAAGGGGAAAAACTCTGTGCTGGCAGAATGGATGTACTAATGCCACTGTCATTACCAGAGGGGCTGATTCTGGTGTTTCATGTTAATGGCATTTCCCACTAATCAACACTTTATTGCAAAGATACAATAGCAGCAAATGTCACAATTCTTGGCCATGTACCACGTATGATTGTGATGGGGAAGCTCTGATGTTCTTCCCCTGGTTTGGGGTTTTCACAGGAAGTCATCATCTGAGCTATGTGGATCAGTGATGCTGCTTGGTCTGAGTTCAGGGAGAACCTCTGGATCATCTCTTCAGCCACTCCCATTGCCACTTCAGAGCTCACAGGGCCAGACATCATTGAGCATTTCAGGCTCATGGCAGGCGGAGTAAATTTCCTTTTGTTGACTCTTTTTGTAGCATTTTCAGAATTAAAATTCCTAAGAAAACAAAGAATAGCCAAAAATCATGATATAATTTGTATCTTCTGGTTCTGATATTCCTCACTGGACTGCTGCTGTTTTATGACCTGCTCACAGTATCACAGAACAGTAACTCACATTTTCAGGAGATATGGGATTAGTGGTAACGTGGATGGATTGAAGTGCTCCTCCATGTTCCTTAAGGATGCCAGCTCACCACTGGCATTGCAAACCAGCAAGGCATGAACACACACTGGAAAGGCCACAGAGAAACAAAAGGAGAAAGAAATTAAATGAGCAGAAATTTCAAATCAGCAGAAGAAATTAATTATAAAATGCCAAGAGTATTTAACTTGTTTTTCTTCTTCAAATACAAAACAAAACAACCCTCAAGTTTTAACTCAATTCAACAGCAAAATCAAGAAACCTTTGCAGAATCACAGACTTAATACATGGCTTTTTATATAAATATAAATTTTCCAGTGAGTTGTTTGAGACTTCTGTATTTTGTGTGTCAAGGACAGCAAAAACATATTCCTTTTACTTACACTCTGACAGAACAATGTGCATTGTATATCATATTAGATAATTTACTACTTGCTTGATATTATCATTCTTCCCCACCCATTTGGAATCTGCCAGCTACTTTGTGGGTTTAATTGCTTTAATTACTGTTTTCAAATTATATATTCAAACATACGAGGAAAAAAAAAACCTGTGAATTAAATCAGGTACAAGGTTTGAGAAATTCTAAACTCAGCCTTCATTGCTTGGATTTTTCCTTTGTTGTTTCCCACAGTTCTGAACGATTTGCTGTGGAACTTACTGTTTGATCTCCAGTTGGAGGGACTGTAGCCTTTCAGTGGTAGCAATTCTATTTCATTGTTGGAGGATGGTCCAAAGAAAGCACTGCTTGCAATGAAGGTATCAGTGGGATCAAAATTCAGAGTCTTTGAAACAACCCAGATGTCATCTGCCAAAAAAAAAAAAAAAAAAATACAGAGTCCTCCTAAGCTTCTTCTACTGCCACCTTTTAAATCTGATGTTTAAGATGTGGTCACCTTTGCTGTAGAGAGAAGAAGGCTCCTTTCTGCTTAGTTTCAGGTATAATTTGGGTTTGGAGTCACCATCAAAGCTGGCAGGTGTATTCATATATTTCTTGAACTTACTGTACCGCTGTGTTGGAATTTCAAAGGCTTTCCTGGGAAATTGTAGTTTAAAAAAAAAAAAAAAAAAGGTAAACAAGCAGCACATTTTGGATTCAGCACCAAAAATAAGAAACCTTCAAAGATTGGACCAAGTGGGTGTACATCATCTTACATTAACAAGATTAAAATACATTTATCTTGACTGAAATTCCCTCATGTTCAGGCACAATGTAAATTGTTTCCTCTACAGTTAAACAAACAGAATAGCCTTTGAGATGACTTCTGGCGTTAAAATTAGAATCTTGAAGAGAATAAATCAAATTCCCCTACTGAAGATTTAATGAACAATAATTCAAATGCAACAATTGTAACATTAAGCAATTGGTCAAGCTGCTGGTCAGCAGTTTTGAATCTTGCTAAAAAGAAAAACCATTGCTACAAATATTTTTCCTTCACTAATTTAGCTTTTGCATTTCTTTACAGAAAGAAATCTTTACTCTTTAAATATAGGCAAAACGTGTTAAATCCTGCTGAAATCCTGAGCTACTGGAATACTTATAAACCTTGAATTCACACAGCACTTGAGAGAAGTGCACAGCATTTCAGGATACCTCACCAAAAGCTGGCATTCCTCATAGGCTGCAATCTTTTGACTCCTGAGGTATGTCCCAATACTTTTTGTATCGTGGAGCACTGCGCTGGGTCTGGATTTTGTCTGTGAGGGGTTCACATCTTCAATCCACTTGAAAAAGGAACACTGCTCAGCTTTTGGGGCATCACAGGCATAGAACAAACGACCCTGCAAGGGAAGGGAAGGAAAAAAAGACCATGAGCACTAAAACAAGCAAGGAAAAAAGAGAAAGCAATGGATACTTTCACCTCAAAAGTGCAAAAACACGAGGAATAAACAGCACCTTGTTTTGACCTTCTTTTTTAACCATCACCAGCTTAGCAGGGTGCATGTGGTTGCAGAGTGGAGCACAGCTTCCTTGGCTCTGGCTTTGCCCATCTTTCACTGCAGTGTAAAATGATATATCCACTTTGGAGAGGGCATTGTGCAGTCTCTGTGCCAACTCAAACAGCATTATATTCAATTGCTCTTGGTAGGGAAAGGAGAACAACAGCATCATTAGCACAGCCTTAAAATGCCTAGAACAGGTACACAGCATTCAAACAAAAACATATTTTTCATTGGAAGATTTCCAACCCAAATCAAAATATTTAATCTGAGTCCCAAAAGAAACCACGTGACCTGCAAAAGCCACTTGTTCCAGGGAGAAAAAAAGGCTTAGGAATTTTAAGACTGGAAAACAGCTCTGAGGTGACATAGTTGAACAAAAGTGTACTGTCTTTTTGGTTTGTCTTTGCAATTTTGGGTACAGACTGAATATACCTCAGTATGTATATGAAAAATAACATGCACTGTGTTGTTTTAACAGGCAATGTTTAAAATGACAATGTTGCACGGAGTACAGACTTACCTGTCAGAGCAGCTTTAAAAACCTGTTTGTAGTGAGTGTGAGACTGAAACACAGCTGGGATGGAAATCTTTCTTTTAGGAAGATTGGCATGTTTCACTTTATCCACAGGAGGAAAAGACAACTCAGAAATTGTTATGTCCTAAAAAGACCCAGGGAAAATAAACCATTAAAAACTGTAAGACCTGGAATGTGACAAATTTTGCAGATTTCTAAAAATACACTTCCCTAGAGCTTGGGCTGCCAGTTAGGATGCACCCTGAGGTTAAAGTTTGCCCCTTGCCAAACAGTCTGCATTTATTATAACACAGATAATAATTCCAAAGGCTTTAGAGTAAATTATGTAGTCCAAAAATATTTTTCAGCACTAGGTATGGGATAGGAGAACACGAAGTCCATTTTTAACACCGTTTTTGCACAGAAATAAATTTATTATAACTGTCTTGATAAGCTTTTAAAGTCTAGAATATATGGATTTTACATATATATGTATGTATTTGTATAAAACACAGACCATGTGTATACCAGTGTATATATGAAATATATTAGTTATTTCCTCACCTCTATTTCACACAAATACTGTACAGGACACATTTAAAGAACCAAAAAGACTTTAAAAAAAAAAAAAGAAAAGAAAAAGAAAAAAAGAAAGAGCTAACATTTTCTTCACCTCTCAAAACCCTTTGACAACTTTAAAAACCTGACTTGGGTTGGTTTGGTGTTTTCCCCCAATTTACTCTATTTGTCTACTGGTCACAAACAGCTGTGCTAAACTTTTAGGTGCTTATTCAGTGCCATAACTTGACTTTTACACAACTAAACTGAAGAAAGTTGTAATATTTTGAAGTCAGAGACTACGCCTTGAAGCAAAAATAAGTGTTCTTTAAAATGATGCTGATACCACAGTTAAGAAAAACCCTTTGTGCATACAATTTCTTACCAACTACAGATGTCAAAACAGCCCAGCAGCTTTTCTTTCATCTTCCTGCCATCAACATTCAGATCAAAAATCTAAATCTGGCACCACGTGTGCCAAGGAATTACCTTTACAAAAGATTAGTCACGGCACTTAAAAAAATACATTTTTTTGTGTCACCCCGTTAGTAGAAACATTTCATCCCATCATGCTGATATCTTGCAGGAAATCAGATAAATGCTGTCCCTTTGGCCAGAAAAATGTGTTTGTGTCAGTGATAGCTGTGTTTGCTGAAACAGTTACACACCTGGCCGTCTCCTGTTCCGGCATGGCAGCTCAGGTGACTCAACACCTTTTGTGTGGCTGCAGCCAAAGGTGTCTGCTTTAAGTGCAGGGAGAGCACCTTCCCCTCTGTAACCAGATCTGGGTGGCTGGTGTTTGCAGCCCTGGAGCCTTGCCCAGGTGAGCTCCTGGCTGGCAGCAGTGGTGCAGAGCTGGGAGCACTGGGAGCACTGGGATTCACAGCTCTGCCCTCTCCTGTGTCACCCGGCAGCATTCCGAGGACGCTCTGGGCACAGATGTCATCATTCTCTTCCCCGTCAGCGCTGTTTTCAGGGATCAAGTCACACTGAGCACTGCTTTGATACTTCAGCCACTTGCTTTGTCTGTGTTGGGCAGTCACATTAGGGAGCACTGCTGGCACAGATCCCCTTTGTCCCTCTTCATTGCGCTCCCCAAACATCAAGGTTTCATAATTCCTGTCCTCGGGGCCAGGAGCACTCCTAGGAAATGCCACCGGCTCGCTGCACAAATTGCCTCCTGAAGAGCCCAAAGTCTGCTGGACCTCCTCACTCTCAGGGAGGTAAAGCATGTCAGGAATCCCATCAGTGGCAGGAAGAGTGACAAATGGAGTTCGTGTTTTCATCATGGGCTCGAATGCTGGGAGGCTGCATCCCTCTGGATAGCTGGATTTCTCCTGGGCTGTGGGGCAAATACAGCTTAAAAGCAACTTATAGCACCTAAGAATGGCCCTTCACACATACAAAAAGGAAGAGATTCTAAGTTCTTCCTTTTACATACTAACTGGGAACTCTCTGGATTACTGCTGTGCAGTATTGCACTAAGTGATGGATTTAGTGTGATCCTTTTAGTTTTAATTTTTTGAACTCTCCATATTCAGAACATGTGATGTAGCCACTCTGCTTCTATAAAGGACCATTATTTAAATATGGTTGTGTTTTGGAGGTCATTAATCTGATGTCACTGACAGCTGCCAACCAGAAAACACCCAGCTTAACATTTGCTGCTTTTTCCAAAAGATAACCCACAATCCTATGAATTAATATTAAACAATGCAGATAAATAAGCTCTTAGTCCCCAAAAGAATTCTTTTGACTATATTAATTATCAATAGTGACAATTACAGATAGATGTCAAATGGGAGAGGGTCAGAGGACAGCTGAATATGGAAGAAAACTAAACCAGGTAAATAAAAACATAGGTATCTTTTAAAAGCTTAGCTTACAACCTTTTTGTCCCCAAACTAGAAGCTGGTTTTTCTTTATAAAACTAAATCCTTCTACTAATATGTCTTTCAGGAGAATATAATTGGCAGAGCAACTGTGTATGACAGCCCAATTCATCATGCTTCAAGAATCCTCAGAGATTTCCCAGCTAAAACACTGTCAGGTGCCAGTATAAAACTTTAAATTCTTACTTAAGAAAACCTCTGAGAGTTCTGGTTCACTTGGTAAGATGCCACGTGTCAGGGGCTCCCAGATGTCTCCAACAGTTTCCTCAGTTCCCCAAGGTGGAGAAACTGTAGAGTCTGGATCAAATGGGGAAGCCTGTGCTGATGAAATCTACAGGAGAAGAATTAACATGGCAGGTGAACGACTGGAAAAAACTCTGAGTACAGCTGTTTTATCAGTATACTCTCTCTCATCATTCTAAACAATTGACATGTCTCTCAGAGTTGAGATAAAACAGCTTCAAAATAAGAAATTGCCATGAACACACAGAAAACAAAGGCAAAAATATCTGCAAGAGACAGTCAATCTCACCTTGCCAGGTTCCCAGGCAGTGCACTGTGCTTGTCTCAGGTCACAGGGTGAGTGTGACATTGTCCAAGGTGGCACTTCAGGATGCACATCCAATGCCAGTGCTAGGGAAAACACGTGAAGTACTGAAATCATGCAGAAATTCTGAGGTCAATCACTGCCCTTCTCCTTTTACTTTCACTTACTGGCCTTATTTATTCCTGGCTCTTCAAAAACATCAGGCTTCATTTGAAAATTCCCTTGTCTGATAATGTCAACATCATCCTTAAGAAGGTTCCTGGAACCTGGAGACTTGATTGGAAAAAAAAAAAAAAAAAAGCATAAGCAAAAATTTGTTAGAAATTAAGCTGTTTATCTTCTTTTTTTCAAAGTGCAACTGATCAAAGGAGCAGAAAAAACCAAGTCACACATTACGAAGTTCCATGACAAAGGTAAGTAAAGATAATTGTTTTCTGCACGATTGTAGCAGTTTAAAAATGAATTATTTTCTACCTTAAATTGACAGTATACTTTCTTGTACTAAGGTTAGTAAGGATAACTGAACAAAAAAAGTTTTACCTGTCTGAATTCATAAAGGTCATAATTCCTTGAAAAGAGGGGTGAGAAAAATGTTTCAGCTGCAAAGTCCATGTTCTCTGGGTGCTGCTGCCATCCTAGCTGGGAGCAGGGAGCTCTTAACATGATCTCACTAGCTGCTGATCCTTTCACTTGGTACCCTTGGAAGGCAACAGGCTACACAATGCATTGCAATTGTCACTAACAGGAAGTAAAAACTGCTCTGCAACTATCTACAGTCAATACAGGTACTTTTTATACACACAACAAAAATAATCTGTTGACGCTGCAGAAGAGAAACAAAAAAATCTGGTTTTTCTTTTTCCTTGTAATTTGAGTATAAATCTCTCCTAGAAAACTTCCTGCAGTGAACTGCACTAAAAATTACAAGAACTGGTGAAAATTTTATTAAGACTTAGTGTAATTAAGCAATTAGAAAACCATTTAACTGAAATTAAGGAAATACTGGTAATTATACTTCAGTTCCACAGAAATGGTACCTTTGGTTGCCAGTCAGATGTCCCAGGGTCTTTTTGGGCTGCTGCTATTGGTAAAATATATGCCTCTGTCTTCTGTAATAAATTGTCCACACTGTTGGGCTGCATAGGAAAGTATCAAAACCTAATTAGTCTAAAAATTAAATAACCACTTAAAGCGAAAATTTAGGCTAAAAAATGTCTTGTATTTATACAAAGGAAGCCTTTTCAGTTACAGCCTTTTTATTTGGAAGCCAGGACCATCCATGACAGGATAGGAAACTATGTTTGCTTTTCAAACAGAGCAGGAAAAAAGGGAAGGATTTCTAAAATCTTTCTCTAAGCTTTAGATGGATTGAAAAAGAAAAAATGTTAATTACACCAGATACAAATTAATGAGAATTATCACACATGAACAGTTTTCTCAGTGCATTTCCACCCAAATGCTAAAATTCCAAGAAAAGACATGTATTTAAAAAGATGGGGGGGGGGGGGGGGGGGAAGGTGCTAAAAGATGTAGTAGGGAAAGAGAAGCACCAGGCATATTAATGGGATATTAAACATTACTAAATACTACAATTTTCATTCAGTTTCTTGTCATACATGAGGCCTCCTGAATATTGTCAAAATGACATCCTCTATTTTTTACCATTTTCATAAACAAGGCCTCTAAGCAACTTGTAGCTCAACTTCTACGGTTCAAATAAACCAAGAATTTTATTCCAGGAGCCAGGTGGGAAAGGAATTTATCTTGTACAGATAAATATATATAGTTAAAAATTGGTTACCATAAGGCCAGGAGAATCAAAGTATGAACAGGAAGATGCCTGTAAACTTTCTGAGTAAGGCATTTCTGTAAACTCTTTTATAGCTACAAGAGATGAAAAGCACAGTGAGTTATAGTCAGTAGTCTGGGGTTTTCTTACATGAAAATATCTGAATATCTACAGGTCTTTCAAACCTTACCCATGCAACAAATTGCAGTTAGGATTTAATTGAATGAGAGCAAAGAGAGACAAACTTGGAGCTCACAAGTTTGCTTTAAACAGTACAAATTGCAAGAGGGAACCCAAATAACACATCACTCTAAAAGCATCTCTAAATATGAGGAGAAATGAGAAAAATCAATCAGGTAAAGATTTTAATTGAATTTAAATTAAATTTTTTAATGGTTTAAATTACAAGCCGACCTAACCTTCATCCTTCTCAAGGGGTTCAAATGTCTCCTTAGAAGGGCCTGTTTCACAGAACTTGCTGGTATTTTCCTCCATCTTTTGCAAGCTCTCTAATGCTGTGCTATGCTGAGTCAAAGCACTCAGAAGAGCAATATCATTCACCAAAGCAGGGAGTCCTGAGGAATTCTCAGCCACTGCTGTGCATTTCAGGCAATCCACCCCTATTGTTTGTCCTTGGCAGGCTCCAGGAGAAGCAGTTATGTGCTCTGCATTTTCCAACGCAGTTTCTCCTCCTGGTGTTTCCTCTGGAGATGAATAACCTGTTCCTAAAGGATCTGATTTTTGTGGCAAAACCAGCAAAGGGCTGCCTGGTATAATGTCATCACTCTTAGTACTCCAGAAGTGCTCTGTGGCAAGATCTGGGGACTCCATGCATCCAAACTGTGTAACTCCTTCCTCGGTCTTTTTGTCCATGGCACAAATTATTCTGCTGGCAGAAATACCTGGAAGACTTCCAGTTGCCTCAAACTCCCTAGTTTCAGGGTGACATTCATTAATATTGATGTCACCAGGCAAGAGATCAGAGTGCTGGTTTTTCATCCAGGATGTGCCATTAACGGTGAGTGCTGCACAGCCATCCAGATCTTCCTCTTTGTTTGTGCCTTCAAAACTTGATTGACTCTCATTGATCTCTTTTATGTTGTGACCCTCACCTAAAAGTTCCACTTCGGTTCTGGTCTGGTTTGCAGCATCTTCTGCAGTTGTCCTGGCATCACTCTCACAAAGCTGGGGTGGTGTACCCCCCTCTCCATCAAAATTTGAACATATGACTTCATTTTTGCTGTGTGTGTCTACTTCACAGCAAGAATGAGGCTTCAAATGAGGCCTCAAGGCAGCATCTTGTGCTACATCTTCTCCCTGTAAGGAACCTGGGCTATATGAAGGCATGACTCCCTCAGAGAATTCCTTCCCTTCTCTTTCACATATATCTTCATTGTCTATGTCATTAAAATCAAAAGTCTCCATTAGGTTAAAGTTAACCTCTATTAGTTCCCCAGCAGGACTACAGTCTGTGCCCTTCAAACTGAACTCCTCCTTCACAATTCCAGCTTCAGTCAATGTCACATCCCCGGAGAGCTCCGGGTCACTAGACACTCCCTCTGAATTTTGTCTTGGATGAAACTCACTCTGCATCTTCACACAGAAATTCTCCCTAAGACTGTCAGTCCCTGAATGCTCCCTGTATCCAAAGGGATTGTTTCCAAAGGTAGTTGGACTTGCTGAACGTGAAATGTCACCTGAGGATGGGACAAACTGACTGTCACTCATTCTACTTACAGTGGACTCAAGCAGGAAGTCACTATTTGTGTTGCAGTGATCTTGTAAGTCTTGACTTAAATTATTTACCTTTTTGTCTTGTCTCTGTCCTGTTACTTCTTCACCACAAGGTTGTTCAGTTGAATTTGGAAGTGTTTGAGCATTGCAGTTCTTTTTGTCATTTACAGATCCCTGCATAAAAGGCAGGTGCTGAGTATCTGGAACGAGTCTTTTGGCAGGCTCGCCAGAAAAAGCAGGTAGGAAGGGGCATTTTTTGTCACATAAATCTGCATTTTCTGCTGTCTGAAACCTAGAAAGACAGCCTATGACTCCAGATGTTTGCTCTCTCCGTCCTTGTGCTGGTTTAGACTTCAGAAGAGCAATTATCTGTGCTGTGCTCCTGATGTGGTGGGACACTGCCTCAGGACCAGAGTGCCCAGAAAGTAGAGGAGATTCTGGCTTCACAACAAACTGGTTGAAGTTTTCCTTCTCTGTCTCCTCACAGCTGTCACTAAATGGAGCTGAAAGCAGTGAGGACACAGACATTTGTTCTCTGCCATTGTCCTGACATCCCTCTTCCTGCCAGCCTGCAGAGGGATTTGTTTCTCCATCCTTCCTGCGAATTGTAGAAAATAATGGAGAGCTGATATAAAAATTGGATGGAAAACCCCCTTGGCACTCCTTAGATAAAGATAACACTGGTGGTTTTTCTTCATCTTCCATGGCTGGTATTTTCTTCTCAACTTGGCGTGGCCCTTGGAACCCCTAGGAGAGAAATTTTCAATTAATCCACATTTCGTAATCAAATGTTGAAAATGGGGCACACTCCATGAACTACATTCTGAGCAAATGGCCTGAAAATATATTCTGATCAAATCCTCATGAGGCTTCCACAGGGGCACAGAAACAACCTCAAGCCCTTGTGATTTTTAGTGCAGGCTCAGCAATAGCAATCCTGCTAAACCAAATTACCTAAAGGTGGAAAAAACATATTCTGGATTATAGCTTAAAGACAGCAAGAAGAAATTATGTATGTATTTCATGAAAAGATGTGTCCCTTGTGTTTTATAATGCATGTAAACATGAGACATAAAAATCTGGAACAAAAACACACCGTAAACCTCCTTTTCAAGCCAACAGGGAGATGTCTTGGGGGTAGAAGACCAGGTTTTACACCATTTCTATTCACTGCTGGAGTTTCTGCTTTCTTTGGCTGGTCTTCAGAGGGCTTTTCACACACTTTGACTGCTTCAACTGTGATTAAATACCTCTCACTTTCAAAATCATCTCCAGGAGTCACCTGGAAAAGAAAGAGCAGCAGTGTGTACATTATAGAACTATAGAAGAAACAATATCATATAGTGTGATTTTAAATAAATATAGTCTTTTAAGTACTTATATGTAAAAAATTCAGGTACTTATTACATCACAGATGCCATATAATACTTTTAGTTATACTATATTATACTATACTATATTATATTATTTATACTAATACTTTTATATATTCTAAAAAGCACTAGCACTTCAATGATTATTTCATGCATCACTGCAACACAGTGCTTTTACCATAAAAGAAGAAAACTTCCATGAAACCTTCTGGACAAACAGTAAGATCTATTAATAAATAGAAGCTGTTTTCCCTTTCCGTTATTTGCACTGTAGCAGAGTTTCCTATCAACAACAAGAAAAATTACTGTTTTGGCTACCAAACAAGTGTTTGAAATGCTGCCTGAAAGACAACTACAATCAGATACAAAAATAACAACTCTGAACAAAACATACCTGAGATTTTATAAAAATACTCTCCAGACATTGTCCTTTATCATCAAACAAAGTCGCCTGCAACATAAAAATAAGATTTTAAATAGCCAGTTATTTCACAAATCAACTAGATTGCCACTGGCCGTAGAAGATGATATTAAATCCAAGAGTGTTAAATCTGAATTTTTACCTGATTTCTGCCAGTTCTAACTCTGAGAATTCCGTCTTGCCATGTTTTTGATTTTTTCATCTTTTGGTGAGTGTATAACACCTGTTTTAAATGAGGAAAATATTGAAAAAATAAGAAGTAAGAAAACATTTAAATATTTCAGCAGCTAGTCTTTAAACTTATTCCTACTTAATTGCACAGTGTTAAAAATCACTCACAGAAAATTCTTGAGAGGCCATTGCTTTGGCAACACAGTCATCCAACAGCTTATTTCACAAATATCCACGCCTTCCCACAACCTGAGAGACAGAGAAATGGTCAGGATGCACCAGAGCTGTGAAGGAAAAGTGTGAACAAAAAAATTACTTATTTTTTTCCCCTCATAAGAAAAGAATTAGATGCAAGACAGTATCAAACCAGTGGGGCAGAGCTGCTGTGAATTATTTAAAAAGAAACCTCAACAACAACCTAACAGACTGCTGGTAAATAAAAAAAAAAAATCTCTAATAGGTGTCAAAATGTTTTTCAGCTTTTAGACGAAGTCATTCATTTAAATGAATGGCCGACAACTCTGAATACTCTTATTCAGAATTACTAGACTTTAAAACCCAAAAGTTTACTTGCAGGAAAAAAATAAAATAAAATTTTAAAAGCCAACAAAAACCCTCAAAAAAACGCAACAAAGAGAGGAGCCGTTACCAGAATGATTTTGTCACAGGTGTGGAGTTAGTCATGCATGTTTTACTCATGCAAAAAAGCAACTGACTCTCCAAACCAGCTTCCCCTGAAGCCAAACCTCTCCTCTCTCTATTTGAAGCCAGACCGCGTTATATTCTAAAATAAATGTTTGTACAGCCTTTGGATTGGTGAGAAGCAGTTTATATGACGGAAAGGGAAAAGATTCGGGCTGCTTCTTATGGTGGCCACCTCTTTGGGTGCTTCATGAGGTGACAACCCTAGGACACACCTTTTAGGACAGAGTTATTCCTTAAGTTATTAAGCGGCTGGATCACTGCAAACCCTTAGGACGACTCCCGAGGGAATGAATGCCGCGGGCAGTGGGACTCGCCAGCCACACGGACCCGCCGCTGCCTTCACACAGCCCTTTCCCAGCCTCCATCCACCAGCATTCCCTTCAGCGCCCAGGGGGATACCCCGAGAGACTGCGACAGCACGGCCCACCACTCCCGGGTGTCCGGGGGGACACCCCGATCCTACCCCGCGGCTCCGGGATCGGGACCGGGATCTCGGTGACAGCCGCCGTCTTTCCGAACTTCCCGCCGCAGCGCCACGCGTGACGTCACGACGCCGCGACGCCCCGCGAGGAGGAAGTCACGTGCGCCCAGAGCCGGGCGCGCCCCCGCCGCCGCCGCGCACGCGCGGGCGCCGCCGCGGGGCTTTTTTTTTTTTTTTTTTTTTTTTTTTTTGTAGTAAGCTGTGGAGCGGGTAGCGCGTCGTGCCGGGACTGGCGAGGGCGGAGGCAGAGCCGGAGCCGCGGACGGGCCGGGCGGAGCCGAACCGGTGTCGCCGCGGCGGCGGCAGCAGCAGGTCAGTGGCCGGGGAGGGGCTGTGGGTTCGGCGCCTGCAGCGGCGGTGGCACAGACAGGGGGCGCTGTCGTCCCCTCAGCGGCTTTCCCGCCGCCCGCGCGCAAAGCTCCCCCCCCCCCCCCCCCCCCCCCCCCCCCCCCCCCCGCGCGCTCCCCTCATGGCCGGGGCGCGGGGTCGCGTCCGTCCCCTCAGGGCATCGCTCCCCTCCAGCATCACACTGTAACCCTGACCCGTCCTTTGCCCGCCTCTCGGCGTCCTCCTCTCCCGCTGCGCCCGGCGTGTGTGGCGCCTTCCTGAGGGCTCGTCACTGCCCCGGGGCGCTGAGGTGGCTTTGCCCGCAAGTTGATGCACAGGCGACTGTTCTGCGTGGTGTCATGTCTTGACGCCTCCTGGTGGGGCCGAGGGACTCGTGCTGAAGGGGCTTTGGGCCCCTCAGACTTAGTCTGTGCTTGTTTTTTTAAGTGTTCTGTCGGTAAGGTCTGAGAGTCACTGCAGCAGCAGCACCTGCAGTGGTCAGTACCTGTGCAGTGGTGAGTGTATGGTGGTTAGGCTTCTCCGGATAAATCAGGGCTAGAAATATCTATCTCACATTGTGGTTTGCCCCTAATTTGAAGAGTGAAGAAGGTGAGGTTTTCTCATATAGGTTTTCAGTGGTTTTGGTTTTGTGCAGCAGCTACCAGGGCCACAGAATGCCTGGTTTTGGTTTCTGCTTCCAAGCACTTATTCCTTCTGTTTCCCTCCACCCGCTCTGCTGCTTGTTCAGTTCCTTAATCACCTGGTTGTCCCAACAGGGAAGAACCAGAAAAAAAGTTCTCAGGTCTTAAAACTCAAGTTGCGTTTCTTGAGGGTGAGTTACTGTGAGGTGAAGGAGTTGGGCTGCCCTTTTGGTGTCGTCCAGGTGAATCCACCTAATCAGAGCCCGGTACTGGTGTATATTAGAATTATAACCATAGAATCGCTTATGTTGGAAAAGACCTCCGAGACTGAGACCAGCCTTTGTCCCATCATCACCACTTTGTCAACCACACCATGGCACTAAGGCCCGTGTCCAGTCTTGAACACGAATAAATCCACTTTGCCCCTCCTGAGGTGACAGAGGGAAGGGCACAACTAACAAGCATAACTCCCCTATGTGTGAGAACAGCTTTAACAATCAGCACTGTAAAGTGGAAGCAAAACCTTTTCTGTCTGTAGACACACCAGTTTCATGAAATCCATCAAACGCCTTAAAACTGCGTTTAAAATAAAACACTGGTTTCATTGTGTAAAAATGGGAGGGGAAAAGCAGAATTTTCTCTGGTTTTGTGTTAAGAAATTTGTGCTGGCCCGCATGTATTAACTCCTGTCCTTTGTTACCTCACTTTGCATAGAGAGAAGTTTCAGTGCAGGGCAGGAACTTCACCCTGCAGTTCTGCTTGTGTCTGTATTGGTGTAAAACTGTTTCAGGATGGGTCTTTTTAAGTGATTGCAGGTTTGCCGAATACTTGCATTTTTTCTGCAGTACTAGGACTGCCCCTGCCTCTACAAAAACATTTTCATAGTACATAAAATATTTTGAATTCTTCTTTTTTCTCCTTCATTCCCTATTGCCCTATTTTAATTTTTAAAATACTCCAAGCAAACAAACATTTGCATCTGTGCTTAAAAGAATAAAGTATGTTTTATATCTGCACTGTGTTTCTTCCAGACATTGTATTACAGTTGAATTTTATTACGTTTTCCAGATGTTGATAATAATAGAAACTGGGTTTGCATATGGGTTAGCACTGAAATCTTTAATTTTTATTAAGCCGAGAGAAGTTTCTATAGATGAGGGTGGAGCTGTGTTATTTTGATATACGTTATCTTTGCTTTCCTAAAGTTCCTTGCCCCTGTTTAAATGTCTCTCCTTTTCTGGCTCACAGAGGCGCTGTGATTTTAGTTCTTTTGAGGAGACCTGTATCAGTATGAAGTTTTCACCCTCCTTTTGCTTTGCTCTGATTTTAGTTGTTTATTTAGCAGAGTGGTGCTGGCAGTGTGAGAGTACACGTGTGAAAAATACAGACTGCCTTACACCCGGGCATGTGGAGATTGCCGAATTGATTACTTGGATTTTTATGTACGTATTAATAGTTGATATTTGCTCTGACTCTGGAGGAGCTTGAAGTACAAACTTCCTCAAAGCTTCATTTCTAAAACACCGAGTGAGAGGGAAGCCTGGAATGCAGCTTGCAGCTGCTTTTTTTTTTCTAGCTAGAATGAGAACCCCTCTTCTGGGAACAAAGTCCCAGAGCTGAGTGACTTAAAAATGCCTCTTGAAACAAAACTGTGCTGTCCGTGAGCCACACTGATGTGTTGGTGTGATTCCTTAAAGCTCTTCAGGCACTACAGATAGCCCACAATGACATTTTGTGTTTATCAAGCGCCTCAGTGCAGCCCTCAGCTGAGCAGCGGATTGCCTGCTGGTTATTAATATAAAAAACTTGCTGAAGGGAGCTTGAACTTGCTGAGCAGTTTTACCTGGCTTATCTTTCCAAGGTAACTGCTGACCTTTCGCTGTCTTGAGTCGTCAGCTCACACAGCAGGGGAGAAACTGATCTCCGGCTGGGGAAGCCTGATTTACACAATAATTTGGGGACCATTTCCATTTCGCCATCCTGTTGTCGAGGTGGGCTTCCTCTCTGATGGCTGTGCTCTCGTTTCCTTCTCTGCTGCCTTGGCAGAGAGCTGACAAGTCTTTCATATGGTGATTGCGACATTAATTACTTTAATTTTTGTGTTAATTTAATTTTCCAAAAGCTGTCTGCTTCTGGCAGCGTTGCTTTGTTTTGCTGTGTGAAATGAGGTACTGAAGTGGTGACTGGCAGTTCTCAGCTTCAGCGACTTGAAAGGTGAACAAAAGAGATGAATTGATGCATTACAACGGTTTTATATTTTTCAAGATGAATCTGTATATTAAGTCACTTGGTTCTAGTTAGAGTTTATTTTCCAGGGGCCTGTTCTGGAGTTCTGACAGACTTGGGTTTGCCATTAGAGACATTTTATTGACTTTTTTTACTGTTCTTGGGCAGGGCATTGGTAGCCGATGGAGTGAGTGGTTTTTGATGTAATAAAGACAATTTTTTAAAAACAAACCTTACTGTTACCAGATCTGCCATGATCAAGGTTAATACAAGGTTAGTTTCTGAAATGTGCAGTGCTCATGGGTTTTGTGTGTGATCTTTCTAATGGTTTGTACTGTGAGTTAGGAGGAGTGGAGAAAAAAACCACATCTCTTTTTTCAATTCATAGAAAAACGTGTTTATGAGGTGGGAGATTACCTGCTTTTCAGCTTTAGTTGTTGTATGCTCTTTTTAGCAAGTAACTTGCTTTTCTAACAGGGAAGAAGATTAAACAAGAACATTTGCTTCTTGAAATGAGACTTTTGTGTTTTAAAGATTGTATTTTTGTCTCATTTGACAGAATGACAGGAATGGAGACTGAAACGGCGAGAGACAAAGCCATGGAAGAAGAAAGCACTGAGCAAAAAAAGGAAAGAGAGAAGAAGAAGAGGTCAAGAGTTAAACAGGTGCTGGCAGATATAGCCAAGCAAGTGGATTTCTGGTTTGGTGATGTTAATCTGCACAAAGACAGATTTCTTCGAGAACAAATAGAGAAGTCCAGAGATGGGTGTAAGTTTATTTTCAGTGTATTTCAGCAAACGCTTATGTTTCACTTTATTTTTCCTTGTACTGCTGGCAACAGTGACAGGTTATTTTGAGGTGCAAGTCTTCTCCTGGGAAAGGCAGGATTCCATGCTGGAAATCAGCATCAGCAGCTCAGGAGGCAGAACTAGTACCAGATTTAAACAATTTTATTTGGTCTTTTTCTTCTCCTGTCCTATCAGCCCTAAGATAAAGACATCTGCCAGGGTAGAAATTACTGTTTGGGACATCTCTTGTTCTTTTTCCATTTTTGTAAAATTTTAAGAACAAGCCATGAAACAAGAGTAATTTTGCCCTCAGAGGTTTTTGCAGGGTAGGTGGACGCAGAAATTAAAATGTCACTCGAATGTGGTGTTAAGCACAGGTATTTTGTTAATTTTCTCTCTACAAGTTTGATAAGAAATTGTGTATTTGCTTTTAGGGTTACTCTTCAGATAACTTTTATGTGGTAATTTGCGTTTTTCTAAGGGATTGCTTAAATAATTAATAAAGTAATAAATAAGTCAAATTTACCCTATGTTTTCTAGAGATACTAGGAATGTCTAAATTTTTATTAGGACTAGTGCTGCATAATTTTCTGTCAAGGTTTTAGCAGCACGACTGGTTGAAACTGAAGTGCAAGCAAGGGACTCTGTGTTGGCAGAGCTGGGTTAAATACTCAGTGAGTACTTGAGGGAGAGGCATGTTTTCAATGCAAATTGTTTTTGTGCTGTAAAACTGCATCAGAAAGGGGGGGGGATTTCTTCCTTTCTTTTCAAAGACAACCGTTATCAGTGGGGAGGCAAAACAACAAAATTCCTTTGTTAAAGGTTACAGCAGAAGAAAATTAAATTTAAGTGTACTTAAATTTTGATGGTAAAAAAAATTTCTGTGAATCTTGGGTTAAATACTGTGCTTAGAACTTGCAGATCGTTTCACAAGAAAACAAGTGAAGTAAAACACATCTCCTGATTTCATAATTACACTTTTTTCCCCCCCTAGATGTTGACATATCACTTCTTGTTTCTTTCAACAAAATGAAAAAATTGACTACTGACGGGAAGCTGATCGCTCGGGCAGTTAAGAGTTCATCTGTTGTAGAGGTATTTAACATCTCTCCCTTCTGTATTAGCTGGTGCCGAAAAATACTGATGGGGTGCTGAAGTAAGCAGTAATCTCATGGAAAATGTTTATTTCTCCCTACTTTCAGTTGGACTTGGAAGGAACCAGGATCAGGAGACGCCAGCCTCTGGGCGAGCGCCCAAAGGATGTGGACAGTCGGACTGTCTATGTGGTAAGGCTGGATTTGTCCCTGCCTGTTTGTTCCTAGCTATGCAAACTCCGTTTGTGCATCAGGATTTTCCTTGGCTGCTGCTGATTGTACAGCAAAGATAAAAGAAGTTAATTAGGAGCTGAGAGTGACTGTGGCAAGAAAGGGCTTCCTTTGGTGCATGGATTTCTTGTGCCAGCTTAAATCGTTTTAAATGCCGAGCAAAGTGCAGCTTCCCAGGCTGAAAAGGTGCAGTTTGATTGCACCGAGCTATTGCTGTGTTCACTGGGCCTGTTTAATGCCATTAGAGGAGGACCACTGGCATTAAGAAATATTTACTAATTACGTTAATGTAGTTAGAGCTTTCTAATAACAACTAAATTAGCTTCATCAAACAGGATCTAGCTGCCATCCCAAGTTTATCAGGGTACTTTAAACAGGATTATCGGTTTATAAGATCTGTTACTGCAAGTGCCTCTGGTTTTGTACACACAAACACCATTCTTTTAAGGGCAGACTATACCTTAAAAATTTTAACTATCCTCCTAATAGCACACTGTGGCCATCTTGATACTGGAATGTCTGCTAAATTTAAATGAAAATAGCTTGTGCTGATGGGATAAGTCTACATCTCACCATGGCATTTCAGCCCTGCAGAGTGAAAAAGCTGTTACATTGTGGAGCCAACTAAGTGGTGGATTGGAAAGCAATCTAATGGTTGAGCTTTTGCTTATTTAAAACCTGGATAATTTAATTTACTAGATTTGATGCCGCAGTGAAATTTTCTTTGTCTCTGTTTGCTTTTTGTAACAAGTACTATTTTTGCCATGTACCTGTAGCTGTTAGCAGCTGATTAGTATCTTCCAGACAGCACTGTGTTTTCAGTGATAAAGATACACAATAATCATGGCCAAAATGCCAGCCCATCCAGATAAAGAGGAACTGAATTGCTCTGATGATTCCTTCCTTAACAAAAGCCCAGGAAAGGCGGTTGGCTTTTGTTTTTTCAAATACAATGTGCCAGACATAATATTTTCCTAACATGATTACAGGGAATGCTTAAAACTCTGAAAAACTTCTTCTATATCATTTTTAGATAAGATATTCTAAGTCATAAACTACATTGTCCATGCAGAGCTTAAGCATGTGGCTAAATGTTTTGTAAATAGCTGGTATGTGGCAATGGGGAGAGGAGAAGTAGTCCAAGGGTTGGTAAGTTAAATTTCTCTGGTATAATCTGACTTTTTTATAAGCTTCACCAGAGACTTCACTATTATAGTATTAAAACTTGTAAAAACTGGCTTTCAACTTAAAGCCAAACCATAACAAAATGTTTTTTCTGAGGATGGCAAAGTTTATTAAAAAAACAAACAAACAAACAAACCTGAATGTGATACGTGTTTCCCTACAAAGAGAAGCTTTACATGCAGTAACTTGTGAAAAAAAATGCAGTAGTGCCTACACTGTTGTTTAGGCATGAATTTGAGAGTGGGATTGTAAAGTGTTCTGTTGAGTCTAGTAAGAAATTGGTGTGACACGATTTCTGTTTCATTGGGAAGGGAAATGCTGAACTCAGGACACGATGTCTGCAAGCTGCTGAAACGTGTTGCTATATTAAGGACTTTATAGAAGTAGAAATCAGACAATTTTGTCATCCAAGAAGCTGCCTAAAAGTTTCTGCTCATCTGATGAATTAAGCTCTAACTGTTGAACTTGAAAATATTTGCTACTTGTAAAAATTTTATAAGTAGTGACTCTTTTACTGGCCTGCAGGAATTCTTTCTCTGCTACCTGGCTGCATTGCTAGTAATTAAAAAAAAAAAAAATCTCATGCTTTGCAGAGGGTAGTTTGGGACAAGCCAGTCCAGTATTTGCTCCAAGGTTTTAAATTTACTACAGGATTTTGTGTTGCAAAGATCCAGCTGCAAGTAAGGTCTTGGTATCTGTCATGTGAAGAATATAAGCATCTAACTTAAATATATAATGTATTTGTTATAGGTATATGAATAATTAGAGATCTGTTCTCAGGTCACTTTTTGCTACCTGCTTACTTTGCCTCTCCACCTTTTGACATCCAACTTCAATTTTTATTTTTTTTTTTTTCTCCTTTAGGAGCTGCTTCCCAAAAATGTCAATCACAGTTGGATTGAGCGGGTGTTTGGGAAGTGTGGCAATGTAGTTTACGTCAGTATCCCCCGGTATAAAAGTACTGGGGATCCAAAGGGCTTTGCTTTTGTTGAATTTGAAACTAAAGAACAAGCAGAGAAAGCCATTGAGGTGAGTGCTGGTGCCTGTGCTGCTGACATTGTTCCTGGTGTGTTATGAATGGTGTGCTCTTTACTAGGTCACCCATTGAATCTTAGAGAAATTCCAAAAATATCACCATTTAAAAGCTCTGCTTAACAGGAGTTAGCTCCTCTTTTCCTGCTGCCAGACCTACAATCAGTGCCACAATTCTTTAAGGATTTAATTCTATTAATAGCCTGAAGACTTAAAAATAGAATGACTTTTTTTTTTTAAAGTAATTTGGTTGACCACTGTTGGCATCTTTTACAGAAAGAGATCTCTGTAACAATAAATGATGTTTAAATTTCCTCAAGCAAGTATAGTCATACCTAATTTTCCGTATTGAAATGTGATTTGAAAGTACTTATGTGTTGAAATGTGAGAGGATTGCTGGTTTTAACTTGAATGCAGAGTCTTTAAAGGAAATATGATTTTGTAGTGTTATGTGGTTCTCAATTTCCTTCTTTTAGTTTTTGAATAATCCACCAGAAGAAGCACCACGGAAACCCGGGATTTTCCCCAAAACAGTAAAGAATAAACCAGTTCCTACACTGAATTCAAGTGAGAACACTGTAGTAGGTAAGTGTCAATAATCCTGTGATCAAGGAAGTATTATTAAGTTACTTGGACCAGTGTCGTGCCTCAGTTCTGAAGAGAAAATTCTTATCTGCTGTGTTACTGCAGTTAAATTTCATGTGTCTTAAAAGCTTCTAATAAAAAAATTTCACCTTGCTGTGTTTGGCCAGCATGGGTCTAAGAATGAAAAATCTACTGTAATTTACAGTCCAGTATCAGAGATTTATGTTGCAACATCATCACTAAATCGTTTTCCCTCATTTCTGGTGGTGTAATACAATTTCCCAGACTTCAGACACCTTTCTATCTATTTGGTAAGACTAATGATAAATCACATTAATATTCCTCACAATTATCATTAGTTCTTTGTTATACCAGCAACGGTTAAGTGGAAACAAAAAAAGTGAAATCAAACCGATGGTTTTCAAACCCTGCTTTATGCAGTTTTTTTCTTTTTAAAACACTCAACAGCAACTTTCTGTCCATGTTTTGCATCTCTTCCATAGTTTAACCAGCCAGTTTATCATGATATGTGCTGCTTTGATTGTTTATTTTAAGTAAATAATCTAATCTAGTGTTTAATCACGGGCAGTTTAAAATACTGTGTCTTTAATCCAGAAGAGAAGAAAAAGAAGAAGAAGAAGAAATCCAAAATCAAGAAAGAGAGCAATGCACAGGCAGCTGCAGAGCCAAAGGAATCCAACACTAACACAACAACAGAACCAGCAGCCAAATCTAAAAGACACAGGACTCCATCAGAGTGTTCTGAGATGGAGGGAACTGAGATTCCCAAGCAGCCCTCCAAAAGGGAAAAGAGGAAATGGGACAGAACAGAGAGCTCAGAGGTAACCTGGGAAAGCAGGCCAGGAAAGAGAAAAAGAACCACCTCAGGAGATGGTGAGACATCAGCTCCAAAAGTTAAGAAAACTGCTGAAAAAGATGAAGTACAAACAGTAAAAGAAACAACAGAAGCTCCAAAAGATTCCAATGGTAAAAAATCTTGCCTCTCTTTATTATCATGATTTCTATGCATGAATGAAATGTTATGGTAGATATCCCTTAAGGATCAGGACTGTTGCCCCTGGATAGTGGAAAATATTAAGTCAGCTTGAGCATATTAGTGTTTCCCTGCAGTTAAAATTAAACCTGGTAAGGAGTCATTCTAAGGAGAGGAGCTACAGGGGAACGTGGAAGAACTTGCAACACCGAAGTTGGGAAATCTAATCAGAAGTCAAAATAGTTCAAAGAAGTTCGTATCAATAGAACTTGAGTGAAATAAAGTATGGGTTAAACAGACAGCCTGGGCAAATGGGAGACAGCACAAGAATCTAGGTAAATAAAATACAAAAGGGAAAAGGTAATGATCCATTTGTCTCATGAGATAAGAAAAACTGCATTGAAGTGAGATTTATTGTGAGAAGCAAAGTAAACTTGGGTCGTTATACAAAGAATATTGAATGTGGTTTTATTGTAATAACGTTCAGCTATCCACGTTTGAATTACATGTTTTCATTTGAACTGTTTTAATGTAGAAGTTTCTGCAGAAGAAGACAAGGACAAAAAAGACACATCCCTTTCCAAATCTAAGAGGAAACACAAGAAAAAGCACAAAGAAAGACACAAAATGGGTGAAGAAGTCATTCCTCTCAGGGTACTCTCCAAGTAGGTGACATAAATTACTATTTTCGGTAGTATCACTGATATTTTTAATTTTTTTTCCCCTCAGTACTACTAGTGGGGAATGGTTGGCTGCCTTATTCAAGGGACCTCCTGAATGAGGGAGCAATCCTAACAAAACCCCCAAGTTTTTCCAGTTGTCACACCTAGTGTAATTATGAACTAAATCTGTAGCTTTACATAGTTTTAAACTCATTGTGTTGGGCCTCTTAAGATTTGTTTGCAGTTTGCTACAATTTAAATATACCTCGGGGATATTGTAAGTATTGCTTTGTAGTACCACATTTTTAATTTTTGTGAAATATTTGGATGTTCAGATTTTCCTGAAGTGTGTAGTTTTTTGTCACTTGTAGGAAAGCTCAAGTCACATGTTTTGTATACTTTATTGACCTTTTATTGCTTAAAAAATTTAATTCCATGCATTTCAAACCTTTGAATTTATTTATTCTGAAAGTCCTGGTACGTCTGACAGTCCATCACCATTGCTAAAGTGCAATTCCAAATTTTACACAACAGAGTTGCATATTAGCAACAGTATTAGCCTGCAGCAAGATTGAAATACCGGGAGTTTGAGTCTTCATTGCTTGATGTGTAGAGTTTTTTCCAACCTTAAAATCCAAAAGTGTTGGGCTTTTAGGAGTCACCCCAACTAAAACATGGAAGCACTTACTTTTTAGGCATCCAGCAAGTACCTCCATGTTAAAGTAGAGGGGGTCCTTGCCGCCTTGGGCTGAAAATTATGCTTTATTTAGAAGCAAATCCTTTCTTAATTTAATACATTTCCAGAGGAAAGTGTTGATGTTAAAAAGGATTCACCACCACTAAAACATGGAAGCACTTACTATTGTGAACCAAAGCAAGCACATCCACATTTAAGTTGTGGGGGTCCTTCAGGGGAGAAACTACAGATAAAATTAAAACAAACCCGCACTAATAAAAGACGTAGATGCACATTTTCTGTAAGATGCTTTTGAAGGTTAAGATCCACCGCCACTGAAACATGGAAGCACTTACTTTTTTAGGTAGCAGGTACCTCCATGTTAAAGCAAAGGGAGACCTTTAAAATTGAAAGTCGCTTTAAATGAACTTTAGCCACTTTAGATTTTAGCTCTTGGAGAAGATCTGCTCGCAGCTGAACTTTTTGCCGGATCTAAAAATCTTGAACATCTAAAAATCTTCAACTGAAGTGCAGTGCCAAAAAAAAAAAATATATATATATGTATATAATCCCGCATGGAGTTTCAGGATTGCGATCAGGATTCACCTCTACTAAAACATGGAAGCACTTACTTTTTCTATATGACAGAAAGCACCTCCATGTTAAAGTAAAAGGGGTCCACATAAAAAAAGCCCAAAGGTTGTCGACGCAGCTTGTCCTCTGCCGTCGGCATTCTGAGAAAACTGCAACAAACGGAAGAATTTTAGTTAAAAGTTATTTAATTGTAACAAAGGGGTAAAATATTTGAAGAGCATAAGCATTGCAGATACTTGCCTGGCTCGTTCTCCATGGTTGCCTCTTCCTTCACTGGGAGTCACAAAGTTCTTCCTTGAGCTTGTATTTATACCAAACCTTGCTATGGGATGGTGTTGCCTTTTTATCTCGAAGAATCATTACGTGGGTCTTTTGTTATTTTAATGCCTTTGCTCTGTTGAGAATGTATGATCCTGGGTGAGTCTGGATGCTTTTTTGAAGTATACAGTTGTCACTGTTAACAGCTAAAACCATTACCACAAGATATCCTCCTCTTTAAAAATCCTCTATCAGCTTGTTTGATAGCACAGATTAGGGTAACAATGAGTCGTTCTCACAGTGGCACTGCGGGCATTGTGTTGCTGTGAAGCAAAGCTCTCGCTGTTTGCAGAAACATCTCCATGTTAAATGTATGTAAATATATAAATTGCTTCCATGGGGGGGGGGGGATTTTTTGACCAAAATGCATTTGAATAGTGAGGAATGTCCTTATCTCGGTGGGTTTTTGGTGACTTTAACCAGTTGTTGATTTTCCATCAGTGATTTTTTTTTTCCTAGAACATAAATGACTAGAACATTAATGTGACACAGGAGCGGGCTCACTCAACTAATTTAGTGAATCCGGAGTTCACTGGCTCTGAATTTGTTTCTGTGCTCTGTGCAGTTCCAGTGGAAAACAGTTTACCTAACTCTTCTCTATGCTGTCTGAATATTTAAAGCAAATTTGAAAGCCGCCCCGTTAGAATGATAGGTTGATGTTGTTGGAACTCTCTGAAGCAAAGACATGGGAAATTGAGTTAGGGACAAAATTGAATTTGATCGAAGTGAAGAGAGATCTCCAGTGGCAGAATGGTCTGCACTGTTCCCCAAGTCCACCCAAAGCTGTTTGTAAATTGCCATTAAGTTTCTAAACATCAGTTTCTTGTTTGCAACTGACTTCTTGTGCCTGCTTTTAGGACTGAATGGATGGATTTGAAGCAAGAATATTTGGCACTGCAGAAAGCCAGTATGGCCTCCTTAAAGAAAACGATGTCTCAAATCAAACCTGAGCCCGTGGGAGAGATGGAGACAGAATCTGGTGTGCAAAAATCTGAAAATGACAAAAGTAATCCCGAGTTTTATCTTGTTTCCTTTATGTTTCTTGTATGCAAACAAAAGTGGTGCAAGACCCTGATCTTTCAGAAACACTGCCACAAGGTTTTGTTTTGTAAAATGCTGCTGTTTTCTCTAAATATCAAATAGTAAAAGTAACGCCCTCCCTGTATTTAGGGGGATTTGGGACTAAGGAGTTATATAAGTCAATGCTAAAGTGATTTCAGCATATTTCAGTAGCACTTCCCAGGCTTACAGGTATATTTAGGTAATTGCAGTTATAAAGCCTCAGAGAAGTAAATCAACAATCAGCTTTCTTGGTGCTGCAGCTTGGGCCTGAGCTGCTTGGGTTAACTGTACCAGAGCTATTAAAAAAAAAAACAGCTCTAAATTGGGCTTTATCAGCTCTATGGCTAAGAGGACCTTTGAAATGAATTCTTTGTAGTTAAATTTCTACTTTTTTTTTTTAGGTTTAGAGTTCTTCTTAATTTACTCTGAATATTCTGTGCTTCTCTTCACTAACCACAACAGTGATGTTCCAATGGCCCGCTGCATGTTTTTAATCACTCTAAAACTGCAGGGTTACTATTGCTACAATATAAAATCTCTTTATAGGAAGGACCCTATGGACTGTAAAAATTTCTCAAAGATTTCGTCTTAAAGCTGTTTTTGTGGTTTTTTGGTTTTTTTTTTTTTTTTTTTACTAAAATTGACTTGAACCTATGACCACTCTCGATCCTTCTTGAGCCATGGTATAATTTACCTCAATCTGCAGTAAAAATATTTGATGTTTTTTACATTGTTACTTCTGTGCTTTCATAATGCCTTAATTTTTTCAACCTAATAAATGTAAAAACTTTTTTTTTATTTCCCCCCCCCCCCCCCCCGATTTTTAACTTGACCAGCCACCGGTGAAGATTGTGCCCCTCCCGCCAAGGCCAACACAATGGGGCCTCAGTTTGTCAGCGGAGTAATTGTGAAGATCATTAGCACCGAGCCCCTGCCGGGCAGGAAGCAGATCAAGGTAATGCCTTTGTAACCTCAGGGTAGCTGTTAGCCTTTCCTCTTACCCTGCCCCCCAAATGTTTGAATACGGAATACCATTTCACCCAGTCTCACTGATTTTTTTTTTTCATCTCTTTAGCCAGTAGCTGAGTACAAATTCTCCTTTAGTATCTGTAATGGCAGATTCTGCTATGGCAAAATAAACTAAAGGAGGATGTTTCAAAGTAAAACCAAGCCTTTAGTGTGCTTGGAGCAATGTCAAGTTTATAATGAAAATATTGAGGAGAATAAGCAATGCTCTAGTGCTTTCCAGTTTCAAAAAAGGAACTGGAGACTGCTTCAGTGTTCTGCGTTTGTCACTGTGCCAGTCATCCTGACAAGAGAGCTATAAAAGTATACCTGTGGGGATTTTTATAAGTTTACGGTGTTTTTATCATTAACGGGAATTTGGGGGCAGGAAAATGCTCTCTGCATGCCAAACCAATTTTCTTTATTTCAGAAAGAATTTTACAATTACAAAAACTCCATTTCAGGGAGAGTGACAGCACGGGAACTTGTTGATTCAGTCTCTTTTTTCCTAATGCAAGTGCTTGTTTTTCTCAATTTAAAAAGTGGTTGGATATCTTCAGTTTTCTGTGATGACACAAGCCAAAAGTTACACAGAATTTCTTTTTAAGGAAAATACCAGGTTTAAGCTGCATCATTTTGAAATGGAAATATTAAGAGTTTTCCAAAGAAAATAACAGGCTTTTTCCAGATCTTGAATTTTCCGTTAATGTTGCGCAGGACATTTTCTTTCCCGAATTGCACTTTAGGATGAGTAACAGCTGGAAAGAATTTGAACAACTTCAACTCAGGTTGGTGCACATATCCAGCCCAGTCAGGACAATGAGGGAATGGTTTAAAATGCAAGTTCTGGTACTGTTCCTCAAACTTTTGCAACTAGGAAGGCCATTTCGAGTCACTGTCTGCTTGCAAGTGTGTGAGGCTAAGCAACATGAATGTCTTTCTCACAGACAACCCTCATCTCACTGGTGGTGGGGTTTCAGTTTAATCAGCCTAATCTTTCTCGGTGTGTTTGAAGGCAGCTGTCGTGAGTGCTGGAGACACTGAGAGAATGTGCTACAGGTTGTGCCTGTGACCTTTGAAGGCCTCCTTGACTGCAGGATACACCTCACTGCGTGAAGTTTGTGTCACACCTTGATATGCTGTGGGCCACAGAAAAGCTTAGTATTTCAACAGCAGAAAACTGAAATTATTTTGATAATTCTTTCCTTTTTGGTTGTTTTTTCTCTTCTTTTCTTGCCATACTAGTTGCATAACTTTGTGGAAGGCAGAAGTGCAACCAGACCTGGCTTTGCTGTGTTCCTGGGCTATCAGCTGCAGCAAACTGGCACTAAGCAGTGCTTACAGGGCTTTTCTCCCCTCAGACTTCCAGCATTGACCTGCATTTCTCGTTGTATGGAAGCAATTATGCATGCTACACAACTACGAAAGGTCTTTGCAGTGTAGTTTAAATATTATTTTGATGTTTTAATTTTACACTTCACTGCTTCCTTATTTTGCCCTTAAGGTGTTCCTCAGAGCTACTAACTTCTGCCAGCTCCAGCGAACTCTTTGGTTTGTTTTAGTTTTCCTTGAAATGATGACTTGGGCTTAACAGAATAAGGCTGGAAAGTAGCTTTTGTTGGCTCTCAAATTATCTTAACAGTGTTGTCACCTAATTTTTGTTTTAAGGCTGCCCCTGGTACTGGAGGGTTAAAAGCAGTGTGTGATTCCTGAATAGAAGCATCTTACTTGAGCTGCCTGCTGTGAACAAAATTGCCTAGGAATGTGTGGTCCTACTTAATTTCCCTAACAGCAGGAATTACAAGTGAAGTACTTCATCTTCAAGAGCATTTGTGACTCCTCCCTTCAGCTGTCAGTGAAAATTTTTAGGCAGAGGTCACTTCATAAAGATAGAGTTGTTTTACTACTGCTCCTTTTCTCAAATGATCTGGTATGCATGGGCTTGCTTTTATACATTTAATGTGTAGAATCGAGCTTGATATTTTTCTGTTAGGCTGAGATCTATCAACGTTATAGTACACGGTTTTTACTTTTGAAAAAAATCAGATCAGTGTTGAAATAAATGGGTGATGCTCCATTAGTAAAATGATACCATAACATTTCCAGGAATTGCTGCTTTAAATTGTTAATGGGAGGGCAGGATGAGAGATAGATGGGTAGATGTTGCAGGCTCATAAATCAGAATCCAGTTATAACCTTCTTAGGGAAAAAGTGTTAATTCAAAACTCTTTGACAAGAGATTGATCGATTAAATGACAAAGTTCAGTTACTGCCTCCTACTTCATGACCTTTTTGAAAATGTTAATGACCTCCAAATGGAATGGTCAAAAGTCACTCTTTTTAAGTTCTCTTTTTGAAGGCTGATTTATGGTGTGTGTTGTCTCCTGCTCTGACAGGATGCTCTGGCAGTGCTGGCTGAGGTGGCTTATGTTGACATGCTGGAGGGAGACACCGAATGTCACGTCCGTTTTAAGACTCCTGAGGATGCACAGACTGTCATGAAGTCATACAAAGAAATACAGATCAAAAACAACTGGAAATTCGAAGTTCTCACTGGTAAGACTTATATTTTATATGGAAGTACAGGAGAAGCCTTAATTACTGTGAAAGGGATCGTTCCTGGTGAATTTATGGAAATATTTAGATATGTCAGGAGAAAAAGATTGCTTGTTTAGGTTGTTTTGGTTTTTCTTTTCTGAGCGTCTTCTCATTTTGCAATTACTGTGAAAATGATAAAACTAAAAGGGATTTTATGCCACCATTCAGAGCAAAATGATGATTTTTGCTTGCTGTTACAAAATTAATTCTGTTCTTTTTAGATGGATTTGCTTCACTTTCAGTAGCAAAGGACTATATAACTTAATTCACATTTCAGCTTTATAAAGAGGACATTCTGATAGTGCAAAAGAATTTTAAAGGAAGAGTTTCTTGAAAATACTGAGCATATGTGTGAAATGACATGGCAAGGATCTAACAGCATGGACACACTTAAAGTGGGTTTAGCACTTACCTACTAATTGATCTTAATTTTTCAGGAAGTTGAATAATTTAGGCCAGAGTAAGAAGGGTTCTTAAGGGCTCTACTTCTCAACTTCATTTTAATGTGTGTTATTTCTTTCTCAAATTACTGTGCTGTTCTAAATTTATATCTTGTATTAGAGTGGATTAGTTTGCCAAGTGTGGAGAAGCCTCTTTGTGGGATTGAGGGATAGAAAAAAGAGGAAGCCTGTCAAACTTTGTATATTCATAAAACTTTAGTATTTGAGAGATGCACCAAAAATTGTAAATATGGGGAAAAAAATCCCACGTTAAACGCTCAATATGGGACTGCCTCATCTGTATTTAAATATTTTATCCCACTTCAGCCTAGATCCTCGTTTAGGACCCAGTCTTGTGGGTGCAGGGATGTAGATGCCAGTTAAGGATTGCAGGAGGAGAAGCTTTGATGGAAGCATTAACCTTCATGATCATATCAAAGTTAATTGAAGTTTGAGACTCAGTGAGTGCTGCTAATGTCATTTGGAGATAGATTTGTCTCCTGTGTGCTCTGTGTTTCAGAGATCCAGAAATAACCTCAAATTTTGTGTTCTACAGCTGTGTGCTCTGTGTCTGTTTGTCTCTGTTTTTGTATCCTTACATAAGAGTTTAGTGGGAGATTAAGAGCAAGTCCTACATTGCAGGAGCATTCCATTCATAGTCTTTTAAGATTAATTTTTTTTCTAACTGGCTCATTGAAATGAGAATGGAAAAGCTTTCCAGGAATGCACAAGAGACTCACAGTGAGGATTTTTTGTTTTTCTTGGTGGCAGAAGGTGAGAGATGAAAAGGAAACAATCTTTAATGCTCTCTACAACGGGGACTAAAGATTTCCCAGTAGTATTTTACTCTTCAGGATTTGACTTTAAGTATCTTCAGCTTGGCATCTGGCAAGATGGTGAGCATCTGTGATCGTGTTTAGATGTTACCTGTTGCAGGGATCTTATCTGAGATCATTCAGAAACTTCCCTGTGGCTGAAGATGAACCCTGAGACAGTGCAAAATGATATCACAGAATTCCCATTGTGATAATTACATCACAAACCAGAAGGAACAGTGGCAAATTACTGCCTCCCTGCAAAGGTGTAGATTTTTTTTCTTTTGTATTGCTGCCTGTGTTAAAATATTCCTGACAGCTCATGAAATCACCAGGCAATGCTCTTGATGAAATAAAATAGTCTCAGTTGTTCTTAGAGTAATTTTTTTTTTTTTTTTAATCCAGTTTAGTAGTTGTTTAAAATGTGTCAGAGGTTGAGTACATCAGTATATCCAAGTGGCCTGTATATGCTGTGGTGAAGGTGACAGGTAGAGAGCAATTATATGGTTTCTGTGGATAGGAAATTTAAGACTACTGGGGAAGTACTTGTTGGGTTTCCCTGACAGCTATTTCCATGAGTGTTTACCTTAGAAAAGATTTCATCCACTTCCCATGGCTCTGTTTATTGACATTCCTCAATGTCAATTTTCCCCCAAGGTGACCATGAACAACGTTACTGGCAGAAGATTTTAGTGGACAGACAAGCTAAGCTGAACCAGCCTCGGGAAAAGAAGCGGGGTACTGAGAAGGTAACCTGCAAATTGCAGCTTTTTCCACTACGGCCAGGGTTGAAAACATGACACTGTTGCTGCATTGCTCCACGTGTTGTGATACTCCGTACATTTAATTCTGTTAAATCCCTTCCTGCTGACTTGGCAGCAGGATTTTACGGCCACAAAGTAGTGAGTGTGGCTGTCCTGCTCCAGTTGACAAGTGCAAGGCTTGTCATTACACTGATGGATGGAGAAAGTCAAGTCCATGACTAAAGGCCTGAACCAAATTTGTAAGCTGGATTCCTTTGGAAACCCTGTCTGGATGAGCTCATTAGTGAGTTAAGTAGTCTTGATGTGCTTTAGTGAAATCAAGTCTAGTGCTAAACTCTTAAATCTCTAATATGACCCAGAAAATCATTTTCTTGAGAATGAATCTCGTTCCCTCACAAGTAACACAGTTTTATTTGTGCTGGTGTGTTCCCGGAGTGGTCAGGAGCTCTGACACAGCCAAATCTGGTTCCTGCAAGCACCCATAGCTGTACAGCTTCCAGTTCCAAACTGGGAAATTGCAGCCTTCTCCTCACTGCGCCTGTCGGGCTGCAGCTTTGAAGGAGTGTTGCAATGAACTTGCAGGCTGTAGCCTCTGCTCCAGCCCCAGCAGATCCTTCCAGGCATGAAGGGTTCCTTGATTGAGCCAGTCAGATCCCTGACTTGACAGAGAGGAGCCAGAGAGTATTTCACAGAAGTTTTATTGCCAGGTTTGCTTCACACACACTCCAGATAAGGTTTCTGAGTTGGCTTTAGCCTGAATTTTTTTTTTGCTGTGGCTTGCAAAACTTCAGAGTCATCTGACCTTAATTATTTGTTGTTGACTTTGGAGACTCTTTGTTTTCCTGGACGCTAGGAAAAAAAATATTGTCCCATATAAAATGGAAAAGAAATATTTCATTGACCTAAAGGAACAGCAGTCGTACAGGTCAAAACCTCTTCTTGTACAAGGCATATTTCGCATATCTTATCCTGTTTTGGGGAATGTTCTTTCAGAGATCCTGCAGACAAACAAGTTGAGTTTTTTTAAACCAATATGTGCATAAAGAATTTGTCCAAAGGTCTAATTTAATTTTTTTAAAAGCCTGAAAATGGCATTGATTCGAGCCATTATTCTTTAATATAAGCAGAAAGGGAATTTGAAAACTGCAGCTTTAGGACATTTTTCTGAATGCTGCCAGTTTGGGGTTTTTTTTAATGTACTGTTACTTTTTTAAACCAGAGGTGCCAGTGAGACCTTTGACTTTAATTTTGACTGTAGGAACCCTTGCTCTCAAGTTTCTCTTCTTCATCTTTTGAAGATTGGTATTTGTTGACCAAGCTGATGTAAATTGGGCAGTAATGTACCTCATCTAGGCTTGCAAATACAAACTGTCTCGGTTCTGCCTAACAATGGCTGCACAAGGATGCAAACTCCTGCTCCTTCCCCCTGCCCATCACCTTGCCACACTGGGAGGTGTGAACTTCAAAGCCAGGGAATTCTATTTAAATGCTAACGCTGTTAAGCAAAACATCAAGACAAGAATGCCTCGCTGCAGTCAGGAAGTCTTAACCCCTTCCTTACATTTTGGCAGGCTGTATTCCTGAAATTTAGGCTGGTAATTAAAAAAGAAAAAAAAAAAAATCCTGTTCAGTGGTATTTTCCCATTTGAAAATTTTTCCTTAGTCACTTCCAAGGTGATTTCTTTTGAAGGTCTCAAGGGTAGAAAAAACTAAGATAATAATTCATAATTGAACCTCCGCAATAAAATGTGCCATTAGTGTGCCTTTCTTGGTCTATTTTGGTCTAATAACTTTTTGAAATCCCTTACAAGATTTTGAAGTGGAGCTTTTTGCCTGTTAGCTGCTTAATGCTTGGAATTAAGGCACCTTGTATTTTCTTTGAATCAGTGTTGAAATGCATGGACTGCATCCCATCACAGGCATCACACAGCGTTTGAGTTTAGGCAGTTTGAGATTCCTCTTTTCCATGTTTTCTCAAAGTCCAGACCTAGTCGGCTTTCCTAAGGATAGAGGTTATGGATCACTGCAGCAGATTTTGGTGCAGTGCCCAAAACCAGAGCAAGTGGTAGAGATTTTACTTCCTCTGGAATAATTCCTATAGTGAACCAAATGTCCGAAAGAGATTGGATATCCAAAGTTTCCTCAGAAAAGGCCTGGCCATTCTTTGGAGTGAAAAAAAACGTGTCCAGTGTCTTCCCCAGGCCTGGTAGAATTGTCACCTCTGTGCTCCCCTCTGCTGCCCCTTCCCAATCCATCTTCCCTTTTGTCTGTTTAACTGCCTGATAAAACCACCTCCTTGATTTACTGATACAGATGGAAAACTTCCAGTCAGAACTGCTTTTTAGGGCAGTGCCACTTTATTCAGACCTAAAGCAATTCATCAGTCTGTAGCCTTAAACTCCAGACCCACTGGAGTCTCCCGTTGCCAAAGCCAAGGCAGGAGTGCCTAAAAACTTCCCGCTTGGATCCTCCTCTCCTGGGGGGAGGTGCTGCTGATCCTCGTTTGCACCTTGGAGCCCCTTCCACAGGGGGAAGGAGGAAGTTTAAGAAGGTGGGAGGGGTGGTAGAAGTGAAAGGCATTTGGCGAGGGAGTGAGAATTGAGTATTTGTGAAGGGCGGAATAATTTACAGTGGAAGAGGACGGTGGGAATGTCTGGGCACAGCGCACTCTGCTGATGATGGCTGGGGCTCGGGGGCTGTGTCTTTGGAAAATTCAACAGCTCCCTGTCTGTGGGCCCGTGGGCCAGCTCCCACCCCAGAACACCCATCCCTGGTCCCCTGATCCTGGTGTCTCTGGAAGGGCTGACTCCCTGCTTGGATTCAGGAGTAGTGGTGTGCTTACACATAGCTGCTGGTACTGGATTGATGAGCTAGAAATTGAAATCCTTGAGGCCTCTTGCTAATTCTGAGGCACTGGAATGGAAACACTCAGCAATATGAACTGGGCAGCTCATATCTTAGAGCTTCCCTTCCTTTGTTTGTCATTCTCCATCCCATATGCTGAACGAGTAGACCACTGTACTCTGCTTCCTCTTTGGGTTGAACTATTTAATACTGGTTTTTACTTGGCACCAGAGAATAAAAGTTAGCCATCTTCAGATCAGTTTTAATGCTGGAAACTGGTTGGGAAAGCCTCAAGTCTTGACTGCCACAATGACTGCAGCAGCACAAAGTGCCCTTCCATGCTGTGTGCAGGACTCTGGCATATGCAGAAGTAAAAAATAATTTGATTTGTATGTGCAGTCGTTCAAATTTGGCACACTCAGCTGCCTGGGGTACAACTGACCCTTCTCCATAATATGAACTAATATGGTTGAGTAGTCCCCAGCAGTGAAGTTACTGTGGGTTTTATTGTGGGTGGGTTTTTTTGTTTTTGTTTTGGGTTTTGTTTGTTTGTTTGTTTTGTGGTTTTTTTTTTTTTTCTGTTTTGTTTTATTTTGTTTTGTTTTATTTTTTGAAGGGGGTGATGATTTTGGTTTTCAACTTGTGGGTTTGGTTTTGGTTTTCTTTTTTTGGTCATGTTTTTTGTGTGCATTTTTGTGTTCTGTGTGAGAGCATTTTCTTGTGTTGGTTTCTGGTTCCTGTATGTGTTGTTTTGTGTATATTGTGATGGGTTTTGTGGGTTCTGTACATGCCTTTGACTGTTGGTTTTTGTGGGATTTGGGGTTTTACATGTACTTTTAGTTGTCTTCAAGTACAGGGCTTTGGGGGTTGTTTTGAGAGACTTGGGAGAGTTCTGGTCTTTTTTTTTTTTTTTTGCAGGTTGCATATTTTCAAGGGGTATCTTTGGTGTTTCTTAGTGGGTTTGGGGTTTTTCTGTTATTTTTAGGAAGGCTGGTGGATTTTTGAGGGGAGGAGTTCTGAGTTCTCTATGTGCCTTTGTGTTCATATGTCGGATGCTGTGGGGTTTTTATGTGCCTTTAGGTGTGTTGGTTTGTGGTGTTTGTCCACCAGCCTTTGTGTGCATATTCTTGTGCTGATTTTTGGTTTTGTGGTTTGTGTGTGTGTTTTTGTGTGCAGTCTTGTGGTGTTCTGGGGAGTTAATGGTTTCTTTATGTTCTTGTGTGGGTTTTAGGGGTTTTGGGTTTTTTTGTGGGTGATCTTACTTGAGTTCTTGGTTTCAGTGTGAATGTTTTTGCCTGGGTTTGGGGTTTTTTTGTGGCATGTAGGTATTGTGTTGTTTTCAGTGTATTTGTGTATTTGTTCATGTGTGGGGTTTGTGAGTGTTTTTTATTTTGCGTGTGTTTTTCTTGAGTGGGTTCGTGTGGAGTTTCTGTGGCATGCTGGGAATACGTGGGGGTTTTTTTTGGTTTTTTTTTTTTTTTTTTTTTTTTTTTGTGGTTCAACCTTGTTTTTTCTACATCAGTAGCAAAATGAATCTAATAAAAGGACAGAGTTATTTCACTTCCTGTATGAGGCCATATTTCATTATTTTGAAATTGCAGTTTCAATGACTTCAACCGTGTTGGGAGGAAGGAGGGTTTGAATATATCCATGATTGTAAGGTCAAATCCCAGCAATATAGTTTTTCTCTAATTTTCCACATCATTTCTCCTGCTTGCAGTTGATTGCCAAAGCTGAAAGGATGCGACTTGAGAAGACTCAACAGACAAGCAAACACATTCGATTCACTGATGACAACTAACCAGGGTTGATGGTGAGCTTGGAAGTGAACTGTAGGTATTCCTACAAAAAAACCCAACCAAAACCAGCCCTCCCAACCACTGCTGCTTACAGCAACTAAACCTGGGCCCTCGGATCCATAACTGCAGACTGCAAGCGTGACGATTGGTTCCGAATCCCATTTTGAATAGGCTGAATGTTTACTGCTTCTGAGCCCTTAGGTAAAGCTTTTTGGAACATGTGTATTATGAGATCTTCCTTTAGTTCACTTCCAGTTTGTCGGGATTTTTTTTTTTTTTGGGGGGGGGTTTTTGTTTTTTTTTTTTTTGTTTGTTTGTTTGGGTTTTTTTTTGTTTGTTTGTTTGTTTTTGTTTTTCTTTTGTTTTGTTTTTGTTTGTTTGTTTGGGGTTTTTTTTGGGTTTTTTGTTTTGGTTTTTTTGTTTTGTTTTTGTTTTGTTTTTGTATGTTTCATACACTAGGTTATAAAATAAAATGCTTGAGAAGTTCAGTTGTGTATCTCTAATTCTTCCATTTGCTTTTTATGAGACTATAAATAATAAAAGTGGTAAATGCTACATAAACCTCTCTAGGCCTCTTTTTAGTCTATCAAGCTGATTCAAAATAGAGGAAAATAATCTTCTGCTATTTTCAGGTGGGTAGGGCCTGGCGGGAAGTCTGCCATTGAGGATATGGAATGAAATTTACTTGTATAAATACACACTAAACTGAATTTAGACGTCTTTTATTTTTTAGAAGATTCTTCAGAAGAATAAATAAGAGTATATAATGTCTCATTACTCGCTTGCAGATAAGTGTTCAGTTGTGTAGTTCACAAGTTAGGATGGTGATTTTAATGGCTTTCATTTCAAAGGTATTTCATGGGAGACCAGCAGTCTGAAAAAAAAAGGAAAATTAAAGGTGAAATTGGAATTCTCTGCAAGGTTTCACATCTGTTTCCCTTTGTCTGCTAGTGGGGCAGGATTGAATGGAGAGGGAATAGCAGTGATCAGACTAAAGACAGCAAGAATACAGAGGGAAAAAGTGCAAGATAAAGGACCAAGCTTTCAGGGCTGGAGGGGAAGAGCTTGCTGATGGTTCTTGGAAATGGTGTATGGAGGATTCCTCCCAGAGGGCTGCAGGGGAAAAGCAGGAACTAACCTGTATGCCAGGCACTCCTGCAGTATTCCTGTTTAGTCCAATTGCAGCATTTTTAATTTATTGCTATAAACGACTCTCTTTTCCTAGGTGGGTGAGAGATTGGGTGATAACAGCAGAGAAGAGTTTTCATACCCAACTGTGAAAAGAATTGATCAATGAATGTCTTCTAGGCATCCAGCCTGAAAGGCAGGAGGGTTTTTTTTTTCTTTTTCCCTTTGTGATGTGAAGGGGAAAAAAAATAAACCCCACAGCCTACCCTGGGTAAAATGCTTGGGATTTTGCTGCTGAAATTCATCTCGGGCAAAAATATATCTGTGTTATAAATAATTTAGATCATAAATGATTCAGACTTTTTATGCTTGGTGAAGAGTGGAACAGAACTGCAAAAACATGAGTTTGTGAATTTTGCTCGTTTATTAATAATTCCTAACTTGAACACATAGAAGTCACCCTTCTGTTTCTTTCCATATTTATGCAGGTTAATTCCTTACACTTAAACATCAATTTTCTTTTTCTCCTTTTCCAAACTAGTGCAGCAATCTGCTCCAGCAGGGAAGGCCAGTTGGTGTTTAATACTTCCTGGAGGAGTTAATAGGAGAATTGTTGCCACTTAATTCAGAAGTCAGGAACGGAGAGAAAGGCCTAGATGTTTCTAGAAAAGAAGGCTTGGATTCTCAAGCGTGCCAGACTGGTTTGCGTATTTTTTCTTTAAGTACATGTGACAATTAATTGCTGCTGTTGTCTTTCCCCCTCCATCTGTTGAGTTTTACCAGCCTGAGAATTGCATCCCTAAAGCAACTTTTGTTTGACCTCTAGGAGCTTCCCACACTGACTTTTTCCTTCCTTTTTCCCCAATAAGTACATTTGATTTAGAAATTCAGGATGATACTGTAAAACTGTAGGAATTCTTAACCTTGGAGTGCTCCTTTGTTGTTGCTGATTCTTCTGTCTCCCCAGACTGAGTGTTTTGAAATAACATCATTACATTACCATCCATCTGCCTGGAGCAGAACCCAGCATTGATTCTGCTCTTTGTGACCCAGCACGGGGCTGAATCTGAAATTATTTTTAGCGCTCATATTTTTACCTCTCCTCCACGAGTTGCAGACTGTGCATGGCAGCAGCAGGACTGGTTTAGTGCAACACAAGCCTGATTAACTCAAATCATTAACTCGAATGGTTTTCAGTAGCCAGTGGCCCCCATTCAGCACAGTATCCCACTCACACATGATGGTGCTACCCCACTTTCCCTTCTACCTGTCCCTGCAGTGTGGAAAAGCCTTTTTAAACTTGATTCTGCACCTTTGGTTAATGTTTGTTTGACTGTCCTCATCCTGCCATCACCTGGAGCAAACCTCTTCTGCCTGGTTTATTTTACACAGCTAATGCTTGCGTTTTGGGGGACTTTTCCCCCTAAGATATTCACCTAGTTTAAGTCAGACTTCAAGGCATCCTTCAAAGCCAGCAGGTAAGTAAATTATCTTTTTCTAGAGAGGCTCTAAGTCACATTAGAAAATTACCTTCTGATAGATGACAAAGGCACTTGCCTGCTCAGGTCCCTGAAAACATAGGTCAGTGTCATAATTGCTTTCTTAACGGTACCACGGTGTCTAATGATCCCGGGCAGGATTAAATCATGGGAATAATGCTGCACAGTGCTGGAAAAATAATTAGATCAGCTATGCTTGGGTGACTTTGAGATTGCCTGAGTGAGGCAGTAATGCAGTTATCTTCACCTGCAAGGGATAGGTCTGCTGTGGATGGTGTAAGAAAGTTGCCAGTTCCCAGGGGGCTTGGCAGCGCACAAGTTTCCCTTAGTTTATAGCAGAGCCCGGCCAGCTCTTGTATTCATCCCTGCCTTTGCCGGGACCGGTGCTGACAGCATACTTGGCACTCGTAGCTGTCACCCAAGTCACACCAATGCTAGCAAAACCGGGAGAAAACGAAGCAGCAGAAACTGGGAAAGCTTTGCTGGCCGTTGCCGAGGTGACTGGTTTTGTGCTGGACGAACACTGCTGTGCTTTTCTCGCCTTGCGGCATTTTGAGTGGAACCAAACAAACTCCTGAAGAGGCAAAACAAGTGGGAGAGGGGTGAAAGGAAGGGGCACACCAGCTCTGGCACTTGGGAGTGAGTGGTGTCTCTTGTGGACAGAGGAGCTACCTGGGGTCTCTCCCCTTGCCCTGTGCACTCCTTGGAGGCAGTTGGCTGCCAGGAATGCTGTTCCCAAATGTTTCCATGCAGTCCTGGTGATTTGTGTGAAAGAAAGCACTTGGAATGCAGTGAGGAGTCTGAGTCTGAAGGGAAACTCCTTCCAGTATGGTGTGATTTAATTAAGGCAGTTTAAGTACCCCTTTTACCATTCTGGGCTGGAACAGGGTCTTCAGCTCCATCATATTCAGTTTTTGGGGTTTTTTACTCTTTTTCCAGACCTTTCATTCCCTCTGTGGTGTTACTACCCTGTGTAAGCTGACAACTCCTTAAGGCTTGTGCTGTGTCTATCTAGTCCTTGCTCTGATGGCCTGGGAAGGCCGGGGAGTGAGGACGACAGCCCCAGGAGGTGTCCATCAGACAGGGAGGTGCTTGCCTGGGATGGGCTGAGGCCCCTCCCGGCACCAGCAGAGGGCAAAGCTGCTCCAGCTGTCCTGGGCTGGAGGGACAGGCAGTGCCGGGGACAGCTGGGTTATCCTGGAGATGAAGTACTTTAATTTTGGGCAAGAAGAATGTCCATTTTTCCTATCCCCTGAATGATGGATGGGGCAGATATGGTTGAATACCTTCTGCCTCCACGCCTTACGCAGTTTTTTTCTTTCTTTTGTTTGTTTTCCCCCACTGTGTCCGGTGCTTCTTTTTCCCCTACTTGTTACACATTGAAACATCCTGTTAGAAAAAGTAGCTTTTTGTTCCCTGGTGCTTTATATAGTTTTGGTTCATGAGTATTTTGAGAACAGAGCCGCTCTCTCAGATCATGCCTATCATGTCTGGTGCCTCAGTTGGTAAATTCTTGCAAGCTTAGCCTGAAAGTCTTTTCCAAATGTATAGAGTGTACTTGACCTGTTGGTTCAGGTCTGTGTATGCACCCAAGTAGTTTTTGATGTAAAAGCAGGAGTGTGGAAAAAAGACAATCAGTCCCTTGAAAAAGAAAGGCAAGATGGAATTAATCTCCCTTTTCTCAGTAATTTACACAGTCTTCCTTTTCCTTTACTGTCTTCCTTTTATGCCTCTTCCATCTCTCTTTGCCACTGGTTGCTAGGATGAAGGGTGAACACCTTTCCCTCCAACTCTCATCACCTTCTTACCCACCAGCATGTCTGAAACTCTCCAGCTCTGATCCACATCCTTTTCCCACGCTCTTGCACTGATGGAAAAAACAGAACAAGATTTTGACAACAAATTGATTACAATCAAGGCAAAATATTGAAAATTGTTTGGCTGTTAAAACATGCAGCTGTGTAACCTAACTGGATTTAGTCTGCAGCTATAGATGTATTTCTATAGCCACCTCTTTCCCTCAGTACGACTATATATAGGTACAGCTGCAGTGGAGAGACGGTCATCCGCAGCTTCCAGCAGGGAGACACACGCAGAGCCACTTTGCAGCTTTTAAGCCTGAATTTGGCACCACATCCCCTGTTTCAGGTGCCCTGATTACCATTCCTATGCTGTATTTTATATCCCATTTGTTGTCCAGGTGTTTTAGCATGGGCACATAGCTTGTTGCTGGGTTGGCATCTTGCTTTTAGGGAAACATGACAGTGTGTCCCACTCTTAAACGCCTACTGTCCTGCTTTGTTGGTTAGAAACTTCACATTTATTTCATCCTATATTATGTGTATATAATTCATAAATATGTATAATTTCTTTTGTCGTGCAAAAGCAACAATTTTAATGGAAATTCAAATGGATTAAAGCAACTGGTAGTCGAGTGGTGCATGCAGAAGAGAGAGACCTTCCTTTGGAAGCTTCCTGAGGAGTTTGTATTGGAAAAGGGTGGCTGGAACTTTCACAATGTGGAGGTATGCTTGTGAGAGCTAATGCAAGTGTGGTCACGTGGTAAATGGAGAGGATAACTTGTCCTTTGGGTGTGAGGTGGCACTTTATGGGGGCTGTTCCTGTTGAAGCTGGTGGTGGGTGAGGCAGGGACAAGGGGAGCGTTTCTGTAACTGTTCTGCTGACATCCTGCACTGGGAAGAAACAGCTTGCCCAGACATGTTCTCTCTCCACCCTCCCAGTGGGAAGGCTGTGGGATGGCAGACAGTGTTTCCTGCCGTGTGGGCAGATGTTCATCAACCTGTCTCACCACAGTGATTCTGATTTCTGCCTTTCCAAACCTCCATGGCTGCCTCATCCAGGGGGGTCCTGACCCACGTTCAAAGGGTTAATTTTAAAACCATTTTTTTCCTCATGTCTCAGCACTGTCTGGCTTTAGCTGTGATGGGGATGAGAAGTGACAAGGTGCCACAGGGGAGCTGTTCTCATGGGGTTTGCATCATGCCTAAAGCCCGACCAGAATCCTCCTGAGAGGAGCTGACCCACCGGACCCCTCCGACATCACCAGTTTAACCAAGCAATTCTGCTTCCCAATGAAATGGACTTCCCAGTTTTTTGGCCTTCATCTCTCCTAGCATGCCACGATGTTTCCTGACAAGGACATGATGGTGGCTCTATGCAGAGGCAGGACAAACCCTTCTGCAGGGCACATGTGGCCGTGGATCACCAAGAATCTGACTGATTTTCTTAGCCTCAGCAAGCTGACTCCGTGGTGTGACTGCAGTGAGTGTCTCTTAGGAACATCCCGTGTCTGCTGTGGAAAAGGCAAGGAGCAATTATGTCACAGAGAAGAGATGTTATTTTTCAGTGACATGGCTCTGCTGTAGATGCTCACAGAACAGCTCGCAGGGATCTCTCAGACTGAGGGGACATATCAGATTTGCTGCTGTGGACAGATACAGATATTTCCAATTAATATGGCTATTAAATAATTACATGAAATAATAGCAATCTGAGAAGCATGCATGACAAAAATCTACTGAGACCAAATACTTAGAGATTTTTGGTCTGATTTTTAAAATGCAGCAATTCAAGAAGCCTTTTCATGTAGCACAAGAGCCTCTTCTGCTATTTCAAAGGTATGCACAGAAATATAGATGCAGCTTCTCAAGTCCATTTTCTGTATAATATCAAAATCAAAATGAGGATCTTGACATTTGGACAGGACAAGACAAAAGACTAAAACCAGTCTGTGGCTTTCAGTATCCAAGTACAAAGCCCAGCATAATGTGACACTAATCTATGCGATAGCATGGGCAGCTTGAGGCCCATCAGGTCCATCTGATGAGGTTCTGCCACCATCCCATCTGTTTTGTATTCATCTGTCAATGACATTCGGAGCCACTGGAGAGGAAAAAGAACTGGCAATGTCATGCTGTGGTTTTTCGACATCATTACAAGCTGTGTGGGAATTGCTAGGGGTTGATTCCTGGTGCTTGTCCGGGGCATACAAATGTTGTGTGTGGGAAAACCCCCTAGATCTATGAATACCACTCTATCCTAGGAGTAAACACTGTTGTTATCCATCAGGCTTTCTAGACTAAAAGCTACAGCTACATCGTGTTTCAGCTGTTCCTGGGCTGGAGGAGATGATGGATGTTGGGCTTGGTGTGTCAGCTTCCCCCTGCTACAGTCTGAATCCTACTGTACAGTACCACCACTAGAGGAGAAGTGTACAGTGAGGATTCCCTTAGCTGCAATGTGCTGGTATCACTTCTTGCACTTATCTTAAAGCAAATTAGATGAAGAATTGGCTAGCAGCAGATGTTCAAAGGAAGAACAAGTCAGAGCAGCCATATACCCAGTGGGACTGAGGTTTCCTTGAACTCAGCACACTTTTCCAGCAGCTGGCACCTGGAAGATGGAAAAAAATAAATGGGAAAAACATATGCTGAAAGTTTCCTGAAATAGCCCCTGAGCCTCTGGAGGGCAAAGTATGTCTTTTAACTCCTGCTTATTATCCCTTCTAGTAGGCTCTTTTCCAGTCTTTATTGAAGAGTAAATGCTTTTTCTGTGTATTCCCTGCGGGCTGCCCTACTTTACATCATCACCTTGGAGATGGAAAACACAGCCCTCTGCGGAATCGGCTTGTTACGATTCCTAATTTTCTTGATCAGAGGTGAGGAAGCGAAGCCCAGAGCCAGCTGCAATCCCTAGGCAGCCCCAGTTCAGCGCTGCGTAGTGGGGCTGCAGCTCTGGGAGGGGAGCACACCAAGCACAGAGAAGTATTTCGGACATTCCTCGCAGGTCCCTGGCACGGCTCGCCGCTCCGACCCTCTCTGTGGCGCCTTTGTTCTCCGGCAGTTTCCATGGTGCTCCTGCTTTGTGCGCAGACCTGTCTGCAGGCAGCACTCTTCTCCATCACGCCGCACCGGCTGATTTCCCGAGGCGGCGCATCGCACTGCCTGCCCGTGCTGCAGAGCTGCCAGGCGTCAGCCACGCAGACATCCTGCAGCCTGGCTCGCTCGCAAACCTTTGGGAAGTATGGATTGATGGGTTTTAGCAGAATTGTGTGATTATAGATGAGAATTCAGCTCAGCTTTTTGCCTGTCACGTTTAGCAAAATCAGAGGAGGGCCCTTACCCGAAGAGGTTGTTGCTGTAAAATGAAAAAGCAATAGAGGCATGGCAAGAAGGAGCAGCCATGCTGCTTGCTGCATCACTTAAATTTTATCTTCATCTGGGCACGGGCGTGACAGCTGATGATCTGTACATGTACCACACAGCATCTTTCCCCTCACACAGCGACTGGTGATGATGAGGTCGAGCTCCTTTATCTGTTATCTCGCTGTTAATTCTCTGCTAATTGTTCCGACAACCGGAGCACTGACCGCCCTGCACGGCATCAGCAGGGAGGAACTCCTGGTCTTTATGTCAGGTACAGAGTCAGGAGGCTGAGTAACCTGGCCCCTGGTATTTATGCCAGGGATAGTAGCCCTCGGGAAAATCCGAGCTTTGAGCCTGCTCACAGGATGACAGTAGAATGCTTAGAGCCTGATACTAGAAATATTTCAGTGAGAAAACCAGTTCCATGAATCTTACAGGCTGTTCATCCAGAAAGAACTGGAGTGTAAAATCACTGCCCAAGTGGAAAAGTCGGCAAATGGGCGAAGCTGTGCCCAAGGGGGGGATCCTAACTCCAGGAACAGGGGAGAGTGCTTTAAGTGGTGGGAGCAAGGCTGGAAGTTTGTTAGCAGGCTGTGTACAGGAATGAAATTTAACCCAGAACCTGCAGATATCAATGAGAAATGGAACAATATTAGAGTTAATATCAAAACAGTCTCTTCAAGGACACGAGGGTGGCTTGGAAAGAGATGTCCTCATCACAAAAACTCAATTCTTAGAGCAGGAAAATGATTTTCTTCATTAAGATGAAGCTTGTACTGTGTGTTGGGATAAAACGGGCTGCTTCCCAAAGCTGGACATGGAAATGAACGATTCCTAAGTCTTGGCAGAGGTTTTCAAGGATGCCTAGTAAATTATAATGCCCAATTAAGTAGGAATTGGTCATCCAAGCCCCTTAGGCGGTCCTGAAAATCACAGCCACTCTGCACTGCAACTAATTTTCAATCACATTTTTTCCTTCTGCTTCCCTTTGTGCTCCTCTCCCTGTGCCATCGACAGCTCTTGCTGGCACAGAGCTGTGGCTGAAGCCAAAGCTAAGGAGCCTGGCTTGGAAACATGGCATTCAAGTGGCCTTGGTGGGGACAGGAGACAGGATCATCTGTTCCTGCTGAGGCCATTCAGAACCAGAGCTGGTTTTTTTCCTACCAGGTATCTCCCTCTCACTCTTGGCCCATTTTTGTATCTCTGATGTGAGAACACTAAGCCAGCTCAGTGGTGAAAAAGGGGGGTTGTTGGTAATGGTGGGAATCACAGGGAGCCTCTCTGGACTGAATTAACTTCATCGGAACCCCTGGGAATTTTATCACGTCCTTGATTTCTTCCCCAGCAATTTCATTCTTAGGATGGGTTTTACTTGAGTGCCCAGGTAAGGAAAGGCCTTCACCTGGCAAAGGTTTGGGAGATAAGAAAGGAGCAAAAAAGCCTGATTATTTGGAAGTAAGTGATAAAGTAGATCTAGAGAAACCAGAAGGGAGACTTAGTTCTGAGTGTGAACAGGAACAGTAGTCTGAGCTTCCATGGGAGACATCCTCCAACAAAACATTTAAATACAGGCCATGCATTCATGGCCAGAATATTGCTTTCCTCTCACCATGGAATTGATTTTTCACTAACTCCCTCTGCTCCACCCTTTTTGATAACCGAGTCTCTAATTCCCGTCACCTATTACCAATTGTTATTGCTTTTCAGCCTTCCTTGCCATCCAGATCCATCAAGTCTATCTGTGGCTCTGGAATTCCTGAGCTGCCTTGCCAGCCTGAAGCATGCTGGAGGTGTGCTGGTACTTCCCAGGAATACACCTTTGGTTGTGTGCAAGGCAGGATCTGAGGAGGAGATGCACCCTTGTGTGACAGAGGTGACTTGGACACACGTTCCTTCTGGGCGTTCCAGAAGATGGAGAGTGGTAGCACAAGGCAAGCAGGTGAAACCTTTCTTTTATATGGTTTTGGAAAAATGTCCTCTGCACCTCCAGCGTTCCACAAGTGAGGAGTAATGGTGCTTTCCCTTCACACAGCCGGTGGCTCTTGTTCAGCAAAAGACATGCCAGGTGTTACAAAAGGCTGCCAAGGCGTCAGCAGGGAATGGATGTGGGGACATGGAGCTGGAGGTGGAGCTTAAAGGTATTGGCTAAATCCCGACGCAAACGGGACTAAGTAGTTGTTAAATTAATTAGCGGGTTGGAGTAAATTTAGCATCTCCCTAATGCGCTGGAAATCATGATGACTTTGGAGCATGTTCTTCCCAGGGCTAGTTTTAGCTTATGTGATGACAGGCTGGGACAGGGCATCCATACGACTTTAGCAGAGGAATAAATGTTGATTAGCAGCTTTCCAACACCTCGTGCTAAAGAACAAACTATTTTTGGAAAGGAACTTAAGTGAAGCAGCAAATTCATTCTCTGCTGAATAAGGGGATCATTTGTTTTAATAGCAGATTGCTCTATTAAGGAGACAGGGATTTTGGTGAAGATTTGTGACATGGTGCCACATTTAAATGTGAATGAGTGAAGGTTTCCTTGGGCAGAAAGGGAAGCAGGGGTAGAGTGAGCTCCCGTGGTTGAAATTTGGGGACAAATTAGTGTCATTAGTCATTGGAACCACTTGCCTAGGGATGGAATGAATTTATCTTAACTTTGTTATTTTAAATCGCTTTCCTGATGTGTATAATGTAGCTTCACCAGCTGTTTGGAGTTTGTATTCCCAGAAATTCTTGCCATATGTGGGAGATCAGGCTCTCTGATTATAGGGTTCCCCCTGGCCTTAAAAGATAAGAACGTATGCAGCAGGCAAGAATTTTCCCTCATTCATTATCCTCCCAGATAATGTCCAAAAGGCACTCGGGGATTTAAAACGCTGTGAGCAGAGGGTGGGATATGAGGACAATCACAGCCGAGAATCCCGCGGCTCTGGGTTCTAGAGAAGCGCGGGTTTTATCCCTGTGTTTTGACGCTTGGAACCGAAGAGGGAAGGTGCAACACTACCCTGTCATTTAAAACAAAAGCCCCCGCGGGTTCATCACGCGTGGGGCGTGTGTGGAGGGGTGGCGGACAGATGTGCAGGAGCTGTGTCTGTGTGCGCGGGGGTGTGATCGCGGGTGGGGTGTACCGGGGGTGGGTGTGTGTGTCGGGGGGGGGGGGACGAGGCGGGTCCTCCGCCCGCGCCGCCCGCCGGCAGCCGCTGATGTGTCCGTGAGCTCATCCACCGGGAGCGCGGCCGCTGCTTCCCGCACCCCCCGCACCCCCACCCACCCACCGACCCGCGCTGCAGCGGCCGCCCCGCGAAGGTCACCCGCGGGTCCCCGGCATGGTGGCGGCCGCGGGGGGCTGAGAGGAGGCGGGCGGCGGCGGGAAGGAGCCGAAGATGGCTTCGCCCGCGCCCCCCGCGCCGGGAGGCGGCCCCTCGCCCCCCGCCGGCCCGCCTCGCCTTCGCCAGGTGGGTGCTCCCCGGCGCGGGCAGGGGCGGGGGGCGGCCCGCGGCACCCTCCGGGCGGAGCGGGAAGGGGGGGGAACGGAGCCCGCGGGATGCGGGGGGGGGCGCGGGAGGCAGGGATGCGAGCGGCCCGCAAGTGCGTCGGCTGTTTGGAGGTGAGCAGGTGGACGGTGGAGCGAGGCATGGTTTCTGTTCTATTCAATAAAAAGCCCACTTCCATAACAAGCCCACAAATCCCGTTCCTATCCCGAAAGCTTTGCAGGCAGCACCTGCGCAGGTGTGCCCGCACCGTCACACGCAGAGGGGAGCGCGGGCACGCGTGTGTAACTTCACAGTGGTGCAGCGCCGTGCGTGTCGTGCTGCATCACCGCCGTGGCAGCGCGGGTCCAAAGGCATGAATAAAATCTTAATTAACGTAATGCAGCAGTTTCCGAGAGGCTGCTCCCTCTCCTGCTGCATGCAAGGCTCTTCCGCTCATATCTCTCCCCGCGCAAGGCGAGAGCTCCGTTCGTAGCGGCGGCTGCTGCATTAATTTACATTTGGAATAGGGAAGTTGGTCGCTGGAGTTGTTTGACGTTCTTGACCCGGCTGGGTCGGTGAGGCCGAGCTGGTGCTGGATGTCTGCGGGGTTCTTTCCATGAGCCCTCGGTGCCTCCTGAGAATGGGAGAGGGAGAAATGGAGGGACGCGATGCCCGTGCGATCTGTTTGCACGTTCCTGCTAAGGCTGTAGTGTTACAGTGGTTATTAATAAAGAAAATAAGGTTAATAAAGGAAAAGCTGATGTAAAGGAGGATTCCCAATGAGTAATCAGATTAGCGTAGTATGTACGTACTCAAACATAAATCCAAATATAAATCCTATCCTACCTTTTTTTTTTTTTTTTTTTTTTTTTTTTCCCCTTCCATTTCACTGGTGGTAGCGTTGATGAGGAAACCTCAGGAGTCTGGAGTTAGGACAGCAACTGAGAGTTCGGGGGAATGTTTAAACTTGTCAGTCTCCTTGCACGCCGGAAGTTTGGGCTGGGCAGTCCAGCAAAAAAGGCCTTTGTGTGGGTTTGCTCATGACTCTAGCTGCAAATGGCACAAGAACAGCTGACCCCTCGACTCAAGTATTTTGGCACTTCCTGTTCTGTTCTGCGCTGGAAACCAGAAGAAAAAGTGATTTTAGTCCTGAAGTTTGGTTTAGGAGGGTGAATGACCAGCAAGGGTCCCTCCAGTTTATTGCAAGCTGTAGTAGGTGTGATCAGCAGGATAGGTGACAAGTGTTGAGGATGGAAATGAAGTTCCAAGTAGGGGAGGAAAGAGTTGGGGATGATGGCCCCAAGCAGTGGGGATCCTCGCTGAAACTGGCTTCTCTCTGACATAGTCTGTGTGCTTACTGAGACCAGGTAAGCAGTATCCTTCCAAGCAGTGACCAAGTCCTTTGGAGACAGCTCCTTTTCCATGATGCTCCTTGTTTCAGACCTTCGGTTTGCTCCTCAGCAGCTGGGAAACACAAGGTTACCAATTATTTATTGCTGCACATCCAGCAGCAAACCCAGACTGCTGCGTTCTAGGGAGTGTTCTGAATTGACTTCTCACGGGGTTATTCATTTTACATGAGAAAGAAATGAGTATCCTGAATTAGTAGACAAATTACTCATTAAAAATTTGATTACTATGGTTGTTTTACTGTCTTCCTCCGCATTTTGTCCACTCTGTGTTTAGAATTATTTTTAATTGCATTTAGAAAGGAATGACTCATCGGTCATGTTTCTCTGAACATAGCTGGGATATAGTCTGCTGTTTATTTATTTAAATTTTTGCTTCTCTTCAATAAGACATCGTACAGTTTATTGGGTGACCTTCACAGGAGTGGGAAACTCTGTGATGAAATTCCCAAAGCCGCTTCAGACCAAGGTAAAGAAGGCAGCACTGGCAGAAGTCAATCTGTTTTCCTATAAATCACTACTGGCCTCCCACTTCACCAAGCATTTCTTACATCCTTAGGAGGGGAGAAGAGTACAAACAAAAGGGAAGTGAACATGTCCGTCTGAGACTGTTGTGCTGACTTTTGTTATCATGTTGCACTTGTTGTGATAATGCTGAATGAAAATTGATATTGGCAACATGCTGAATTCCCGTTACATGGATGCCTTTGGGAGATCCTTGAGGTTAGTCCTGGCTTGCAGCCTGAGAGCTAGACTCACTGAAGAAGCTGTTTGAAACAAACTGGTATTTGTGGAGTTTTTACTATGTCTTTCAGTTCATCTAAGAGATCTTTAAATGCATCCTTTATTTGAAATATACTTTGAGGTTACTTGCAGAACTGAGGATAATGTTTACATCTGTGAACCTGTTTTAGCAAGAACTGCATATTATCTGAAACACCTGTGTTGTTACATTTGAATTTGGCTTAAGGTACTGCAGTCAAGATACCATTGACATTTGTTATATAGAGCTTGATAAAGAATGTACCAAATAAAAGACCAAGTTGTATTGTAAATTACACAATGGAAACCCTTGTATTTGGAATAGGATGGAGGTAGTTTCTCTTAGCAGTAGTCAAGTGAATTATTTTCACGGTTTTTCCTTTTAGTTGTCAATGCTGCACTTGTCAAAAAGAAATTTAAACATTCCTCACAATAAAAAATATACTCACTTGAATAAAATTTGCAAACCAAATAGTGTCTTGCATGGAAACATGGTAATACTCGGGTACTGCTCTCCCACTGCGCCTCTGAGCATGCAGGAATAAATCAATGATCCTAATCCATTATCTGATATGGAAAGAGAGAGTGCAGGAGTATCTTCCACAGTAATTTAACTGATCTCAGGTAAAGTTCCTTATCATCGAGCAATGTACAGTACACACATGGTAATTGTCCTGCTGTCATGCTTCGTTGATCCTCCTTAAATCCCTTTATTCTGACTAATTTTCTTTCAGTAAGATACCTGTCTGTAAAATGATGCCTTTTCCTCCTTTTCCTATTTCAGTGAGTTTTTTGTGTTTTGTTGTTGGGTTTTGTTTGTTTGTTTGTTTGTTTGTTTTTCTTCCTGAAATATGGTTGGATATGTTTGTAAATCCAAAGGGACATGGATATTTTGGGGGTTCCAAACTTGGGGTTAGGACTAAGAACTAAAACTGGAGAGAGAACACCATGGTGTCCAGATGAAGAGTTCTGGTGTGGAGGTGGGAAGATGCAGAACAGAGCTCCTGGCATTCTGCATCTCCAGGGATGTTTGCATGGTAAAAGGGCCCTGTATTGCGAATTCCACTTAATTTCAAATCTTACAGTTTTCCAGCTTATCAGTTTATATGAACTCCTAATAGATGTGTGTTAGTCAGTATGAAGTCTGCTTCTAGAGCTTGACAAAAACCTCCTCCTCAATTGGTGTGGGACTGCAGAGACCACTTTTCTTTTCTTCTTTTTCTTTTCTCAAGGAGTATCTCAGTAACTCTGCTGAATTTTGCTTCTTTTATACTCTCTTTGACACTTTTTTTTCCCCCTGAATGCTTGTATCCTGCTGCACTCTTGGAGGTTGTTCATACCACAATGACTGTTCATATGCTACTGTTGTGCTTTGCCTTTTCTAATCCACTGCCCAGGTTTTTCCCTACTGCGGGATGTACTTTGTCCCCTACTAACACTTGGCAAGACCTGAGGATATTTTAAGCTTCTCTTTCATGGGTGATTTAGGCCAATGCCTCTCACAGCCTGTCTTTGCTTTGGACAGCATGTTGTTCGCCTCCACACCTTTGCTGGTGCTGATTCTAGTTCTATAATTTCAAGAATTTGGTTTGTTTGAAATCCACATTTTCAAGGTTTCTTTGAACTTTAATTCGATTTATGCTTATTTTTTATTTTACCTTCTGCCACGGTAAAGAATTAGAAGTAATTTGTAGGGAACTAGAATGGCTTGAAAAATCTGTCTAGTGAAGAGCGTGCTTAGGTGGGTATGGCATGGGGTAAAGCCAACATCCATCAGATTGAACGTTTCTATTCCACTGAAATCTCTCTGCCGTATCAAAGGGAAAAGGGTGCTAGAAAATGTATTCCCACTGAATTGAAATAATGAAATATAAAACATAATGAACCTGCTGCATAATAGATGTCACTGAATGTAGGAAAAAATTATTACACTTAGGGTGCAAATGACTATGTGTGCTGAGATGGCATATAAAAATTACTGTGCTACAGTGTTATTTGGGTTGCAAAAACAAGCACCAAATAGTTATACAAACAAATAGAATTAAGGAATGTGAAGATTTACTTCCATGAAACCCCCTTTTGCGTTAGTTACCAGTTCTAACCTACTGCAGTGGAAGGGAAGAATTAAATTAAAAGTTAAAATTAAAAGTTACTTAAAAGTTATTAATTAAAAGTTTTCAATTCGTATTCCAGTTAGGTATTTTGTGGGTTTGCTGAAAAAGTGTGGAAAAGAAAAGCAGGTTCCAGGTGGGCATTAAACGAGTTTGCAGGCTAAGTTGATTTAGTAATTAGTTTCAGCTGTTCTGATGTTTGTGCAAGCCAACGCAGGTGGGAAGGGAAACAGACAAGGTCCTGCAATGACTATTGTTCACTCCAGAGTTTATAAGAGGACAAATTTCGTTTAATTACCCCAGCTGGTGCTAGTTGGGCAGGGGCTCCTCACACAGATCAGGAGCACCTGGAGGTGGAAGGTTCCAGAGGTGAGTGTTGGATGTCGCCTCAGTACGTCTGCAGGGCTCTCTTGGGACGCTCAGGTAGGGGCTTGCTCTGGTCTTCAGTGTTTATTTTTAATATTTATTTCTGTTAGAAATGTTTAGGGAACAGGCTGAAGTGAGGATTGTAATGTTATGCTGATCTGTGTGTCAGTTCTATTTTGTTTCTGCTTGAGAGATGCTGTGATGTGGAGTTTGTTTGCAGGCATTTTGTTTTATATGGATTATACCCTTGGGGAAGAATAGAGGGTTTGCTTGTTGGGTTGTCTGTTTTTTTCTCCCTTCCTGATATTTTGTGTGTGTGGTTTTCTATTTTTAAAATATTTTTGATTTATTTGTGGGTTCTTTTTCTATTTTTTCTTATTTTTGTTGATTCTCTTTTTTTTTTTCTTGTTTCCTGTTCTTTTTTCCATTTCTTTTTCCTCACTTCTTTTTCTCTGATGTTTTTTCCTCCCTTATAAGATTTATATTTGATAAAGTTATTGAAGGCTGACTTTTTTTGGCTGATGATATTCAGATTTTGTACTTACAGATCAAAACTTTATGATTTCTTAGAGCAAGTCCCGGCTGGGGATCCCTGTCAGGGGATTCCCGCCATTTTTTTGTGTGGGGCGATGAGGGGTGCTCTGTCCGCCATTTTGTGTGGGGCGATGAGGGGGG